>CM060957.1:52522350-52627350 GCA_030765055.1 Mantis religiosa
ATGATGGAAATGAATTCGTGGTGGATTAGAAACTATAAAAGAATTCACTGCCGACCAGGACAAATTAGGAAAAAGCAAGATTAGAATGGCCAATGTGTAGATATAGAACATGTGAGCCCAGACGTTGACACCGAGCAATGTCGATCGGTCTTTTAAGTGTAAGGATCCGAGAAAAAAACACAATCTGGGTTATTTTGATATTTTGTATTGTTCTATTGTATTGAAATAAAAGGGGGCAGCGAGAAAATGCCGAAAAGAAAACTTGACACTGTTTCTTCTTTCTTTTTTTTATCAGATATGGGGTTACCTTTTTCTGTCTTCACTTTAGTCCCTATTACTCATTAAGTACACATTACAGCTGGTGAGATGAACGATTTCTTCTCTATCAACTATAATATTGTGATCAATAAATACAAACCGAGAAAGCAAAACTACAGCAAGTTCTGATATCCCAAGTGAATTTACGTATACACAAATATGGAGAGGGAACGGATTGTTATGTTCTAAGTCGTGAAGTAAAAGGAGGAGCTGAAGAAGAAGAAGAAGAAGAAGAAGAAGAAGAAGAAGAAGAAGAAGAAGAAGAAGAAGAAGAAGAAGAAGAAGAAGAAGAAGAAGAAGAAGAAGAAGAAGAAGAAGAAGAAGAAGAAGAAGAAGAAGAAGAAGAAGAAGAAGAAGAAGAAGAAGAAGAAGAAGAAGAAGAAGAAGAAGAAGAAGAAGAAGAAGAAGAAGAAGAAGAAGAAGAAGAAGAAGAAGAAGAAGAAGAAGAAGAAGAAGAAGAAGAAGAAGAAGAAGAAGAAGAAGAAGAAGAAGAAGAAGAAGAAGAAGAAGAGAAAATAAGCAAAAAAGACATCCTCAATCTATATTTTTCCTTATCCCAGTCAACAATATCCAAGACTTCTTAATTTAGCACATTGTGACATGAGTCTGGGAAATAGACTATTATATAATCGTAGGCTATAGTTTAGTCCACTGTCTACCCGCCACAAGCAGGCAAGAGAGGAATGGAGGGGAGAGGAGTTTGAACTGTTTATCTGCTCTATAAGTGGATCTGTTAAATATCAAATGAATGTAGGTAGAATGCATATGAATCAGCTATGTTGCCAGATCTAATGTTCTTTGCAGTAACTGCAGAGATTATCTACGTATGGTGAGTTATGTGACATTTGCGTATGTTAAATGAAACTAGCATTCTTGTCATTCTCGCAAGGCGAGCATAAACATTGCGTGGACAGCAAAAGTGATTACGTTATATATTCCTCTCTCTGGCCTTCTTGTGTTGGGCCTACAGCACACACGGCTAGCGTGGAAGAAAGACTAATTTCCATCGGTTAACCTAATTACCGAGCGGGATTGCTCAGGCGGTTTCTTCCGTGGCCCCATTCGCGAGGCCTGGTTTCGATTCTCGTGGCCGACTTACCATGGCTTTTGGGGGCTTTTCCGGGCATTAGATGAATGCAGAGTAGGTTAGTTACATCCCCCCGATTTCCTGTCCCTCCATTTCACCTCCCTTCTCATTTCATGTCATCTTTCACCTGGTGGTTTGTTTCCGGGTAGAAGTGTCGGCGGCTGTCTCGGCGGCGCATTGCAGGATATGTTCTGAGTGAACATTTTCCTCTCCGGCGGGACGGACTCCAGTTTTCAAGCCGGTCTAGTGGATCGATTCAGGAACGCGGGAGGCGGGATGACGGTTGAGCAAGTCTTCCTTGATCAGGGTGGCGGCCCCTGGTGTCTCAACCAGCCTCATGACTCGGGGTCTCGAGAGGTAGGACGACGAATTCCCTGGACTGCCAGGGAGTTTCTATCCATAAAGTACTAAGCTCCCTGTATGGTAGTGACTCTTAGGGGTCGGCCGCCCTCTGTCTGATTTCACCTCATCCCCTCTGGGGGTGCCCCACTTGGGATCATAGGTACAAAAGTACAATCTGGTCGAGGTGCCGAATCTTCTCTGAACAATCCAATCCAGCTCAACCTAATAGGGTTTAATTATAAAGCCTGGGACTTAAGAACTCCCCACTTAGGTGCGTATGTTTTATATGTGAACCACTAATGGTTTACCAGGAAACATTTTTTTTAAACAAATCAAAGAACAGTTTGGAAATAGAACACGAAAAGAATGTTTTCATTTTCCAAGATTTTGTCATGGAGCTCATACATATGTGTTGCTCATTAATATTTTGCCGGATCCCTTGAGGGATCCTGTAACCCCTAGAAGGCGCGTGCCTGGGTGACGGAGAGGGGGAAGCCTCCCAGATATGGGTGGTAGGATGGAAATGAAATACCTCCCGCGGACTAACAGGAACTTTTTTTTTTTTTTTTTTTTTTTTTTTTTTTTTTTTGTAATTTTACGTCCTCCAACGTTAAGTCATATCGGACGATGAATGGAATGGATGAAATGATGCTCAAATGAGTCCGGGGTTGAAACAGTTATTTTATGTTGTCCCCAAAGAGTTTCAAATATTGTATTATGTGAGGTTAAGTAGAGTGAGTCATGCACAGAGAAGCTATGTAAGTGGAAATGACGTCACAAAAGTGTTGAATAACAAACTTATTTGTGATTGGTGTGACGCGTATATCGTAAAACGTGGACCAATCAGATATAAAAGATTTTACGTTGCCATGGAGGATATTCAATATTCCTCTAGGGGGATCGAACTATTAGGGAAGTGCTAATGGGGAGAAAAAGATGAACTGGGGATTCTTCTCCTAACAGTCGCCGTGAACGGATGTAAAATTTTCTTCTTAAACGCCGTTGTGTGCGGAAGAATATAAGTCTATTCTCGTAACAATCATCGAGTATAACTAGATAATCTTTACATTAAATATCATCGCTAGAAGACACACAATTTAATTATTATACACGGTAGTGAACAAACGTATAAAACTTTTGATTCTTGCACGCATCCAGATATAAACGCGTCACATCAAGTGAATCTTGTGTAAGAATAGTGTTATAAATGTTGTATCATACATTTTGTTCGAACTGGTGTTAATTGAAGTAAGGAAATAAAAGTTTCTACATTATTTAATACAGAGGAAAATGATTACTCATTTTACGTAAAATTTCCTTCCACCGTACCATCCCTGTAAAAGAAGATATCTTGCTCAACCGACTGAAGACACGCCGAGGTAAGCTGGGACTTCAAGAACCATCAATTTCAACCCTGTTCCAAATGGTCACCTCAACGAGGGGCATAATTCGTCATCCATCAATACGATTCGACATAAATCCAGTTCCAAAATGGCGCCCAACGTGGGGCTCGAATAGGCAGAAGGAGGATTACACCACAGGAGAATAAATAGTGTAATGGACAGGTAACTTTGATTCAAGAAAGAAGAAAGAAGAAAAGTGAGTACGGAAAAATCTTAATAGATAATTAATAGAAAAAGTGACAAAATTATAATTTTCATTTTTTTATGTTATTAAGAAAGGGAAAAATATTACCTAAAATGGAAGGTAAAAAATTAACTGACAATAAGAATAAAAATGTTGGGGAAGGAGTGGAAAGACTAGTTAGTGATAAGAGAGCAGAAATACAAGAAGTCAGGGAAGAAGACTAGTTAGTGATAAGAGAGCAGAAATACAAGAAGTCAGGGAAGTAGTGGAAGGAATGATTAGTGATGATGCAGGAACAAGTAGAACAGAAATTATGCAGAGTAAAGGTAATGAAATGATAACAGACAGGTTAGAGAAAATGATGAGTAATTTTGATGCTAAAATGGATAATTTAAGACAGGATATGAATCAAAATTCAGAAAATTTAAATTGTTTTAGACAGGAAATAAGACAGGAAATAAAACAGAATTCAGAAAAGGTGGATCAAAGTTCAGAGAAGTTAGAAGCTAGGATAGATCAAGGTTTAGGTAACCTAAGAAATGAAATTGAGAAAGGAAGAGAAGAGTGTAGAGAAGGCATAAAATCTTTAAAACAGAAAATAGAATTTCATGATGGAGAAATGTCTAAGTTAAAAGAGATGTTTCAGGAAATGAAAATAAGTCAGGAAAATGTAGTAAAAGATATAAGAAGTAAATTGGCTAAGGAGTCAGAAATCCTTAAGCAACAACAAGTAGAATTTGTAGAAAAACAAAAAGTAGAAATAGGGGAATTAGAGAATAGAATAAGACAAGAAATAGATGTAGTCTTATTAGATAATTCACGGAAATACCATGAGGAAAATATTGAAATACAGAATAATTTTGTAAGAGAGGTAAATAGTATCAGAAATGATGTTAAACTAATGGCTACTGAGGTGCAAACACAACAAGATGAACTAAAAGTTAAATATGATGAAGTCAGTAAGTTGAATAGTGAAATGATTACAAGAATAGATTTGGCACAGGAAAGTTTTGAGAGAGAGAAAGAAAACATTAGCAAGCTGAATCAAGTTGTGATTGCATTACAGGCAAGCAAAATTTCTGAGAACCAGAGGGTAATAAAATCTAAGAATATTACATGTATTGACTTACCTGGTAATTCAGGTAATATTGTACAAAACTTAGAGAATTATTTGGAGAGTGACGATACAGAATCTTTGTCACCTGATTGTGAAGTAAATGGTAATAGACAAATACAAAACATGCACACACATACACAGTTACACAGTCAAGGTAACACAAATTGTACAAATTATTTGTTGCATGACATAAGTCCACCTACTTTCGAAGAAGAATCGGGAGACAATCCCAAAATATTTCTAAAGGAATTAGAAGAATATTTTAAACTTAAAAAGATTCCAAATGAATTTAGGATGATGATTGTTAAAAGGTGTTTGAAGAAAAATGCTTTAGAATGGCTGAGGTTAACACTAGCATCACATGAAACGTATAGTATGTTTAGGAATGTGTTTATAAATAGGTTCTGGGGTCCAGAAAGACAGAGAAGAATTAAAGTCGAACTGGCCACTGGTAAATTCGAGTTCAAGAAGGGTGTGTCCATGACTGAATATTTCCTAAAACTTGCTAACAAAAGTAAACTTGTGAATCCAGATATGTCAGAAACCGAGATCGTGAATATGCTAATACGACATTATCCACCACACATTAGAAACCACCTAATTGTGGCTAAGCCCGTCGACTTTACTGATATGATTGAGTTATTATCAGAATTTGAGGCTCATAACCTTAATTCTGATTCTACTCATAGTCAAGTTGATCCTGACAAGACTCATATAGAACAAAAGCAAGTAAATAGACAGGAAGTAAGACCAACATTCAGGGAAAATCACAACCATACTAACCAAAACCAAAATAGTTTTAACCAAAATTGGGGCGGGGCACGTTCAAGAGACAACTATGAACGAAGAGAGTACAACCCCAGAAAGACATATGAATCGGTAGTGCCAGGTATAGGAAGGAGAATTCCAAATCCTCCTAGGAGGAATTATAATAATAACCAACCTGTGGGAAATGTGAGGAGTAATCAGGTGAATCAACTGAGGTTTTACAGGGGAAATAACCTAAGAACAGGTTATCAAAGTAGAGGAAGAGGAACTAGCATTGAAAACTCTTCATTAAGAGATTTTGGGGGTCCTAGGTTTGAAAGGGCAGACAATAACCTAGAAAGGACACAGACTCAGGGAATAGAAAGAGAAATAAATAACGATAGTACCAACCCAACTGCTAGTGTAACTACCGACCGCACTAATGCGGAAAATTGAGTACCAAATCATTTTGTGCCTTGGAAAGTGGTTCGGTAGAAATGACACAGGGCAAAATCAAAATTCAAAATTTACCAGAAGATAAGCTCACTCTCTCCAGAAGTAAAGATCGGGAATTAGTAAATCCACCTCAGATTAACCTTCGTATAGGCGATAGCGAATATAAAGTATTGATAGACACAGGAGCTAGTTCATCAGTAATAAGTGAGAACTTATTCAAGGAATTACTATACAAGTTTAGGATTGAATATTTAAACGTGTGTAATGTATACTGTAGCACAGCTATTGGGAAAAAGAAAGATAAAGTTAAATATCAAGCGTTAATTCCTGCGCGAATAGATGATTGGAATTTCAATTTTATCGTATTGGTAATACCAAACTTAGCTCGTGATATTATTATTGGCAATGATGTATTGTATGGTTGGCAAAGTGTGATAGATTTCGAAAAACATGAAATGAAGGTCAAAGGACATAATGAAGTAATAAGAATAAATTTGTTAGAAGAAATTATATTAAAAGAGGATGAGAAGGATAGTATAAATAATGATAGGTTTTTTGTAGAAAATATAATATTATACGAAGAAGATATAATTAATAATGAAGAAGATGATAGTGGTAAAGAAAATTTACTTTTAAATAATAAAGAAAATGAGACGTTTGACCTTGGAGATCATTGTTGCCAAATAAACACATTAAATACCGACACCGAGCGAAAACAAGAAGAGGAAGAAATGATATTCCAAAGAACTTTGAAAGAAAAGTTAGGGAAAACATACAATTTAAATCACGCGCAAAGAGAACAGTTGAAGTTATGTATACTAAAGAACAGGAACGTTTTTAGTACGAAACCTGGATTGTGTAATAAGTACATGCATACATTTAAGGTGAACGACATCGCTCCTTATACTCATAAAAGTAGATCTGTGCCTATAGCTATTAGACAACAAGCATCTGAAGTAATAAACGATATGCTAGAAAATGGAATTATAGAGATTTCTAATTCGCCTTACCTACATCCTTTGTGTTGGGTACATAAATCGAACGGAACACTGCGTATGACGATTGACGCAAGAAAGATAAACTCACTAACACAACCCGATCACTTCAGACCTCTTGGAGTTGATGAGGTATTATCAAAAGCAGAACGTGCGTAAATAAAATTTTAAAAGATTGGATACCAAAGTATGGGTCAATAAAGGCAATATTATCAGACAACGCAACGGTTCACCGGAGTAAATTGTTTACTTCAGAGATGAAGAACAATAATATTAAGATGTATTACTCTTCAGCGTATTTTCCCCAAGGAAATCCTTGCGAGAGAGTGATGCGTGATTTAGGCTTGTATTTCAGAATTCTGTGTCATTCTAACCACCGAGGCTGGTACAAATACTGCCATATTATTGAGAAAATCATTAACAATACCCCAAACTCTACTACCAAATTTTCACCAATCGAATTAATGACTGGACTACAACCTGAACCTCTAGTAATAAAAGCACCAACAACCTTAAAAGTAGATGAAATGGAATTGAATGAAGAAGAAAAGTGTGCTGAAGCATTTCGAAGAATAAAAGAAAAAGCAGAGAAAAGATTATCAAAGATACAAAGAAAAGGAGCGAAATGGAATCCTGAAATAAATGATAAAGTTCTCGTAAAGACATTTAATATCTCCAGTTCTAAAATCAAATCCTATTGGAGAATGAATTTGTTATATAAAGGTTGGTGTGGGTTCTTTTTCGGTTCGTTGTCCTAATGTGTGCTTGTTTAGGGCTGGAGTGTGAAAGGTTTGACGGTGAGGTGGAAAGGTGGGTGTTTTGTCTAATCGTCGGTGAGCTGGGATCTCTTTCTCAGGGTTCAGTTATGAAAAGTCGTGTTGACCGTCTCTCAATTCCTTTATTTTTTTTCTTTAGCCGGGCTCTCGTAGCTCTCTTGTTAACACTTGCGTTGTCTTCCTAATTTTCCTTTCCCCTTTACGATGTTTTACGTTGCTTCGCGGACTCCCTTGTTATTCCCTATATTTGCACTATCTTCAAGACCATAACTCTAAGTCGGACTGCGACATCTGATCCTACTTTTATCACAATACTCAGTACCGGAGTAACCTTCCAATAGCACGTCTTCTCCCCGTCGTCTTCACTAGCAGAGTGATGCTCTTTTGCCTGTCGTATTTTCAGCTTCTATCCTAGCTTTTCTTTCCTATCACCGCCCATTTTCTATTCCTTTCCTATTTTACGCCTATCACGTGGTTTGCTCTACATTTTATTGGCAGGGTTTATTTCTTTAATTTTCTCTTATTGGTCACCTCCGTATGTCGTTCCTATGCATCAGTGCTATTCTCCGCCCCTCTGGGTTGTATGACCTCTCAGCGCCATAACGGTATTCTATCATGCTTGGCTGAGTTTTCCTTATACCTCGCATATTTTACTGGCGTCTTGATGTCGGTTCTATTGTTCTGTGCTTCCTGCCTGGTCTATGTGCTCAGAGGCAACTCCTGTCCAATTTTTCCTTCATTTGTACTGTATTGCTATTTCGAATATTCTTTTTAACTATGTTTCTTATATCATTTATTCCCTTTTTATTCCCATTATGCTTATTTATGATCTCTACTATTGTATTAGTTTCTATTGATCTTTTCCCTCTTGGAACCTGAGGTTTCTGCTTCAAATGCCCTTCGGAGGAATATTGCTATTTTTCTCACAAGTTGGGAAAAATGTCAAATTCCTTCGAAAGTCCCACTAAACCGCGACCTTCAAAGTTTAACTAACGTGCTAACGCCGACAATTGTTACCTAGTTTCTCCTCTTTCCCTTCGTCAACGCAAGTGCAAGCAAGGAGCTTTAGAGCGTTTGTTTGGTTGTTTTTTTTATTTTTTTTTTACAATAAAATACATACATACATTTATACATTTATACCCTTATATACATTATTATATATTTTCTTACTTTTCAATGTGTCCAATATTTTACATTACGTTATCAATCTGATTTTGCATTTTTGGATTGTCTCTGATTTTCTCTATTTATTTACATTATTTGTTTTATTGTTGTCTTGTGTGCTCTACATTGCCTCTTTAAGTATAGTGAACCTTTAATGTTTCATACACTGTCACTCGCGTCACTGCAATGTCGTGATTGCTTTTGTTTTCGGCACTTGTATTTATAATTCCTTGTATGTTCCGCTAACTTATTCTAAGTACAAATTTTTTATTTTTTTTTATTAGTATAACCAGGTATAGGATTTGTTTATATTATAGTTAAATTCCATCGCGTTTACTCTGTATGTCCGTTATTCTTCTTCTGTGAAATGTGTGTATTTCTACTATTTGTAACAAAGTGGTGTTTACTAATTGCCTGTGCCATACATTAATGAGTTCAGTGACTCCGGTTCGCGTCAGGTAATGGTTTGGGTATGTGTGATTTCCAGTTCTTTAAAGGGTCGTAATAGTGCTATGTTATATCTACCTATGTTTTTCTTCGTTTTATAGTCTACCAGCTCAAAAGAACGATCACCGAACTTCGCAACGATCATAGCCGGCCCTTCCCAAAGGATATGCAGTTTTTTGTGATGTTTTGTCAAGCATTGAAGATTTGTTGTGGGTTCTCACTAGCACTTTATCTCCTATGTTCGGCGTCCATTTCTTTTTGTATCTTTTCTTCCTTTTATTTCTAGTTTCTGCTCGTTTCCTTAGGCGTTCGTGGGCTTCTTGTATTTGCTGGATTTCGTTCATTTCGTCTGTGTTAATTGCTCTTTTTAAGCCTGGTAAAATGCTTTCTGGCGTTTGGTTTAGGTGTAGCTTGACTGGCGCTATACCAGTGTTCGGGTTGATCGTGTTGTTCATGATTTTTTCTATTAGTGGTAGTTGGGTGACCCACGAGGTATGTCTTTTGCGGTATGTTAATATTCGCAGGTAGATGGATAGATCCCTCATCGATCTCTCGCACGGGTTACTTTCCGGGTGGTATGCTGTGGAATTATATATTTTGATACCTGATGTTCTTATCTTATTTACGAAATGTTTGCCTTTGTGTATGGACGCGTTATCAGCCAAAATGGCGTCCATTTTACCATA
This sequence comes from Mantis religiosa, assembly GCA_030765055.1. Taxonomy (NCBI): domain Eukaryota; kingdom Metazoa; phylum Arthropoda; class Insecta; order Mantodea; family Mantidae; genus Mantis; species Mantis religiosa. The sequence goes on from CM060957.1 coordinate 52,532,073, forward strand.
TTTCGGTATGAAATCGTCCAGAATTTTGCTTGCACAATTCGCGCTTGTTAGCCTCTTCATCGGGTATAATTTAGTGAATTTGGTAAATACGTCCACCATTACGAATATGTACTTCATTCCTGCCGTTCCCGTAGGCATTGGTCCATGAGCATCTATTGTGACGAGAGCTAGTGGTTTGTCGCGTAATATTGATATTGGTGGAGTGTCGTATTTCACGTTCATAGGTTTTGCTTTTTGACAGATAATGCAGGCAGATATACGTTGCCGTACTTTGTGTTGGAGCCGAGGGATATAAAAATACTCCTCTATCGTCAAACACGTTTTTTCTGTTCCCCCGTGGATAATTGCTGTATGAAATGAATCAATTATAAGATTTTCAAGGACGCGTGGGGCGTATGTTCGCCATGTTGGATGGTGTCTACCTTGAAGTTTATAAAGGATTCCATCACGTTTGCCATATAGTCCTTTTGTGTCTTTCTGAATTTCAGGAGCTGTTGTTAAAATTTTAGCAAGTTTGTCGTCTTCTTGTTGGATTTTCTTAATGTCCTTTATCTGTTTTGTCAGTTCTTTGTTGCCCAGCAGGTCTAGTTTCAACACGTGGACTTCTCTTTGTGTGTTACCTATGCATTCAGGTATGTCGCCTTTTGTGTTCAAACGTGACAATGTGTCTGCAAAAATGTTTTGGTTTCCTGGGATGTGTTTAATGGTGACGTCATGCGACATAATTTCATGTATGTATCGGGAGATTTTGGTGCTTGTCAGTTTACAATTATTTATGAAGGAGAGGCTCACATGGTCCGAAAATATTGTTATTTTGCAGTTAAAGATGAAATCCTTAAATTTTTGAATCGCGAAAAAATGGCTACTATTTCCTGTTCAGTGACACAAGCTATCTTCTCCGTGTGTGTCAGGTTCCTCGATGCCGTACTTATGACACATTGGTTTCCTTGGTCGTCAAGTTGACACAGGATTGCTCCAAAACCTGAACTTGATGCGTCGATGTATATATAAAAAGTTCTGTCGCTGCGTGGGCGTTCTAGTAAGATTGCTTGTCCGAATAGCTCTTTCACCCTTTCGAAAATTTCTTGGTGTGCGTTCGTCCACCGCCATCTTGTGCCTTTCTTTAAGAGTGCTCTCAGAGGTGCTATCTCCTTCGCATAATTAATTAGGAAGCGTGCCTCATATTGGAAGATGCCCAATACTCGACGTAACTGTCTAATGTTTTTCGGAGGTGGAATTTCCCTGATTGCTTTAATTCTATCTTTGTCTGGAGATATTCCTTTCTCCGAAATGTTGTATCCCAAAAATTTTGTTTCCAACTGGAAGAACTTTGTCTTCTCCAAATTCAAGGTCAGCCCATTTGTTCTCAGCTTTGAGATGACATAATCTAAATGTTGTATGTGTTCTTCTATTGTCTTGTCGTGAATAATGAAGTCATCGACGTACTCTGTCAAGAATTCTTGCGCATGATCTTTAAATATTGCATACATGGCTCTTAAGAAACCACTTGCGCTCACTGATAAGCCGAAAGGCAATCTCGTGAATTCTAACACGCGGCCTTGGTACAAGAATCCGGTGAATTTTCTTAGGTGTGGAGGTATGGGAATTTGTAAATATGAGTTTGTAAGATCTATTGAGGAGAACCATTTCTTTCTTCCTATGCTGGCTAGTGTTTGTTCTATACTGAGGGTTCTAAAGTGGTCTGGCATAATAAATTTATTGAGGTGTCTGGCATCTATGGTAATGCGTGCCTTCCCATTACTCTTACGTACAATGCACAGAGGGTTTATGTAGGGCGTATTTGATTCCTGTATAATATTCTGTTTTAGCATTTGTTTGATGGTTTCATCTACTGCTTGTTTTAAATTCATAGGAATGTTCCTACATTTGTAGCGCCAGGGATTTACTTCTTTTATGTGAAATTCGTAACAGAACGATGTACATAAGCCTGTTTTTTTCTGTAAATGCGTCTTTATTCTTCCATAAAACGGAGAAAAGAGTTTGTTTTTGGCTGTCGTTTAGTTGTGTGGTTCCCTGTACTTTGTCATTTATTTTGGTCCATATGTTTACGTACGGATCTGGTATTTCAGGGGGAAGTCTAAAGGTTGATTCTGTCTCTGCTTGTTGGACAGGTGCATTTTCTCTTACGTCCAGGGAGCCGTTTCTTATAGTGATGTGTGGATAACTGGTTTCGTTTCGTCTACCTGGGTCTTCCTTGCTCTCGCAGGTGTCGTCAAAATTATCCTCGACTGTATCATCTTTGTTTACTTCCTGGATTCTAAGTTCCGCAATGTGAACACCTGATTTTACCTGCACATATTGCACAAAAAAGGTTTCTTCCTCTAATAGGTTTTCTGCCTCTGTTAAGTTAATGACCTGGTCAGTCAGCTGAGAGAACCCGATCCTTGCCTCTTCGTTATCTCGTCGTATAGTTAAATACCTGTTTGCATAGTTGATGTTGGCTTTAAATGCCTCTAGGAAATCACTTCCTAAAATGATTTGGACTGCCAGATGTGGTATTATTAAGAAAATGAGTTCGACGTGCATTTGTCCTAAACGAAATGGAATCATTGTTTGTTTTTGAATGCGTTGTTTTTTCCTGCTGATGGCTGTCAAAATATATACATTCTTTGTGGGTAGTGTTTGTAGACGTAAACCTTTCATTTCTAAGTCGTTAAAGAATTTTAAACTGCATACAGAAGCAGTTGCTCCTGTATCCAAGGTTGCCTGATAAATTTCTGCGTTTATGGTGATTTCTATTTGTGGCGTTTCTACAATGTCCGGTTGTTTTATTTTTCCAATCGCATTGTCACTTTCCGCTACTGTCTCGTCTGCCTGTATTTGTAATTTTGCTACAGCTTTGCTCTTGTTCCCATCTTGTTTCACATACCTCGGGGTCGGATTCGGGAACGTTATCCTACCCACATCTAGTTTTCCTGGTTGAGTGTGTTCGTTGCGCCGTTTAGAGATGTGTGTGTAGTTGGGACGAACGTCTGATTTGCAAACCATTTCTGTCGTGTCACTGCGCCATTGTTATTATATACTGTCGTTGGAGATGTATTGCCTGGGTTTTCTTGCCTCGACGTTTGCTGGTTTTCCCTACTGTTCATGTGTTCTGTCCGGTTGTCTGTCACGGCGGGTCGGTTTTCCTGGTAATGTCCCTTATTGGTCCAATTACGGTCTGGTGGATTTTCTCGTGGTATGTCGTTCGTATAGGGTCTCCTAAAAGCATTGTATCTTCTCTCTCTTGTTGTGTTCCTGTCATAGCCGTTTCTCCTTTGCTGTGGTCTTTGTGTACGTACCCATTGTACGTTGTGTAGTTGTGGTTCCTGAAAATGGTGGGGATTTTCTCGGGTTTGTCTTTGGTAGCGTGTATTGTAGTTTCTGTGTTCAAATGCAGGTACATGGTCTCTGTATCGTTCTCTATTCTGGGCGTTGTCATTTCTCCGGGCATTTCCTGTGTTGTATGCCCTGGTCCCACTAAGATTCGGTTCATTGTATACCGGTCTGCCCTCTCGTGGTCCTGTGTTTGAGTCCGTCATCTGTGGTTGCAGTGCCGTCAGAAGTTCGATTGTCTCGTTTATAGTGTTCGGTCTTGCTACTATTAAATGGTTCTTTATATGTTCTGGGAAATGTTTTATCACGAGATTAATGAATTCGTGGTCTTCTATCGGCGGGTTAAGCATTTTACTCTGTTGTGCTAGGTCTAGAAAGTAGTCAACCATCTGTGTTCCCCTGTGCAGATATTTCCCTGTATTTATTTTGGTCCGCACAGCATATTGTGTGGCACCATTCCAATATTTGGTGAGAAAGTTTTGTCGAAACTCTGCATACCTGGTATGGTCACCAACTGCTAATCGAAACCACGTGAGTGATCGTCCCTGTAAGCCTTTCTTAATAATAAGCATTTTGTATTCCTCTGGGATGTTTTTAAGAGTGAAATATGCTTCTACGTCCATTATATAACGCTTCGCGTTGTCCCTGTCGTCATTGAATGTGGGCACGGTAATTTCATTTAATAGGTTAAAATGGTAGGGGTATCCTGTATTTGCGCAATTATTGAAAATGCTACCCTGATTCACACTATTACATGTATCTGTGGGGGCTGATGAAGGCGTGTTCCGGCACGAGTTCAACATCCCCTGCCTAACCGGTACGTTCGGAATGTCAGTACTCTGAGGCTGGTCATTTGTTATTCTGAGGTCGTTAATGGCCTCTTTGAGCACTGTCATTTGTCGCGTATGGTTTGCAATGGTTACTTGCGTTGACCGGTGAGCTGCGGCCGCCTGCGTCAAAGTTTCATTAATTATTATGAGTTCAGACTGTGTCTGCTCGTGCCATTCCTTTTGTCTATTTTCTATACTGGCGCAGGTATTTCGCAACTCATCGCTCAACTGGGCATGCACATTATTACTGGTACTAGACATGTTATTTATTCTTTCTTTGATATTTACAATGTCCTGCTGTGCATCATGCATTTCTGTACGCATGTGTAGGAATTCTGCCTGAGTTGTGGCCTGTCCTAACCTAATGTTCTCTAGGTGTCTATTTTGTTCTATTAGTTTACTTTCTAACTGGTTTCGTAAAGTTTGTGTTTGTTCTGCTATTTTCTTTTCTAGGGTCTGATTTTGCTCTAATATTTTCGTTTCTAGTCTTTGGGTTTTCTCTCCTAGTTCTCCTAATCTGGTCTCTAGGTTCTGATTTTGTTCTTCTAATCTACTTTCTAGGGTCTGGTTCTGCTCTACAATTTTAGTTTCTAGTCTTTGGGTTTGTTCACCTAGTTCTCCTAATCTTGTTTCTATGTTCTGAGTTTGTTCTCCTAATCTAGTTTCTATGTGCTGGCTTTGTTCTTCTAACCTAGTTTCTCTGTGCTGGCTTTGTTCTTCTAATCTAGTTTCTATATTGTTCTGAAATTGTTGGAGCATCTGTTGCATTGTAGTTGTGAGGCTTACTACTGTTGCAGTACTAATGTCTTGTGCTAGGCTGTTCATATTTTGCTCCTGTGATTGTTCCGCCATTGTTACTTTTGTCGTTCTACCACTTCTCAGTAGCATATACTTAATGACAGTCTACGGATGCACTACTTGGCTGTCCCTATGTCTCTTCTCCTTGTAGAAAGATGTTTAAGGTGTACTTACTCGTGCTGATGTGTTGTTTTTACCTCCTTTGGCTCTGATGGTTGTTACGTCCCTGTTGTCGTGTTGGATGCCCTCGTCCCTAGCGTTCTTCTCCGTTGTCGTGATGCTGAATTTGTAGTTGTTGCTTCCTGTTGTCGCCGTGGTCGGTCCCCTGGTCCTCGGCGTGCGTCTCGGTGTCGTGATGCTAAAGTTGTATGTTCCTCGTTGTCGTAGTGCCGAACTTCAGAGTTGGTTTAGGACACGTTGGGTGCCAGTTTGGTGTGGGTTCTTTTTCGGTTCGTTGTCCTAATGTGTGCTTGTTTAGGGCTGGAGTGTGAAAGGTTTGACGGTGAGGTGGAAAGGTGGGTGTTTTGTCTAATCGTCGGTGAGCTGGGATCTCTTTCTCAGGGTTCAGTTATGAAAAGTCGTGTTGACCGTCTCTCAATTCCTTTATTTTTTTCTTTAGCCGGGCTCTCGTAGCTCTCTTGTTAACACTTGCGTTGTCTTCCTAATTTTCCTTTCCCCTTTACGATGTTTTACGTTGCTTCGCGGACTCCCTTGTTATTCCCTATATTTGCACTATCTTCAAGACCATAACTCTAAGTCGGACTGCGACATCTGATCCTACTTTTATCACAATACTCAGTACCGGAGTAACCTTCCAATAACACGTCTTCTCCCCGTCGTCTTCACTAGCAGAGTGATGCTCTTTTGCCTGTCGTATTTTCAGCTTCTATCCTAGCTTTTCTTTCCTATCACCGCCCATTTTCTATTCCTTTCCTATTTTACGCCTATCACGTGGTTTGCTCTACATTTTATTGGCAGGGTTTATTTCTTTAATTTTCTCTTATTGGTCACCTCCGTATGTCGTTCCTATGCATCAGTGCTATTCTCCGCCCCTCTGGGTTGTATGACCTCTCAGCGTCATAACGGTATTCTATCATGCTTGGCTGAGTTTTCCTTATACCTCGCATATTTTACTGGCGTCTTGATGTCGGTTCTATTGTTCTGTGCTTCCTGCCTGGTCTATGTGCTCAGAGGCAACTCTTGTCCAATTTTTCCTTCATTTGTACTGTATTGCTATTTCGAATATTCTTTTTAACTATGTTTCTTATATCATTTATTCCCTTTTTATTCCCATTATGCTTATTTATGGTCTCTACTATTGTATTAGTTTCTATTGATCTTTTCCCTCTTGGAACCTGAGGTTTCTGCTTCAAGGTCCATATAAAATAGTAAGAAAATTTGGGGATCATACGTACGAATTAAGAGACGATGATAATAAAATGATAGGAAAATATCACAAAACACTTTTAAAACCATTCAAAAGCCTTGACACTCACAAGAACAAATGATTAAAAAAAAAATAATAATATGTTTATGAATTACTGAAAAATGTTTTGTTTTTTTATTATTGTGTTCGAATAATTTCTGATTTTATATTGTTATTTTAAATTGTATTAATTGTTCATTGTTGTAATAATGTCTAATTATTGGGGCATTCTTTAGAATATATGGAACAATATTCTTGGAAGATTTAAGTTAATTTTCCATATATTCTAAAGAGGGGCATCTGAAACAGTTATTTTATGTTGTCCCCAAAGAGTTTCAAATATTGTATTATGTGAGGTTAAGTAGAGTCATGCACAGAGAAGCTATGTAAGTGGAAATGACGTCACAAAAGTGTTGAATAACAAACTTATTTGTGATTGGTGTGACGCGTATATCGTAAAACGTGGACCAATCAGATATAAAAGATTTTACGTTGCCATGGAGGATATTCAATATTCCTCTAGGGGGATCGAACTATTAGGGAAGTGCTAATGGGGAGAAAAAGATGAACTGGGGATTCTTCTCCTAACAGTCGCCGTGAACGGATGTAAAATTCTCTTCTTAAATGCCGTTGTGTGCGGAAGAATATAAGTCTATTCTCGTAACAATCATCGAGTATAACTAGATAATCTTTACATTAAATATCATCGCTAGAAGACACACAATTTAATTATTATACACGGTAGTGAACAAACGTATAAAACTTTTGATTCTTGCACGCATCCAGATATAAACGCGTCACATCAAGTGAATCTTGTGTAAGAATAGTGTTATAAATGTTGTATCATACATTTTGTTCGAACTGGTGTTAATTGAAGTAAGGAAATAAAAGTTTCTACATTATTTAATACAGAGGAAAATGATTACTCATTTTACGTAAAATTTCCTTCCGCCGTACCATCCCTGTAAAAGAAGATATCTTGCTCAACCGACTGAAGACACGCCGAGGTAAGCTGGGACTTCAAGAACCATCAATTTCAACCCTGTTCCAAATGGTCACCTCAACGAGGGGCATAATTCGTCATCCATCAATACGATTCGACATAAATCCAGTTCCAGGGTTCATGGAGCTTAGAGTTACCTACATTCCTCTTTCAGGATAAGGGAAAACCCCGGAAAAACCTTGTTCAGGTAACTCACCCTGACCGAGATTTGAACTCTTGAACGTGAGGCAGACACGCTACCATCTACGCTACCAAGGCGGGCCCAACAGCAACTGCTGCCTTGCAGTGAGGCATTGGTTTGCCAAAGGCTAGAGGAAGAAAACCTCAAACAAACATCACCCGGTCCTCCAGTTTGGGGGTTGTTGTAGTAGGCCAGCTCCTCACTCAAAAAAAAAATTAATCTGCTAAAAAAAAAAAAAAAAAAAAAAATACTGCGCCTAGAAAAGATTGTATTTTTGGACAACGGACCGGAAGTATTAAGAGCAACGGAAATAGACTTCTGGAGAAGGTCTGCCAGGAAGTCAAGAGGGGATAGGATAAGGAATGAAATAATTATTGGATGTGGAAAGAGATGTTATAGAAGTCCTAAATGAGAAACGACTACAATGGATGATGGCAGATTACCTAAAGAAGTGCCTAAATGGACGCCAGAAGGAAGAAATAGAAAGGGAAGACCTAATGATCAGTGGATGGACAAATGAAAAAGTGTATGAGACAGAAAGGACAACTTGATGTAGATGCATTAGATCAGAGGAAATGCAGGAAAAGGATTGCTCTGTAAATTTTATATTCTTACACAATTTTCTAATTGGCTTTTTGTTTGGTTGAGGTAACCTACAGCATTGTAGGAAGCCGTTAAAAATGTGTTTTATTATTTTGAATAAATAATTTAAAAATGGTTCTAAAGAAATTATTGGAATTCCTACGTGACTATTCCTAACGCAGTGCTACCAATTCAACAGCTGTAAATAAACCTACGATGGCTCAGAAAGATGCTAAAATCTAAATGACTTTGCGTCATGTTTTATGGTTGACGCAGTAAATCAGGGTTATTTTAAAATAATATTGATTGTAATAGAGATTAAGTACTTCAAGAAGAACATGGATTAACGAGAGGCAAATACTGAAGAGGTATGAAAAATTAGGTGCATTCATTTGTGAAAAATTTAGGATGCAGTATGACATTTTTATTCACTTTTAGAGTTAATTAATTTGCTGTAATGTTTGAAGTTATACTTGTTATATATAATATTAAGAGTGTTATTTACTTTTAAATATATGTAAATTAAGGCTATGAATGCGTTTTATTTCTTGTACTAAGGAATTTGTGTGTTGGTGTGTGAGCTTTCCTGGAAAGAAATACATTTACCGTTAGAATTTTGACTTCCGTGCAAATATAAAAAAATTCATAAATACACAGTTATTTAAAAATGCAATATTCTGTTTTAAACAACAATTGAATAGACATCTCCACTAATACTGTTGCTTCTACGTGTTCTTACAAAATCCGTTCTTACAATAATTGCATTTTATACCATTGTCTTTCAAGTGTTTCCGTGCGAAGCTCTGGATTCCATCCTTAGTGAAAACCACTTCAATTGACTTGACCAAATGAAAGGAAGGTTAAAACGAAATTACGTCCTAACTAAATGAAAGTTAGTGGCCATCGAGTGACTCCACACAGAGTTAGGAATCGCCGAACCGTGGAAAAGCTTTTGGTGGAAACAAGCAAAGGTTTAACGACGAGAAACGGGCGGGGCAAGAAGAAAATAAAGAAAGGAAGAGAAAAAATCCCTCCCACATCGATATTCTGGTCGGCGAAGGCGAGAAAATCTCGGTCGCGCAATAAGGTGCTGCGGCAAGTGTATCTGAAGCACAAAAGGGATCCCATAGTGTCTTCCGGCTACGGTAGAGAATATGCCAAAGCAAGGTAATCACTGAATCAACGCAGAATGTATCCCATTTCACTGGTAACCCTTTGAGAAATACAAAACTCCTTGAAAGGACTGCTACCTTAATTGAATACAACGACAGGCAAGCAATTCAGCTCCAGGCCGATGTTGACTTACTGGTCACAGTAGAGATATTCTTTTGTTGAATACCAGCGCTTTGTTTATCTTAAGGTGGGTAATGTTTCATGTTTTTATTAAATTGGATGATATCACAGAAAAAATAACCTGGTTCTCAAAAGATAAAAAATGCCCTATAAATTTATTGAAAATAGTACCAAAGTCAACTAATTTCCTGGAAATAATTATACTGCATCCGTCCACATGCACAAGCGTGAAAGACGACAGTCGCAGTTTCGCCCATGTGTTACGTCATATTACATTCAAACAAGTTGCATGCACGAGAGTAGCTGACCAATAGGTTTTGTTCACGGAAATTTCCTACAGGAAAGAGTGCTAATTACGACGGCAGGAGTATAATACCGTATCTTTACCTACATAACGTGTGTGTTCTAACAAAATCAGCATTTAGTGTTATAAGATCTGTTTCTGATAATTTAAAGTAAATAAAATTCATACAAATTTTAAACAAATAAATTGAATTCATATTAAATTCTAGAAAATTAAAGTATATATTATACTAGACATGTAAGTTACTTTGCCATATGTCATTTAAATTAAAATGGTTAAAATTTGTACCGTTTCCTACAGGTATTAATAATATTAAAACTGGAAGTGAAAGGCTCGGTAAACATTGGTAAGGAAAAGGCACAAAAATTTACTAAGTTATTTTTAATGATCTTATATATTCTGAAAAAAATTCCAAAGTTAACAATTTTCGAAAACATAACATTGCCTCTGATCAGAAAATGTTTTTCAATTTATTTTAATATTTATAATTGTGCACTAACCCCGACGAAACTCATAGTAATTCAAGCAAGAACACGGGGAAAAATTGGAAGAAAAATTTTGAGAAGGAGTGTCCAAAAGCTTACGATGAAAGGGAAGCCAAAAATGTCGACCCCAATGTTCCTGCGAGAAGAGCGGCGAGAATGTGTATCTGTGCAAAGTTCACTGATATGGATAGTGACTTTAGAGACACCCTGTATAGAGAGGAGAAAAGTTTAAGGTATTATATTCTCTCCTTATATCTTGCCCGGATAGTGGATTTAATACATCCCGTCTTGCGACAGGAATGCTTTAAGGAGTAACTCTACACCAATAAATAAAATGCGATGTAAGTAGGAGAGTAAACACCATTAAAACAACATTATAGTGACATATTAATTACGGTGTAATTAACTCAAGACTGTCGCAACTCAAGAGCCGTTATTCGTCGAATAAAGCTTCCTAATTGGAATTAAGTTTATGGTGCCTTGCTGTCCTAAAGGAAGTCATCTTGTTGCGGAGGCAGCGTCCTCGAAACGGAATCTCAGCTGCGTCCCATTAGCAAATCCTTTTATAACTGCACCGGAACATGAAAACAGCAAATGGGATTCACGTTTAGAGTACACAGTTCAACAGACAGAGAGCAATTCCTTCCTGACAGTCATCTGTTTTGCTCGTTACCAACTTTGCTACTGGGGACATTTCAGATAAAGTCCTTCTTGACCTGAGGATTTTGTGGCCTTTAATTAATGTTTTTCTACAGAGTACCATCATGTGAAATATGTTTACTTTTATCAGCCGTTCACTGTTCTAATGGAGACATTAAATGGCGACATTTTTAAAAATTGCTGTTTGACAGTTTTTACACACAAATACCTTACAATTTACTTCTTGATGTTTTGTGTATGGTCCTAACTGAGACGCCAAATGAACTGTGACTGTTCACTATATTTTTGCTTCTAGTGTTTACCGTTGAATACCGACTTGATGACCAGAAAGCCTGGGGCCATTAGCTTTGCAGGAAGCTTAGGCACTTATTTATTATTTATTTATAAGACACAATTGGGAGATTACATTACACTATTTACATCTCGGAGAAAATGTTGAAAGTGTTCTCCACCAGCATCTATGGATCGTTGGTCCCACTTTCTTGATACGACTGTAGATACTGAAGTTTATATGCATATCTTCAAGACATTTATAAAGTAGTTGGATTATATCGAATCGAGAGAAAGTTATTTCCAGCAAGATGCAACGTACCATTCATCTAATGACACCATTTAACTTATAATCAGTTTCTTTGATAATCGAATGATATCAAAAGGTCTGTGGCCCCCCAGATCCCCTGATCTAACCCCACCGGATTTATTCTTGTGGGGGTATCTAAAAATAGAGTGTACAAGAATAGGCCACAGCCAATCGATGTTCTCAAGGGATCAATTCGAACCGAAATAAGTAACACTGGCGAGGATACTCTCCGTGAAACTTCAGAGAATATGGTGAGACGAGTGCAAACATGTATACATAGATGCTGGAGGAGGATACTTCATTTTCTCTGAGATGTACATAGTGTAATGCAATCTCCCAATTACGTATTATATTCTCCCAAAGTTCCACGTGTGTCCTATTATTGGTTTAAAAGTAATGGACTTTTGAAGTGGTTCAGTTTTATATGGATCACACTATTGTTTCGTGAGAGTGACTTTGACATTCGTAATCGAGTTGACTGCCCAGTTTTCTTTACCAACCACAACAACCTGCCTCACGTTCTCGGAGAAAACGACCACATACGACTTAAGTGAAAATATAGTATTATTTATCAAATGAATAGAGTTCTGGATTGCGGCGTATAAGATGCGTTTGCGTGTTCAGGGTTGCCACCTCTTCTTCTCGTTCGTCTTCTTCTTTGCTGTCGGCGAACTGGGGAACAGCCCAAAGTGGGTCAGATGTGTACCTGCCCGGGATAGGATTTAACGTAGTGGTGGGATATGGATGTTGCAGGGTGACGGGTGAAAGTTAAGGTAGAGGATAGAACGGAAGTTTAGTTTATCACAACAAAGAAATTCTGCGGGGAATTAGACGCAAGGAGGGTTAGAGAAGGTTCCTACACCCTCATTCGACAGGTTTATATCACCCCATGTCATTTCAGTTACAGACCATTGAAAACCATTTTGACAGCTGCTAATTTCGTAAATAAATCTTCTTGGTTTTAATGTATTGAGTGAATAGGGCACACGTCTTTTCTGCTGCTTGTGTAGCATACGTTCTCTGTCACACACTTTCACTACCCTTGTCCCACTGTGTAAAGATGGCACATTCCTTTCAGGGACTTGCTTTGCATTGGTGGATATTGCTCCTCAACGGCTGCAGACTCCCCATAGGGGAGAGGATCCGTCCCCTTCAGCTGCCGTAGTGCGGGAGCTGCGGACCCCTAGCATTCGTGGTACCTCTGACGTTACTAGAGGGCCGAACATTCGAGCCTCTCCCTGATTAGTAGTTGGTCGGATTGGGTTGGCCTCGACGGGGAAGTGGTTCCCGATACCCGTAGAGATCGGGTACGTCTCCGGATGGGGTTGAGGGAAGCCATTAATATTCCCGCGTACTAGCCAGCATAGCTGGTAGAAGGTGTGCTAGAACACCAGGCGGCCCCCACCGAGGTCATATCGGTAGCCTTCCCATTTTGGAGTTGGCGCACTTAAGTGGCGTATCAACTTCCATCCCGTCTTGTGTCCACAGGAACAGATGTGGCGGGGGGGGGGACTTGTTAGTCTCTGGGTCTTGCCCGATGGTAAGCCCCACGGAGGTACCGGGCGCCCTTTCGGGACAGCTCGGTATCTCCCTGGTCGTTAGAGGGGGGGTCTATCTTCACTATGTGAGGATATACCCTGGTAGATATCCTCGAGTTTATATTATTATAATAGCTGCAGACTCGGATGGAACGGCCCCCGTGTACCGCTGTTGAATTACCTAATTAATCAGGAAAAGAAGCTGAAATTTTGATATGCATTGCTTATGCCCCCACTCTTTTCATACTTCTCTCTCTCTCTGTGTGTGTCACTCTCTCTCTCACTGACCTTGAACATGCAAGTATCCTTGGAGATAGTAGTAAAGGAATCCTCATTGAATTTTCACTCTTTTATAGTAATGCATTTGTCACCTCTGTCTAGCACACGTGAAGTATCCCCTATGCCCAACGTGGTTCGGAGTCCACGGTAAAAACTGTAGGTCCTCTCACCTCACCGCCATCTTCACTATCACCCTATCATCGGAGGTAATGGACACCGCCCTCTGGGTGCCTCCACCTGAGAAATGGGTCCGGTCATCACTTGGTGGGGTGAGGTTACCCCGAAGGCCAAGGTTGCCATGTGGGGAGTGTTAGTAACTAACTAACTAGTAATGCATTTGTTAAAATCAAACTCGCTTGTTCGTTTGTTTTAAATGCTACGATTATAACCATAGTTTATAGATCACGTGTTTTTCTAATCTGTTGAACTACCGGTGGCTAATCCATGTCAAGAGAATGTGGATGATTGTCACCGCCTTCATCATCTAAGTATTTCAAAAGTATGATGATAGGCTCCAAGGTCTCATCAGTGATATTTATTTCCAAAGGTGGCCTTTTTGTAATTTTTCTACAGGTCTCACGCTGTTTTCACAGAATGTTGTGTTACATAGTCAATTTCTTCGTGAACAAGTCATTCAACGCCAGTCAATTTAAAATGATTGCCTCGTGTCCCGTTTCAATTGCAAGCTGATCCAGCTGATAAACTTTTTCATGGTTTTTAAACGGCAGAACTGAATGTTTATTTGAAATCTAGGATGAAGCGTACTATTTACTCTCTCTCTCTCTCTCTCTCTCTCTCTCTCTCTCTCTCTCTCTCTCTCTCTCTCTCTCTCTCTCGAATTTAACAGACACCATGGCTTGTTCAAAGTAATTCTTTTAGCACATGTCAATATTTTAAATTTCATTTCTGAATGATTACAAACACAAATACATTCCAACCAAAAATGATAGTCATTTCACGTCGCGGTATATCGTTATAATATATTTGTATTCTATTTATTTGTATTATGAAAGCTATCTGAGCTAAAAGAATACATTTTTACGGTTATGTTAGAAACAATTCTCCCTGCCTTTCTCGTGGATAACTTTTTGGACATTTTGAAATGTTATCTTAGCGCAAGATCCAATCAAAATCCAATAACCATGTAGTAAATCAAGTAGCTAATGTAATAACATCACCTAGTCAAACAAAATCAATGGGTGTATTTGAAATATCAGAACAAAATATTTTAGAAGAAATTGATAAGCTTAAGCCTAAAAAATCAACGGGTTTGGACGAGTTCTCTAACAAAATTGTAAAATATATTAAACATGAGATTTTTAAAGTAATGGCACACATTACAAATGCTTCATTAATTCAAGGCATTTTTCCAAATAGGCTAAAAGAAGTAATTGTAAGACCACTATATAAACAAAAGGGAAGCAAGGCAAATGTAGTAAATTATAGGCATGTAACTTTATGCTCCACGTTTTCAAAAATCATAGAGGGTGTGTTCCTAAAACAATTACAAATGTACTTTAAAAATTAACATAATATCAGAATGGCAATTTGGATTTCAAGAAAAGAAATCAACAATAGATGCAATAAATAAAGTAAATAGTATTATAATTAATGCATTAAATAACCATAAACGAGTAATAGCTATATTTTTAGATATATCAAAAGCGTTTGATTGTGTGGATATAGATATAATTAAAAGTAAATTAGAAAATCATGGGTTTCGAGGATTAGCGCAAAAGTGGATCTAGGACCATTTTTATTTTTAGCCTATGAGAATGATATTTTTGAAATAATACTAAGAAATGGAGGTTTGGGAATTGGATATGCAGATGACATGAAAATAATAATTAGAGGCAAGTCAGCAATGGAGGTGGAAAAGAAAGCAATGAAATTAATTGAAATAATAAAACAGCACTATTTAAACCTAAATATGATTCTAAACGCACACAAAACAGCATGGATAAATTTTGAATTAGTAAATTATAGTAAAAATGATATAAACATTACAATAGATGGTGAAACAATACCGGAAGTTCATCACACTAACATTTTAGGTGCAGTAATAGACAAAGAATTAAACTGGAAGCCATATATATCTCATATAATTAAAAAGTTAAACAAAGTTATATTTATAATGCAACAAGTAGGAAAAAATAGGATTATGAAACTTTAAAACAAGTATACTATGCATTTATACACTCACACATAAAATATAGGATAACTTTATGGGAAAACATCACGGCAACAGAAGTAAAACAAAGTATTCAAACTACAAAAAAAGCAATTCGAATAATGGCAAAAATAAATAGCACACAGGCATGCAAATTAAAGTTTCAACAGTTTGGTATTTTAACTGTTCCATATATATGAAACAATAAAAATTATTTTACAAGGAAAAGAAGAACCAAAAAACCATGGTATACATAATTATACTCTAAGAAATAATTACGACTATTTTACATCAGTGTATATGGGAACTCCAAACAACCACTCCAGTAAAAGCATGGGTAAAGAAATATATAATAAGTTACCAGAAGAAATTAAAATAATTAATAAAATGGAATATAAACTGAAGGCAATAAATACATTGTTAATAACAAATTCATTCTATAGTTTGGAAGAATTTAAGTATAGACGTATGTAAAAAGAAAAAACTATGTATGTATATATGTGCATAAAATTGGAATTGACGTGTCCTTGAAATCGTTGTATTCAAAGGATAAGTAAAAGTATCTTATCTTAATAGTATTTATTAGAAACGGATTCACTTGGGGCTCGTCATACCCCATTTAGAGGGAATGCAGGATTGCTGGCCTAGTAGCATTCAAATACAAACATTACCGCATTTGAAAGTCATAATACTTGTATTGTCCTGGGTGTCACAGTGGGCTGTGGTGCGGCAGCTTTGGTTCTCGCCCACGGAAAATTGGTTCTCACCCACAGACGTGGGGCTCTAAAGTACGGGTAATCTTCCAGTGCTCCATTCACTGAACTCAAGTAGGAGATAAGGGTGGCACGGAAGATATTGTGGTGCTAAGTCCGTTGAGTGCTTCTGAATCCTCACAATATTGTAACTTTGTGGGTTCGTGAAATGAAAAGTCCAATTACACCACTCAACAATGTTCTTTATTTCCACCGACTTACAGTTTAACACTTGCCAATTACACAAAATTACTTGCTGCACACAATTACAATTTACCAGTCCGTCCGTTACAATTTAACTGTACTCGCGGTTACGTAAGCTCCGGTACACATTCAGAGTTACGTACAGTCTTCCGTTGCACAATCCTTTCGTTCATTAACACGTCACTGACTAACCCTTCCTTCTTACACCAAGAACTGTGCTCACTCACACACTAACCAACTGACTGACTGACTCAAACCAACAACTGACTGACTGACTCCGTCTGTCTGTAACCCTCTTTATATCGGAATATCCCGCTTTCTAGTGACCAGGAGAATGTTCCAGTAAACGAAAGATCGAGAAACAGGTGTAGAGAAAAACAGGCGACACAGTCATTTTTTCCCCTGACCACAGCCCGTCACCACTACAAGACAAACGAGGAGGAGGTGTGGCTAACGCGGTCCTCCTCCCTGCCTTCCGTTCGCAGCTGGTTTCACAGGGTGTTCCAGCGGTCCCGTTACAATATAGTTGCTGCTACTGCTGCTGCTACTCCTATTAACTAAAGTTATCTGTCTGCAAAGGTCTCATAGTTTAGACCGCTAATTGGCCTAAAGAGACTTAAAGTACTTATAACACTTTAAGCCACCATTAAGGATACTTCTCATAGGTATATGAAATCTTGTAGCGGTTTACCGGAGAAAATGCAATTCAGTTGGGAAATACATTGTCAGGTTGGCGGCTATGGCAGCTCATTCGTTACAACTATACGGAGCGTCTGTGGTTTAAATCCGAGCTATGGCATTGCATTTTTTAATGTCTCTCCCTACCTTCCCAAAACCATACTATTAATTTTTATTCATTCATTTATGTTATATGCTAAAATATAATGATGAAAGGAAACCGCTATCCATGGCCCTTAACATTACAAATATATACATAGAGAAGTTATTGTAATTGTAAGAAATTAAATTTAGCAAGTCTGACAAAATACCAATAACAAAATTAATTGAACCAAGCAATCAAAAATAATTAGAACGACTATTGGAATACCTAGATTGTGCTTTTGTTTTCACGTTTTTGTACCTATTTGTATGTGCTCGTATATCAGCATTTTAATAATTTGATATCCATCACAACATTACGCAGTAGCTCGAATTTTTGTCGGGAAGCAAGCCAGCTGAAAAGACGATTAGATATCAACGTTTCGGGAGTGTGCATCTCTACCATCATCAGGATATTTATTAAATGCTATAACCACAAATGAATCGCTGGATATAACACAAATATAAACAAAGATAAAACGCTATGAAAATTCGTATTACTGAATAAAATACTGTTTTCAGTAGATTAAATGCCAGGTCAGGAAATAGCGTGAGTATAGAAAATTAATTGGGTCAAAGAAATGTAACTACTTAACTTAATTAGCAAGCTGTATTGATCTGGGCTTCCTAAGTCGACGGGTTTCCAATTTTAACACCGATTTCCAGGAGGAGCTGTACTGAAATCCAGCATCACGATTAAGCGTTCTCCTCTTGGAGAAAATGGCCAAAACCTCCTTAATTCCCCGCTCCCAGTAACTGTTGCATTTTGCCAACATGGTCGTTTCCCGAAAGTTGGCTATATGGTCGTTATCAAAACAATTCTCTGCCAGCCCAGACTTCTCAGGTTGCATTAAATTAATATTCCGTTCATGTTCGTTTATTCTGGTAGCGATGGTCCTTCCGGTTTGTGCTATATACGGTGTCCCACATTCACAGGAAATGCGATACACTCCAGGAACTTGGACGTCCAGTTTGTCTTTCACTGGTCTCAATAGATGTTTAATCTTCGGAGCTGGCTTGTGGACGGTCCTGATGTTGTATTTGGTGAGAATTCTGCTGGTTCTGCCGGATGGGTTAACGGTAAACGGGATGCAGACTGTAGCGGTAGGCTTATCTGCTACAGCAAGCTACAACAAGCCACCTCCGAAGATTAATCATCTGTTGAGACCAGTAAAAGACAAACTGGACTTCCAAGTTCCGGGAGTGTACCGCATTCCCTGTGAGTGTGGGTCAGCGTATAGACAAACCGGAAGGACCATCGCTACCGGAATAAACTAACATGAACGGAGCATTCGTTTAAGGCAACCTGAGAAGTCTGGGCTGGCAGAGCATTGCTTTGATAACGACCATAGAGTCAACTTTCGGGATACGATCATCTTGGCAATATGCAACAGTTACTGGGAGCGGAGAATCAAGGAGGCTTTGGCAATTTCCTCCGAAAGGAGCACGCTTAGTCGTGATGCTGGATTTCAGTTCAGCTGCTCTTGGAAGCCAGTCTTATAATGGAAATCCGTCCACTTATTAAGCCCGTATAAATATAGATTGATAATCAAGTTAAGTAGTTACGTTTCTTGACCCAATTAATTTTCTATAATCACGCCATGTCCAGACCTGGAATTTAATTTACTGAAAACAGTCTTTTGTTCAGAAATGCAAAATTTGATAGTGTCTTGTCTTTGTTTATATTTGTGGTATATCCAGCGATTCGTTTGTGGTTATAAGATTCAATAAATATCCTGATGATAGACACTCCCAGAACGTCGTTTTCTAATCCTCTTTTCGCCTGACTTGCTTCCCGAGAACAACTTGAGTATATTTGTCGCCAGGAAAGCTTCAGGTCTTATATTACGCAGTTCTATGCCACAAACCACGGTTCAAACTGGCGCTTTTCTAGCCTTTCAAAGAAACAATGAACACCTAATCATCAAGAATATTGCATTATCTTCCTTTAGTATGGCAATCTGTTGTACCATATTTATCTAAAATTAAGAAATTATGTCTGCACTACAGTTTTTTATTAACGAGAAGTTACAGTTTGGACAGCTTGATAAACTAACTTACGAGAGGATCCATGTCTTTAACTAAACTTGACTCACTGCTAAAGGAAAGAAAATAGTTCACAATTGACTGTGCAGACAATGTGAAAAGACTTCCATGTGAATGAAATACCCTCCACTAAGTAGTAAAACGTGCTGTAAATTGGCAATTGATCCCAAATAACAGCTATTCCGCACGTCTCCCACCCCATAACTCTTCTAAAGCACTTCTTTTCATTTCCTTTGTGTATTCTCGATTCTTCTTCTTCACATGTTTCATATGATGACTACCGTTTTTTGTTTATTGGGCCTACAATCAACTTCACTAAGAAAATTTCTCCAACATCCTTCCTTTCCACATGTTTGCACCCAAAATAGATGTCTAAGCTTGTCATAACCTTGTAGCGATCATTCTTCTCTTTGCTATGTTATATACAGAAATGTTAGATACTCGTTTTAAATTTATATTGCTTAGTAATTAAATGAGGGAGTCATGGACTGCCCCTTCTGTAAAATGTTGTGGCCACATGATTTTATATGTTACGCGGCGTGTCTACCAGGGCTATCCAGAAAGTAGATTACGTTTTGGAATAAAAAGTAAACAAAGTATAGGAAACAAATTTTATTATATACAGATGAAAGCCACACTCAAATACTACTTTTCAACATAGTCACCATTCAAATTAAGGCATTTATCGTAGCGATGTACGAGCTTGGAAATTCCTTCGTCGAAAAATTCGGCCGCCTGCGCCTTCAACCACTTCGTTACCTCTTCTTGCAGCTGTGCGTCGTCATCAAAACGCTGCATAGCCAGCCACTTCTTCATTGCTGGGAATAGGTGGAAGTCGCTCGGTGCCAAGTCGGGACTGTACGGCGGATGAGGAAACAACTCCCACTTAAAAGATTCAAGAACTTCACGAGTGACATTTGCCGTGTGGGGCCGGGCGTTGTCGTGAATCAACAAGATCTTAGAGCTCAACATTCCTCTGCGCTTGTTTTGAATGGCTCTTCTGAGTTTTTTGAGAGTTTGGCAATACCTTTGAGAGTTTATTGTAGTGCCTCTTTCCAGGAAGTCCACCAAAATCACACCCTTTCTGTCCCAAAAAACAGTCGCCATCATCTTCCTTGCCGACATTGTTTGCATGCATTTCTTGGGTTTTTGGGGAGAACTTGTGTGCCCCCACTGCATTGATTGCAATTTCGTTTCACAGTTCACGTGTTTCACCCATGTTTCGTCACCAGTAACGATGCGATCGTGTAAAGAGTCACCCTCCTTATGGTAAACGTCCAAAAAGTTCAACGCTGCAGCCATTCGCTGATTTTTATGGTCCTCTGTCAAGATTTTTGGAATCCATCTTGCACAAAACTTGTGGTAACCAAGCTTTTCGCTGATGATTTCGTGTAACAAACTTCGCGAAATTTATGGAAAACTCAAAGAAAGTTCCGTTATTGTGAACCTTCGATTTTCACGGACTTTAGCATCGACTTTTTCGACAAGTTCGGCAGTCACTATGCTGGGTCTCCCACTTCGGTCTTCGTCGTGAACATTGGTTCGGCCATTTTTAAATCTGATGACCCACTGACGCACTCCACCTTCAGTGATAATGTTGTCCCCATACACTTCACAAAGCTGCCGATAGATTTCTATCGGTTTACAGTTTTTTGCAGTCAGAAACCTTATTACTGCACGCACCTCGCAGCTCGCGGGATTTTCAATTAACGCAGACATTTCAAACCGTCACAGTATCTGAACGGAGCACAGCACGAACCTCTCACTAGCACGGCTAGATGCCGACTGAGCTGCGCAACGCTCTGACCCCAAGATGGCCGCGCTAGCCCCTCCCCTAGCGGAAACAGACGAAAACGTAATCTACTTTCTGGATAGCCCTCGTATAAAGTAAGGTCTCCAAGGCGCTGGAGTCGTGAGGAGTGCTCCAAGGCGAGATCCGGCCGGGCAGCCGCTTGCGAAGGAGCTTCCTCTCACTTCCGCCGCCAAGTGCGAGTTGTATGCAGTGATCCGTTTTTTGAGTGCCAATGGCACTACCCCCACTAAAATTCATAGTCAGTTATGCGAAGTCTATGAGCCACATTGTATGGACGTCAAAAACGTGGGAAAGTGTCAGAGCTCAAAGACGAATAGACAGTACGAACAGGAATCTAGTCGGCCTTCGGCTTCAGCCGACATAGTTGCCAAAAGTGGAGTAAGAAATGCTAAAAGTTCGGCATGTGACACTTCGCAAGCTGTGCGAACTTATCCCTGAACTCAGTAAGACTCTTTCATCACGACAACTCTCGTCCCCATACTGCACATGCAACAGTTTATCTCCTGGCTCAGTTCGGATGGGACATCCTCACCCATCCCACCTACAGCGCAGACTTAGCAACTAGTGATTATCATCTGTTTCCTAAGTTGAAGTCACACTTGGGCGGAACACATTTCCAGACCGACGATGATTTGTAAAACGTGGTTGAGCGCTACCTGCGCAACTTGACGGGAGAGTGCTATGGCAAGAGTGTACAAAAGGTGCCACAGCGCATGTAAAGGTGCATCGATCACAATGGTGATTACGTTGAAAAATAGCTGTAAGTTCGTCCTTTCCATCAATGCAACACTCGTTGACAATAAACATGTTTTCTATATTAAATAAAATTGGAGACCTTATTTTACGGACATGCCTCGTACATTTCCTCGGTGTGGTCATCGCTAAGTTTACATTGTTTAAAATGCCCTTTTTTAATTTTTTTTTTAAATTTTTTAATTTTTTATTTTAAATTTAAGTCCTCCAACGTTAAGCCATATCGGACGATGAATGAAATGGGTGAAATGATGATCAAATGAGCCTGGGGTACATAGAGCTAGTTACCCGACATCCGTCTTTCAGGATAAGGGAAAACCCCGGAAAAAACCTCATCCAGATAACTCACGCTGACCGAGAGTCAAACTCGGGACCTCATGAACATGAGGCAGACATGCTACCCCCATGCTACCGAGGTGGGCTTTAAAATGCCATTTATCAACTGTCAATAACCTAAATGCAGGAAAGTTGCATGCGAACTGGCCAAATGTTTGCATTGTAGTCCTTAACAAAAGATAGTTTTAATATTAAAGCAATTAAGAATTCCACCACATTATGTAGGCAATATCCTAAATGTGAATACTACACTAAGGAAATCCTCACGTAGAATTAATTAATTTGGCATACGTTAATTTTGGCTAAACTACGTATATCAGCAACGTCATCATTACCATCATTAGCATCAGCCTTTAAAAATATAGTAACTGCACAGCGAGTTCAAACATATACACCTCTCTAGAGAATGCAATATAGGCATAATATGGACATTTTTTGCAGTTCTTAACCCTCATCCTTACTTTATGACACTGCAAGCATTGCATCCTAGGGATACTTTGTATTAAATGAAAATTTGGAAACGGGACTACGTCAGAAAGCTTTCCAGTGATATGCTTATAGTACAGATATATTATTTTATCCTGACAGAAATCATGCACGGTAGGGATGAGTAGCAACTTTGCTGGGGAAAGTACACCTATCGCCACAATGCGTTACACGCGTAAGACTACGAGAGGGTATTGCGGTGCATAAGGTGTCTAAAACAAAGTGATAAACCTTATATCTTTCAGCAATTACTTTCTATCGATCGGCAATCTGCCTTACTATTTTTGTTCCCAGTTGTTATACAGGCTCCATTGTTCGTTTGGACATAACTGGCTGCCTCATTCTCTGGTGTTCATTCTTTTTCTTCCAGGATTTTATTGATGGCTAGATTTTACCATTCTGTCATATCCAATTTATTAATATGCCGGTACAAATTGTAGGTACCTACATTCATTAGAGATTACATTGTGTTGCTAATAGTTCCAGTTCCTTTTGCATACCGTCATTTCTCTTACGTTGTATTTTACTTCACCATTTCATCCGGTAAATTTCCTCTCAACGTGCACATTTATTCTATCACTCTGCCTCATTAACTACAATTCGCAGCCATTAAGTTAAACTGGGTGCTGCTATCACTACAAAACATTTTAGATAGAATTTTTTCCTGTAATATTTTGCGAATTTTATCCAACACATTTAGTTTCGTTATTTAATTTAATCTATATCATGCTCATAGGCATAGAACATTCTAGGCTCACTATTTAACATAGAAAACAATACATAAAATGTTGCTATATTATCTATTCAATATTTCCAAGCTATAAATCTCTGAAATACATCTCCTCAAGCAGCGAAATAGTTTGACCACATATTAAAAGTAAACTACTTTCAGATGTTTGAGATTTGTTTGAAATAAACTTATACAGGGGAATATATATAAGCACAATTATTCATAAAGCACATACGGGGGCTGTTCAATAAAGAATGATCACAATATTTTTTGACAACGTAGCTTTACTCATCATCATAATTTTGATGGTCCTTCTCAAAATAGTCTCCCGTGAATGCGGTGCACTTGTCCCAGCGTTTCTGCCAGTCCTCAAAGGCATGCTCGGAACATTTTTGAGAGATCCTTCAAAATCGCCTCCGCAGCCTTCATCACTGCTTCTAATGATGGATAATGCCTCCCACGAAGCTGTTTCTTCAAGTTAGGGAACAGAAAGAAGTCATATGGGCTAAATCCGTACAATAGGGAGGGTGAGGGATGCACTTCACGTTGATTTTTGCAAGATGTTCAGCAACAACATTGGCAGTATGCGGCCGCGCATTATCTTGGTGCAGCAAGCAGCCTGCTTCACGAAAATGTGGTCTCTTGCACCTGATATGGACTTGCAATGTTTTCAGGACATCCCTGTAGTACTGTCCAGTTACTGATGTGTGTGCAGGTACCACATGTTGATAAACCGTTCCAGGAATATCAAAGAATAAGATGAGCATAACTTTCCCAGCAGAAGCAATCACTTTTGCTTTTATGGGGTTGGTGATGAAGGAGATTTCCACACCGAGCTTTGCTGTTTGATCTCAGGATCAAAATGATGGAGCCAACAGTGATTACGTTTGAAAGAAACTCCGGATCTTCCTCTAACATCAACTTTACTGCATGCAGACCTGCATGCGAATGTCCTTTTGTCCAGGAATCAACAGTCCTGGAATCCATCTTGCACAAACACGTCTCATGTGTAATGTTTCTCTCACCAACGTGTGGGTGGCACCCAGTGAAATGTTCAGTGTTTCAGAAAGTGATTTTAAGGTAATTCGTCGATCCTCTCTCACAATGGTAGCAGCAGTGTTGATGTTTTCTTCGATAAGGGCAGTAACTGTAGCACCGAGTCCACCTTCCTTTGAAATTGATTTTCTACCCTCTATAAACATTTTAAATCAACTTCGAGCTGTGCTGTAAGAACGGACTCTCCATAGGCCTCCTCTAACATTGTATAGGCCTCAACTGAAGATTTTGTTGAAACGAAAGCAGAATTACTAAGCCGCATGTTGTTCCCCACTTGTTACCTCCATTAGAGCGGTAGGCGATACGTAACATTTCTGAACTTGCCTGGTTCTCACAGGTGGGAACCAGGAGTACCAACAATGAAGCTACTACCGCACGCTTTTCTTGCATTAAGCTAACGCAATATAATAAGGTTGAGTTTTAGTGCGAAAAAATATGATCGTACAAAAATTATGATCATTCTTTATTGAACAGCCCTCGTATAATACACTTGATATATAAACAAAAACATAATACAACTCAAATGGATGTCTTTGTATCCATTTTTCTGAGCCAAAGAGGAAATTTAGCTTGTGTTGTCTGCGTCAATATGGTGTATACCAGTTATTGTGATGATTCTAGGCAGGCATATAAACGGGAAATCAGCGGTAGCAGTCGCTATTATCTTATCTGTCTTTTATTTTCATTATAGATACTGTCTCATAAGTAATGTCTTTTTTTAAGAACAACAATTAATTGAAATTTCTTCTGACAAGTAATTAAAGTATGTGTCATTAGATTCTATTGTCTCGAATCATCGTTCAGCGAATTTATTATCCCTCGATGATACCAATCTCTGGTTTTTGATGCGAAAAATTCGGTGACACCCACTTGCACTGCTTCATTGTTGACAGTATTTATTCCACATACACAATGGGCAATGGATCGAATAAGATGATAATCTGATGCTGCGAGATCAAGGCTGTATTATGGGTGTGGAATCAATTCGATTCCTCGGAATTCCTAAGTTTTTTACCATGAGTTTTCGTGCAGTACGGGGTGTTGCATTGTCCTATTGCAACAGAACTCTATTTCAGTTAACTACTACTGCGTATCTCATCTCAAAATTTCATGAAATTTCAACTGTTGAGAATAAGAATCTGCATCAATCACTCTCCTGTTTGGAACATACTTCCAGTGAATCACACGTTCAAATTTCCACCAGGCCACAACATTACCTTGGGCCCGAACATATTTATTTTTGTTTCAAGTTTAGAGATGACTTTGGCAGGTAGGCCGGCATCAAGCCACTATTTTGAGACATTAAGGTTTCGATGATACATCCATTATCTATCACAAGTGTAAATTCCCCCGACAAATCTATTATCCATGAAATTAGGCATAAGCTGAAAAGAGATATCCACTCTAATTTCAGGCTGTTGAGGTGTCAGTTCATGACGTACAGATTTACAGATTCAGTATGATTTTCCAAGTCCCTTAGTACGGCTATATATGGTATCTTCTGATGCAACAAGTTGGGTAAAGGGAGGTAATTTCGTCACACAGGCAATTTCGTGATACTTTTTCGAAGGGATGTCTCAGAGAAACCAGTTGTTGTTAATTTGTATTTCACTGCTGGTAGTTGACATATTTGTTCCTAAGGCTCAGGAGCTACCGGCAGGGGCGGTAACACCAACTGGTTTCTGTGAGACATCCCTTCGAAAAAGTATCACGAAATTGCTTATGTCACGAAAATACCTCCCTTTACTCTTCTTATAAATGCTAATGGATACCAGGGGCGGTTCCTCCATAAGTTAGCAGGTTTGCGCTACACCCACTGATTCTGATTATACATCAGGTGCATTTTGCACATTAAAGCTGTACTTGTTGGCATTGTTTTATATACAAACAGGTTTCAACTACGCTTATCGTCTGTAGCTGCCCATGACCGCAGAAGTCGAAATAAACAATGATTAGCTGTAGGAGCCGCAGGTTTGCAAGGAAGAGTTAACCTAAGATTTCGCCCAAATGTAGGCTCTCTGAGGGGCTTGCGGGAAGGTGAAGAGATGGGAGGGGCTTCTTATACATTGCTTAAATGTATAAACCTATAAACCTAGCTCCTCCTACTCTTAGCAACGGCTATATCGTGACCTTCAGGCTTAGCCTCTGTGTGCTCTGCTTTTCGAACACAGGGAGAATTTAATTAAATGCATGGAGGTTATTCAGAAGAGAGCTCTGTTAAACAACAACGCCACACTTGTTCAGGCTTCTGGGTTTATGGCCACTTTGAAAGATTATAATTTTGTATGCTGGCTGTCTTTCTTACAAGATCATGCCACATGTGGACATTTTGTACAATCAGCTGCAGAAACTAGACTGCAATGCAGCATTTGCCATCGCCCAGCTAAACGCATTTGAAAGGGAAGTGTAAAAGGTAAGAAACAGCGTGGTTATCGAGGAACACGAAGAAACTACAATTAAGAGGAGAAGAATAGAAGATCATGATGTGAAAAGAAGATAAGCTCTAGAAGTATGTGACATTCTTACAGAAGCAAGGGACAGATTTAGCTCCACGGGGCATCTGGTAGCCTCAACTTTGTTTCATCAAGAAAATTTCTAAGACATTTCCAGAGGATTCCCTTAGAGAAACAATAAGGTTCTATCCTTTTATCATTGGAACAAAAATTCGTAGAGAACTGACTGTAATTTACAGTCGAGAGGAATTTCATGGAATGTCCGGCGCTTTGTGCTTGATGGACTTCATTAAGGAAAACAATTTATGTGCTACATTCAGCGAATATGTCAAACTCCTCCGAGTACTGTTAACTATGCCAATGTCTACCGCTGAAGCATAATGCTGTTTCTCAACTTTAAAAAGAATAAAATATTTCCTTAGAAACACAATGTCACAGGACCGATTGTCAGCATTAGCAATGCTTTCAATTGAGAGAGATTTTGTTACGAAGATCAGCGACTTCAACGCAAAAGTTATCGCTAGATTCGCCAGGTGTAAGTCATTACTACTCTGTACTTTATATTTCATTTGTGAACCACCAATAATTTAACCCACCAGCCGCCACTGATGAATACTTTCTTGTGAATTTTCTCAAAAGTCTTGGCGTGTATCCTAAATATTCCATACTTTAACTATTCCAGAACGTGGTGAATCTTCGGTGCTTTCATCTACATTGTTGAAACGTTGCAACTGTGCCGCACGCTCACTAACGACCACTTTACTTTCCACTTCACATATTCCCGAGCTGCTGCAGTACTCTTTTAGAAGAACTCTAAATTCAAACATTGTTACTTCAATTTTGTGATTTCTTAGTAACTGAAGTCTGATACATACCTGCAATCTACGCAACACTTGCCTTGACATCCAGTAAATAGCATTTCCAAACCAAGGAAACCCAATAAATATCCCAAACCACCAAAATAATAAAAAAAAAAACGAGATTACTTACGAGACAAGTCGCAGTAAATCTCAACATGACATATTCAGATATAAAATTATATAATTTTATTTTAAAAATTTAAACATCTATACAGCGTAGTGTGGAGTAAAATGATTGCAGATAAAGCAAATTTCATTATATGTAAAATTTACAGTAATCTAAGATGTTGAAGTGCTTTATGAACGTAATTAATTAGTTTACCAATAATGGTGATGATGATGATATGGTGATAATTTAAACATTCGACTTATAAGAATTCTAACAATTCTCGCCGAAACAAAATAGAGTAATCCTTTACCAGAGCGTTCATTTTCCTGATATATCCATGAACGTCATCAGCGTACAAAACGTCCCTTAAACGTTCAAATCCTAAAAATAATCACTGAAGGTTTCACTGAAGGTTTCACAAAATGTTACATTTAAAATATAATAGTAAAGTAACAGCGCAGTTTCTGTAGTACGTGAGGCGTTTTCCTTAATTTCTCAGGGTAACAAAAGTCAAACTTGCAGATACACTGCAAAATACAGACTTTACATCAGAACAGGTCAAATAGCTTATTTCAGCTCTAAGGAGTATTAGAAGGAAGATTTTCAAACACTTGAAACTGCAAGAAACGGGACTTTGGTAGCATTGAGGGAAATCTTGTCACAGAAGTAGCACACAGTGGCGCCGCACACCAAAACTAATGGTTTGTAATGAAGAAGACATCCTCCGCCCTGTCTTTGCAATTAAGCTGTAAGACAGTCTCTGCCTTTTCATTTGCTTGCTGACATTGTGGGAATGGGAAGGCCTTCACAAGTAACAAGACGACAGTCACGGAAAACGTCCACTTGAAAACGAAGGGGCTCTTCAGATGGTCTCATTAGACGACGTTCGGAAACCGCCGCTCCCGGAGGAAATTCCAGCAAGAGACAACCTTCAAGCCTTTTACTAGAGAAAGTAATTTAAAATATCTGTTGCTTAGCTAAGATGCCTAATATGTACCCAAGGGAGGATGAGGTGAATTAAGTTGGGAGTCAAAACAATTGAAGACTACAGCGATAATCTAATGGATAGCACTGAACAATAAAAAGAGCTATTTATAGGGTTATGCCTCGAGAATTAACCGGCAGTCTTATGATATTAGACACACACACACATACACACAAACTTATCTACTTTATATTTTATACGAAATACCTTTTATCGATTACTTTACCAAGCTGCAAAGCTGTGTTATTTGTCCGAATATGTTGCTTTGAAATAGAATAACTCATTCCCATTTGTAGGGTGCCTGATAAGTAGAGAGCAGATTTATAGGCACTTAAAGTGTGTGAAATAGGTAGGCGAAATGGCACCAAAATGGGCAAAATAGGCACTTAAATAGGCACTAAAAGTGTGCTAAGTAACAATTAGAAATACACAATTTTAGTGAAATGGCTCCTAAAATGCACTATAAATGCACTATAACAATATGACAATCATCTCAAGATACACTGCAACAAATTCGCTAAATGGTTCCCTAGGCGAAATAGTCTACATTTATTCCAAATGTCATAAATGGCTCCACAAAAAGTTAAAGTAACAGATATTGTTGTATCATTAAAATACATATAAATCCACTTCACTAAGTGTGTGCAAAAAGGTGTGGAGTAATTAACTACGTCAAAAAACAAAAGCATGGTTTTGGGAGAGAGGCTTAAGGGTGAAAATTAAAATATCTGAAGCTTTTGTTAGATTTTTTAAAAATATATACCAGTTATTTCTGTGATGGATCAAGAATGGGATAATACCAAGTTGCAGCTTTCTAGTTGCAATAGTTTCAGAGGAATTTAAACTACAGGAGATTCTCACAATGTCCCACATATTGTAATTTTAAAAACTAATGATTGGGGTATAACTTTCTGCACCCATTTTAACTAATTAATACCTCTAGCTATTTGAAATATTTTTCTTCGCCATATCAACGAAGGAGAAAAATAATCATACCTATTTAACAATTTTTATTTTCCTAAGCGTTTTTAGTAAGCATTATAATACTTTTCAATGCAAATAACAGAAACACAACAAATGTAAATAGTTACACTTAATATGCAGTTGTCCTTACAAGCACGTTTAGAATTTCATAGAGATTAATAGAAAACTGCAACCTCTGGAACATTTTGAAGTTAGGAAATGTATAAAATGTAGAAACTGATAAATCTAAGGTTAAATTACGTAATAGCAGCTACGATACAGGTGTAGGGTTATTTAGTCATCTGACGTTTTCTGTAGTGTCGCTAGAAAAAAAAAACTTTATATTATTGAAGTATATTTATTAATGTTAAGACAAAAAAACTAAACTTGGAATTGTAAGTTTTGGGCCAATTTGCATATATTTGTCTTCTTAATAAACCCCTTTGTGTATCCAATGTGTAGCAGTAAGAAATTTCTCTTCGCCGAAAACTTCACGTTGAAACCAACAAAACAGCAAAAGCTGTTGTCACAAATTACAAGCAGAAGAAACTGGCTAAAGGGGCAGTTTTAGACACTAATATGCACAATAGGCACAAACGTATGACATATGCATTTATACGCACTATGAAACTAAGAAATTAGGCTAATAATTGTAAGAAACGTGCTTGTAACTTAAAGGCCTACGTTTCTGAACAAAGGAATAAAATAGGCAAATAGGGCAAAATCTGCCCCCTATTGATAAGTAAGACTTCATTTGCAGTTTAATAGCTTAGTTTTGAACAGTCCCTACTACTGAGTATATGAAGAGTAAGCTGTTATTGTCTTTCATTTGCAGAAGTTAGATTAACCATGTTGTAATTAAGTTTTGTAGAAAGTTAATATTTAAATCAGAAAATCAAAAATTACACCAGTAACAACACAGAAGCGGCGGCATACTGGGTCATCTCCAGCCAGGTGTAGCTTTAAAACAGACACCAGTTTCACTCAGTAGTAAAGGCCGGAGGGATATACTATTGCATGCTATACAAGTCAGCTGGACACAGTATAAATGACGACAGATGTACAGCACGGCCATAAAATACGCTAAGGTCGAAAACAGTGTAACATAATAAAGTGTGAACTAGTGAAGCATTGCCTTTCAGGTTTATTCAGACACAAGGTCAAGGTATAACACAACGCGACTGTTTTGTTTCTTCTCGCAGTGAGGCGGCTGTCATATCAGGCTCAACCAGCCTACAGTTGTTTACATGTGCAAGCAACAATAATAAGAGTCCATGTGCAGTAAACCTATGGAAACACGCACAATTCGGCCTTTGCTCATCAGTAGTTTCTTCTGACTGTTGTATGTTACAAAACACACAAAATATCTTAAAATAATGGTAGTGACCTTTTTTTATTTCTTGATTGAATAAATTTTAGCTTAGGCTGACAAAAACCAATAAACATTAAGAGATGTAGGTCTCTTTCACATTTTGAGAAAGAAAATGCTTGTCAGCGAAATACAAGGACTGTTCAATAAAGCATGATTATAATTTTTACGGTCATAATTTTTCGCACTAAAATTCAATCTTATTACTTTCTGTTAGCTTAATGTGAAACAAACACGCCGTAGTAGTTTCATTGTTGGTACTTCTGGTTCCCGCCTGTGAGAAACAGGCAAGTTCCGATATGTTCGGTATCGTCTACCGCTGCAATGGAGATACATGCAGTTAAAGTTGATGTTAGAGGAAGATCCGGAGTTTCTTTCAAACGTAATCACTGCTGATGAAACTTGGCTATGCCATTTTTATCCTGAGAGTAAACAGCAAAGCTCAGTGTGGAAATCTGCATCATCACCAATCCCCCAAAAGCAAAAGTGGTTGCTTCTGCTGGGAAAGTTACTTTCATCTCATCTTTTGTTGTTGTAATTTACGTCTTCCAAAGTTAAGTCATATCGGACGATGAATGGAATGGGTGAAATGATGCTGAAATGAGCCCAGGGTCCATAGAGCTTAGAGTTACCCGACATTCGCCTTTCAGGATAAGGGAAAACCCTGGAAAACACTTTATCCAGGTAACTCACCCTGACCGAGATTCGAACTCGGGACCTCTTGAACGTGAGGCAAGCATGCTACCACCACGCTACCGAGGCGGGCATCTCATTCTTTGATATTCATGGAATGGTTTATCAGCATGTTGTATCTGCACACACATCAGTAACTGGACAATACTACAGGGATGTCCTGAAAACATTGCAAGTTCATATCAGGCGCAAAAGACCACATTTGCTTGAAGCAGGCTGGATGCTGCACCACGATAACGCACGGCCGCATATTGCCAATGTTGTTACTCAATATTTTGCAAAAATCAACGTGAAATGCATACCTCACCCTCCCTAGAGTCCGGATTTAGCCCCGTGTGACATTTTCTATTCTCTAACTAGAAGAAACGCCTTCGTGGGAGGCATTATCCATCATGAGAAGCAGTGGTGAAAACTGCGGAGGCGCTTTTGAAGGATCTCTCAGAAAATGATTTCCAGCATGTCTTTAAAGACTGGCAGAAACGCTAGGAAAAGTGCATCGCATTCAAGGCAGACTATTTTGAGAAGGACCATCAAAATTATGAGGATGAGTAAAGGCATGTTGTCAAAAAAAGAAAACAAATCAGTCTTTACTGAACAGCCCTCGTAATTAAACGGTAACCGCAATATTTGCATTCGGGTAGTGCTGAATTTCATCAGTGATGGACGCTCACACTGACCGTGGACTTTCGTTGGTTTTCCTAGTCGGCGGGCCCATGTTAGGACGTTTTCTTATCTACAACGAATTCCTTTCCATAGCTGTACCTTCTCATCGTTAATGTACTTCTAGTTTTCGTGGCGTATGGTAGAGCTGGACAAGTGTTTAGCTGCTTGCTCAAAAGAAACATTACTGCCTATAGACACTGGAGGGTTGCGCGGTCTAGGAGTGATTCATCCTCCTCTTTATACTGCTCCAACTGAGGGATGCATCTTGAATTTGGAAGTTTTTGAGGCTTTCACGGTTGTTCTGCCTGCAATCTTTAGCCGTATAACTCTACTCCTAGGAGAGGGGGTGTCACAATAATGTATATGGATCACTGTGTGAAGTGGTGTCGTCTTCTGGTGTATAACTATACCCTTGATGTAAGATTACTATTTTCTTATACGGAAACGCGAGAAGAGGCGAGCTCAAAGCAGAATTTACTTCATAGAAACAGTTTAAGTAGGTAGCTTTTGTTTGAAGATTTTCTTTGTTTTGCTTTACAACATACCTTCAGGACAATCACTAATGGACCATTAGGGTGCCTACATGTTTACTGTTGCTATTCTTCCCCTCATGCACGAACTAAAAGGGTGAATAAGGGAAAATGGCTACCGGAAGGAGTACAAAAAAATAAGAAAACAAAAAGAGAAGTGAGGCTCTTCTACGGTAAATGCTGAATTATTCATTTTTCTGCTTTCTTTTACTTCTAAATACATGACTAAGTAAAAAGGATTTTTTTTTTTTTTTTTTTTTTTTTTTTTGTAATTTGCGTCAACGTTAAGTCATATTGGGCGATGAATGAAATGGCTGAAATGATGCTCAAATGAGTCCAGGGTCCATGGAGCTTACAATTACCCGACATTCGTCTTTAAGAATAAGGGAAAAACCTTATCCAGGTAACTCACTCTGACCGAGATTCGAACTCGGGTCCTCTTGAACGTGAGGCAGACACGCTACCATCTACGCCACCGAGGAGGGCAGCCCATTTAACAATACACACATTCTTCCGCAATAAAATGTTGTCTAACTCTAACAGCTCTAAAATTTGTGTGAAGGTCACACAGAGTAAACAGGATTTCTGTCAACATTCCTACAAATCAAGATATATATCGAATTAGACAAAACATTATTAAACTAATGTTATTTTGAACAAAATCGTTAAGAGCCATAATTAAGAAGAAATCAGAATTACTGTCTAAAGATGTTCTGCGTAAGGGGTACTCCGGAGTGGAGCGGATCTGTTGAAACATCTTCAGATCCTTATAAGATACTGAAATTATATCTAGTTATGGATTTGTATTTGTGCTGTACCCGGACAAACATATGGATGGACGTTTCCCCAAAAATATTGCTTTGAATTCGGAGGACCTAAAGCACACTATTTACAGTGATACCTCTATGTCGAGTTTATTGAAGAAATGCATTTCTGTCTATAGTTCTTATTTACGCAATAGATTGAGTAAAAATTAATATAAATTTTATAATTGAAAAAGCATAAAACACTTCACTGCTTGTAAATAGGAGTTCGCAGGCTACTCTAACATAATGAAGAGATGCATTTTGAGTGTCATGTAAGTATGCTAAACATTATGTGTTATCACGTGTATAGTTGAGGAATACTTGGGAGCATACCAAATTCTGGAATCTTGTTATTTAATGCTCATTTCCTGTGCTGTGACTTATTGGAAAAGTTTGCGTAATCTAAAGTTCTTAATTCTGTGGATATATGAGAATCAGGTTATACGAGATTTCACATGCCTTTAGCTTATGACATAAATTTCGTGTTCACTCATGTCAAAGACGTGCAGTTGCCGGATACGGACTTTGCTGAATAAGTAACCTGAGTCAACCGGATGCTGAAATAATCATTCAAAATGTCCTAAGTCTTAAGGGAAGCTTGATGTTGTGTGGGAAATGTTTAAATAGTTTTTGAAGTGTGGGAATGCTGATTTGGAATTGGACGCCATTTTTATAGAATCCATATTTAATTGCTACTTAAGCCAGCAGCGAGAGGATAGGTAGGATTGAAAGAGAGTGAGGTTGACACTGTGGGTTAAAGTGTGGGTCATTCAGCAAAATCCACAACCATAGAAGATCACGTATCTCCAAGGTAAGCCCGTATGGTCCTTGATTTATTAGGTAATTGTCATCAACATATCACCCCTAAGTCTTCTAAAGACTACGGGGATACCATGTACTTCATCTCAATAGTTATAATATAGTAAATTAGTTTAGTATGTACTTCAATGTTGTCTAGAGTTTGCTCTACCACTTTGCTCTACCATTTGCCATCCTAAACCTTTTAGTTATGCCGCTGGTTATGCGGTAGATTGTGAACCCTGAGTACTACAAATGCCTAACGTCAGGGGATTCCGGTGAGGCATTGTATTGGCGGTGTCATAAATAAACAAATAAATGAATGAATACATAAACACATAAATGTTCGAATAAATAATAAATGAATAAATAATAAAGGAATGAATGAATAAATAAATAATAAATGAATAAATAAGTAAATAAATAAAAAATAAGGATTGCTAAAATATAAATAAGTGTACCAATTTCGAACGATTTAGGTAAACTTACCAATAATCCGTCCTATTTTATAATATACTGTACCAAAAAGAAGTTTCAGGGAAACGGAAATAGATATTTATTGCACCCGTACTCTTGTTACGTACAAGGGTAAGAGTACAGTAAAAGTTTGATAATACAATTCATGGAGAATGTGATACGAAGCGTTGGTGTACGATTTCGCGACAGAGAGACAGTTATCCTTACTGTACTCTAACGTATACAACGTGAGTTATGCGCCAGAGAAACCTCGGCACCACCTTCTCCCATAAGAAGCCGTCTATAAGCAGACATCCTGGCCCTTACCACAGGCGCTTATGAGCGTTGATGGTGCCGTTCTGCAATCGGCGCCTAGAAGAGATTACTTGCGTTTAACGCGCTTATTCACACGTGGGAGCAGATAATCAGAAACAATCTTGTTGCGCAATTCTTACACACTTCTCGTTCTTTTGTTTTCATAGCGATGGTGCCATGGCACAGTGTCACTACCTCAGAAGCCGCCCCTGTCTAACGTAATAATTGGTGCAATTACCCGGTTTACAAGTTACCATACGGAAAAATATGCAATATTTTATTCCCAGGGGGGGAAGTTTGGAAGATTTTTATCTTCACAATATTTCTATCACATCCTTGGAGGCCGTTGAATTTAGGTATACGCAATTAAGATATTTAGGTAATTAGGTAACGTATAGTTTTTTAGTTATGCTGTTTGCTGTTCATACACACAAATATTTTTATAAAAATACCTTTTTTTTTTTTACTTGTTCCATTTCATTTATACTCCGCCTTTAACTACAATGGTCATATCGGCGGCCGTTCTCCTTTGAAACATCCTGAAGTTGTTAATCCGTATTCGTTAGGTTTTAATCATTAGATCACATGCACATTCATACTCTCATTCATACTTCCAGACCCTGGGGAAGATGGGGAATTATCTTGGTCGGAGAAAAATCCACATCCCCACCGCCGGGAATCGAAACCGGGACCCATAGCACGGCAGGCAGGTGCTCCACCGAACCTTGCTTTTGATCAGGGATCCAATCGTACATTTTTAGTGGATCTTGGTATCGAATTTTTGGGTGCAATACATTACTTTCTCTACTACAATAAGCAATACGAAAGTAAAGACCAATAAATAATTCAGCAACACAAAATGCCACACATCTTCTTAATTTAAACGTGTATTTAAATACATCTAATTTTGCCTTCTTTTTTACGTTTAGTCTTCCCATCAGAAACCGACATTTTAACACAGGCTCGGGAATGATTGCTGTCAGTGGTGCAGAAAGTTTACAAAGATATGAATTGACATGGTCTGACAGAGGCGCTATTAAAATGCTCTCACACGAACAAACGTTACAGAGACAGCTGAAATTACATTTGTGTTTCCGAAAGTAATTGTGTTACAGCATCCGGTAAATACATCAAGAGTTGATGGCCAATACTACACGTTGATCAATATTAGCGCAAGGTAATTCGCACAAGCAAAGTGGCTTTTAAATAATTAAATTCGCGAAGCTGGGACGTAATTCATGATGGACGCAACAGTTTTATGTTATTTTTAGTATCGCTCGTAAACAATACGACGGCAATAAAGAACAAAGTTGTGTCCTTATTCAAGAAGAATATAGCTGAGAAAGAGTCATTGTGACTTACTTAGCTTCTCTGTTAGTCCTATTTATATTTCACTACACTTAGCATGCCTAAGACTATTTCTGCTTTAAAAATTATCCGAAATGTTACACTCACATGGCTTTCTCTAACTAAAATTTATTTAATAGAGCTCTTTCTTTCTTCTTCATGTTACTCGGGTATTTAGTACCTTCTTGAATATCATATATAGAATATTTTAGAGTAAGTTTCTGTTAATTAGAAGAGTAGAAAAAATTAAGCGGCAGTCATATCATTTAAGAACTTGTCAGTACGTGATAGTTTTTAAAATTCGGTGTCTTTGCAGAACGGCGAGAAAGTAAATGCGAATTTTCGCTTTTCAAAACACAAATCAGTAACAATATATTGGAATTGGCGGATGCCTTAAGAAACTCAGCAGGATTCAGTGTCCTTTAACGAGGTCTAAGTTCTTTGTGTTGCAAGATTTTGTGTAACACGAGGCCCAACTGTCCCGTCTTTCTGTAAGCAAGTAGCCCTTCGTGTACTAAGAAAGCTGCAGAACGAGACGAGACAATGGAAAGTAGATGATAACCCAAGAATTAAGATGGCAAACGACTATGTTGTTTGCCGATGATATAATTACACAAGATATCGAAGAGAATCTGCAGCTATCAGAGCATTACTTGTATTAATTGGGAATGTAACTACAAATAAAAGGAAAATATGGTACACTATGGCAAATATTATGTCAGATCGAAGATATGTGCTGAAGGAATATACCCAGTGGTCTCCCACTGTAAATACGAGGGCAGTTGAATAAAGAATGATCATAATTCTTTACGGTCATAACTTTTCGCAAAAAAATTCAATCTTATTATATTCTGTTAGCTTAATGTGAAACAAACACGCCGTAGTAGTTTCATTGTTGGTACTCCTGGTTCCCACCTGTGAGAACCACGTAAGTTCAGACATGTTCAGTATCACCTACCGCTGCAATGGAGGTAAAACTCGAGGAACAATATGCGGCTTTGAAATTCTGCTTTCGTCTCAACAATTGTTCAGCTGAGGCCTATAGAATGTTACAGGAGGCCTATGGAGAGTGTCTTATTCCCAACAGCACAACTCGAAGGTGGTTTGAAGTGTTTCAAGAGGGGAGACAGTCAATTTCAAAGATAGGTGGACCCGGTGTTCTAGTTAAGGTTGTTACGGAGGAAAGCATCAACACTGCTGCTGGCATTGTGAGAGAGGATCGACGAATTACCTTAAGATCACTTTCTGAAATACTGAACATTTCATTGGGTGCCACCCACACGTTGGTGACAGAAACATTACACATAAGACGTGTTTGTGCGCAATGGGTTCCAAGACTGTTGATACCCGAACGAAACGGCATTCACATACATGTCTTCATGCAGTTAAAGTTGATGTTAGAGGAAGATCCGGAGTTTCTTTCAAACGTAATCACTGCTACATCATTTTGATCCTGAGAGCAAACAGCAAAGCTCAGTGTAGAAATCTCTTTCATCACCAACCCCTAAAAGCAAAGGTGGTTGCTTTTGCTAGGAAAGTTATGGTCATCTCATTCTTTGATATTCATGGAATGATTTATCAGCATGTTGTACCTGCGCACACATCAGTAACTGGACAATACAACAAGGGATGTCCTGAAAACATTGCAAGTCCATTTTAGGAGCCAAATACCACATTTCCGTTAAGCAGGCTGGATGCTGCACCAAGATAATGCGCGGCCGCATATTGCCAATGTTGTTGCTGAATATCTTGCAAAAATCAACGTGAAATGCAACCCTTGCCCTCCCTATAGTCCGGATTTAGCCCCATGCGACTTTTTTCTTTTCCAATCTTGAAGAAACGCCTTCGTGGGAGGCATTATCCATCATCAGAAGCAGTGGTGAAGGCTGCGGAGGCGATGGTTTCCAGCATGTCTATAAAGACTGGCAGAAACGCTGGGACAAGTGCATCGCATTCAGGGGAGACTATTTTGAGAAGGACCATCAAAATTATGAGGATGAGTAAAGGTACGTTATGAAAATAATATTGTGATCATTTTGTATGGAACAGCCTTCGTATAACTACAAACCTAGAGGAGAGAGGAGGATTGAACGACCTAGGAATAGGTGGAAATAATTGAATGAGGACGGACCAGCCTTTTAGTCTAATCCTTGGATGTAGGAGGAAGAAGTGTTACGTCGCGGCAAGAAATGTCAATTTAGATTTTCATCATCTACAGTCTGACTTAGGGAATCAGAAGTTAATGGGTCAATAATGCTGCAGTTATTTATAGGGGAAATATTATATATCTGCAATAAAAAAGCAATAAAACAGCAATACTCATAAGCTCCTGTGTTAATACTTATGAATGCTGAATTCAGCCGGTTTCACAGTATCAAATATACACTGGCGGAAATAAATGCAACTCCGTCAAGGATTGCTTAACGTTAACGAATATAGATAGCATCATGATAGCATCATGATAAATTTGATAATGTCATTCATCAATACTTAATTCCTGAACATCCAAATTATATAACCGTGTTTCAATGAATGCAATCCTGTAGGGTTTTACGTTTATTACGCTAGTGTTTCGATCTCTATGGCACCACATCCATCTACACCGCAGAGCTCTACGCAATCTACCGAGCCATTTTACGTGTTCGCCGCCGAAAGTTGGGTAATTCCCTCATTTTGAGTGATTCCCTTAGTGACCTTCAGAGCTGTCGTGAGATGTACACCCACCATCCCCTTGTACAGTGTATACAGGACGACCTCCACGTCTTACACGTCTCTGGCGTTAGCGTGGTGTGTGCATGGGTTCCTGGTCACGTTGGCTTGCAGGGTAATGAAAGGGCGGATTCGGCGGCTAAAGTGGCTGCCACAGCACCTGGTGCTACCTTCCCTTTGGCCACCGTGGAAGACTTCAGGCTTGTTGTCCGTAGAGCGACGATATCGTGCTGGCGTGATGAGTGGTCCGCTCTACGTGGCAACAAGCTCAGGATCGTGAAGGAGCTTCCGATTCACTGGGCGACCTCCTGTCGATTATCCGGGCGGGAGGAGGCTATTTTGGCTCGGCTGCGTATTCGTCACTGTTATTTTAGTTTTTTTATTAAGTAGGGCCCCAGAACCTTTTGCCAGCTGTGCGGTTCATTTCTGACGGTCCGCCACGTACTTTTAGATTCTTTTAGTCTAGCACGTCTGCGCAGGTCTCTCCAGCTGCCGGCCAGCATGGCGGAGACCCTGGCGGACGAGCAAGCGGTGACGAAGGTTTGAGATTTCATTTTAAATCTAAATTTTAGAATGTAGAACCCATTAATTTGGAATTTTTATCTTTTTATGGTTTTAAGCTTTATGTTAGTACTTGAGCTACTGTTGGTTTTTATCTTGATTATATTTAATTGTCAGTTTTAGTATTTTAGATAGATTTTAACCCCATTGGCTTTCAAGGGCGCTGATAACCTTGTAGTTGAGTGCCCTTAACCCAATTATCTATCCATCCATCCCCTAGTGTACTATTGAAGAACAAATACTGTCGCAAAAATGTATATATACAGAATGTTACACAGGTGGTTAACAAAAGCATGTTGGAACTTTAATGCACGATTTAACAAATATTAAGGCAATAATTTTAACAAAAATTGCATTTCACCAACAAGTGTTAACTTAACATGCGTGTTAAAACTCCTGTTAAACTAACAAGGCATATTTATTTTGTTAAGTCGTTAACAATTGTAGGATTGTTATGATGGCGGGCGTGAACCCACCTTTTGATATCGATTTGCTATACTTAGACCGTCTAAATGGCATTCGTAATAGAGAATGGCCTATGAGGAGAAATGATTTTTGGATCTATCAGAAAATTTTCTACAGTTATAGACTGTCGAAACAAGTTATGAAGGTTACTGCGAAAGTACAAAGGAAGTTAGAACATGCATCAAATAGGAATATGCCGATCTCGCATTTGCTTCAACTATTTTAATTTTGCGATTTTATAATTCACTAAATTCTGAGTATAATAAACTGTCCACTACCCGTACGGAAACGTTGAAGCCTCTCCTCACGTCTGTCCTTTGCACTTACTTTTAAATTTACGTAATACTGACTAAGCTGCTTAAAAAGGGTGTATCATAATGCAGTTGCCTTACATTGATCAGAGTATTACCACTTTATTGGCCAAAGTATTACAAAAGCCTACGTGTTTAAGAGTGCTCGGCGAAGTTTTACTTGATGTGCATTAAATTTTGCTTGAAAAATAGAATAAACTACAGCAGCGCTTTATAAATTTTGACAGCGGCTTTTGAAAAATCTAAAATATGTAACACAGGAGTTATCGAGTGGTATAAACGCTTCAGAGAAGATCGAGAAGACACTGAAAACAACGACTGCCCTGAACGTTTTGGTACTGTCGACAATGTGGGAGAAGTGAAGACATTGGTTCTGCAAAATCCCTGAATGCCATCATGAGGATTGGTCAGAATCGTGGCAAACATTCCTGAAATTGCATCATGACAACACTCCCGCTAATGGCCCAACGCTAGTTCGTGATTCCTTTGGTAGAAGACAAAGAGCTCGACTGTATTCATATACGAGTTCACTTTCACTAGTATTATAGTATCTGTTACAAAGCTTCTGAACCCAACATCCTATTAGCTGTTTCTGCATAACGAAAAAAAATGCATTACAACAATGGAATTTGCATAAGGAAGAAAGCCGCCGCTGCACAGTTTCACAATACATTTAGAAATTATGGATTAAGGGTGAATTCTGTTTATCCTTACATTGCGTTATTCATATTCTTCCTTAACAATACAAATTTATAATAGTCTTATTAATGCTCGATTATTAAGTCCACAGACATTTGTCTATTCCACGCTTCCTTTTTTTAAAAACAGCTTTTGTTTTCAGGAGTTGCCCCGGAGTGAAGGGGGGTCAGAGCTCGCCAGAGCAAAACAGAAATACAATGCAGCAAGCTCTCTTCTCCTTTGTTAGGCTCCCATCATTATTCAGGCGGTTTTATCTTACACAAGCAACGTTTTAGATTAATGTACAATAGATACCGGCCGGGCTATTCTTCAACGCGGAAGGATACCGCCATTCATTTGTGTTAAAACTGAGGAAGGGTAGCCGCAAAAAAAGTGTTTTTGTTGCAACAGCAGGGTTTGTAGAAACGTGGCATTGCGTGAGCCTCGCGCAACAGGAACGTTATTACAGACCGGGCTGATGAAAACAGGCCCTGCGTAAAGGTGGAAGTATGGAAAAATGTGAACAGAATTAATTGTAATGTTTACTTGCACAGCTCAAAAACATCAAGTGTAAACTGGATAGTCATTACTAGAGTTCAGTACCATTCAACAAATGTACATGTTCACTTCTTATGGGTTACCCCGCTTATTCCCACTTTCTTGGTCTTACTATAATCACTTAAACTTATTCTTATCGCGAATTTAGGATTAACTCTACACTTAACATTTTAAATGGAAGAAGTATTATCTAGCGTTACATGTTTTTATACTTTTGAAGAACTGAATTAACTTGAGGCATTTCGTAGAAGAGTTAAACTTCGAGACTTATAGGATATTTGGTAGTCTGTCATCATCGGTTGTAGAAAAGTGATGATTTCTTCTTATGTATTATATATTTTTTAAATTATGTTAGCAGATTGAAGGTCGGTGTTCCTTTAGAAGATCACTACGTGTTATCTTGATTGCTTAGTCTAGTATGGGTATTAACACTTGATTTTGTCTATTCTTCATTCAATATTATATCACCAAACCCGAGAACAGCCTCACTAATCTGAGCGGAGTGAATGTCTTCCCTGGTTTGAGAACGGGGCACTCTAACTTCAGGAGAGACAAACTGATGATACTTCTTTTTAATGCTATTTCTTGCAAAATTCTCCAATATACGACTAATTGGTTTAGCAATATAATACGCTGTACTTTCAGAATTCTTTGGAAACACAGAGATGTGTAGAATAAGACCTGAAGCTTTCCTGGCAACGAATTTGTTCATCT
Organism: Mantis religiosa; assembly: GCA_030765055.1. Taxonomy (NCBI): domain Eukaryota; kingdom Metazoa; phylum Arthropoda; class Insecta; order Mantodea; family Mantidae; genus Mantis; species Mantis religiosa. The sequence continues at coordinate 52,574,876 of CM060957.1, forward strand.
CTTCTCGGGAAACAAGCTAGGTGAAAACACTATTAGAAATCGACGTTTCAGGAGCGTACATATCTCCCAGCAGCAGGATAGTTTAATAAATGTTATAATCACAAATAAATCACTGGATATAACAAATATAAATAAAGATAAAACACTATCAATATTCCCATTACTGAACAAAATACTGTTTTCAGTAAATTAAATGCCAGGTCAGGAGATGGCGTAAGTATAGAAAATTAATTGGGTCAGAGAAACGTAACTAGTTAACTCGATTTTCAATCTGTATAGATATGTGCTTCTTAAGCCAACGGATTTCCACTTTTAAGGCTGGTTTCCAAGAGGAGCTGAACTGAAATCCGGCATCACGATTAACCGTGCTCCTCTCGGAGGAAATGGCCCAAGCCTCCTTAATTCTCCGCTCCCAGTAACTGTTGCGTTTTGCCAAGATGGTCGTCACCCGAAAGTTGGCTCTATGGTCGTTATCAAAACAACTCTCTGCCAGCCCAGACTTCTCAGGATGCATTAAATGAATGCTGCATTCATGTTCGTGTATTCTGGTAGAGATCGTCCTTCCGGTTTGTTCTGTATACGGTGTCTCACATTCACAGGGAATGCAGTACACTCCCGGAACTTGGAAGTCCACTTTGTCTTTCACTGGGCTCAACAGATGGTTAATCTTCGGAGGTGGCTTTTGGATGGTCCTGATGTTGTATTTGATGAGAATTCCGCTGATTCTGCCGGATAGATTGCTGGTAAACGTGATGCAGGCTGTAGCGGTAGGCTTATCTGACGCTTGCTGTATTACAGGTTTCCCTTTCCTAGCTTTGGTGATCGAGGCTTCAACGTCATATTCGGAGTAGCCGTTTTGACGGAAATTGAGTCAGGTGCTATAATTCCTGTTTTAAGTGGCTTTTCAACCACCCTGCTCACCGAGAAGTTTAACACCAATATGTGTAATTACAAGAAGTAAGCGGTTAATGTGGAGGAAAATAACAAAGGAATGTCGACGAGCAATAAGCCGGCATGGCGAGACTAGGTGCTTTAAAAATCTTTCACAAGTTAAAGGAGTACAGTGTCGATATTTTAGTGAATAACCTGGTTAATAGGTTTAACGACAAGGTACACTGGAGTGCCGGGAAGCGTTTGTTCGCAAAGGCTTTAAACTGATGGTGCAAAAACACAGTGCAAAAAGAAGAGAGCTAAACTAGTTTTGTTATGTGTCCTTCTATAGTGCACAACTGAACATCCTAAAGTAAACAATGTACTAAATTTTGTCCATGGTTTTCTTTATTGACTAACTTTTAAGCAAACGATTTCAACATATTGCTTTAGAAATTACGTTTTCGTATATGGGTGGAAAGCACCTTTGTACTTACATTAGTCAGATTCACGCCTCCTTATTCGCTCTATTTACAATTGTCTTTATTGGAATGCATTGACTACGATATTATGTTCCTCATATATGTGTCAGTATTGTTTAACAGAAATAGTTGATTACCGGAAAGAAACCCTTCTGATAAGCTGTTCTTGAGCATACAAATATTTTAAATGGAGTACGATGCAACACATTGGTGGAGGCTACCTTTCTGTCTGTCACATAAGCTTCTGCAAGCGGACGCGCAGTAATGCAACGGTGTGTTTTTTAAAAAGGATCCGGAACAGGTAGGTTTTCTCAGATAATTGGATTGCCGTATTGCGACCCTATGTTTCGCAGTTTACTTCGCTAGGTGTCAGGGCATCTCGTCTTCGTAAAGTATCTTCATGAAGTATCTTTTTTCAGATAATGTGTGATGTCACTGGTCGATAAAGTAATATTCCTGTCGCTTAAGGGGATTTTTATAATTACTTTGGCTGTTTGGTTAGCCGACTGTTGCTTTCAATCCCAGAATGTGAAGGTGCGTATAAGGTCACATGTTTACCTTCATTGCTAACTTTATGAGGCAGCAAATGAATTACGTTTCTCAGACTATTGGATGAGTTCTGAAATAAAAGAAAATAAAGCCGGCCTTCGAAGCAAAGGCCGTTAGCGTTCCATCGCGCAGTGGTTCTCGGGTTCGAATCCCGCCTCAAGCATGGGTGTAAATGTGTGTTATGTATGAGTATCGTTTATATGTGCACCACTAGAGAACATAGATTCCTCTCGATGGCGAAATGGGATCTTCCCGAAGGCCAAAATGTGTGTTAAAAAAGCAATAAGCTATTTGAGTATCGTAAGATGAAGAATGACTTTCGAGAATTGGTTTCCAGGATGTATTTAACATTTGTCCAATCCATTTCCGTTTCATAAATTTAACCTCTTCCCCAATTTCCTGTTAGTTAATTGTTTTCCATAAGTCGTTACTTGATATGGTCCTCAGCCCCCATATTCCCACAATTATTCTCAGTCATCTGCTTGTAAATACCTGTACTTGCTTTACTATTAATTTCCATGTTTCGCATCCAAAGAGCCGAACAGATTTCACATTGGTGTTAAATACCTTAACTTTTAATTTTGGAAATATTTGTTTTAATTTCCATAGGGAGAATAACTGTACAACTGTAGAAACATTGCTTTTCTAGTTCTAGGCTTAACCTCTTCACCTGAGCCTATATTTGACGATATTATAGTTCTCATATTTGGGAATTTGCTAATCTCTTATACTTCACTTCCTAATATTATTGTAGTATCAGTTTCACCAAGTGCTTGTTCTCATTGTTTTGCTTTTATTTTTATTTAAATGTAGTTCTTTTGTGGATGCAATTCTGTCTAAATGCTGTAGTTCGTCTTTTGTCAGAGAAACTATGGGCCATCATACACACATTGTCTGCATATTCTACCCCTTACAAGATTCTCCTAACTCCCTTTCGTCGACTACACGTCCACCCCCCTCCCTATGGCCATCTACATCAGAACTATCAGTAGTGGTGATAAACGGTTTTGCTTAACTCCGATCGCGGAAGGAAAGGCTAACATGGTTTATTCTGACGCGACACGAACTAAATATGATTAGCATAAATATCCTTAATTATGTGAATGATTTTGTCTCGCATTCCAATTTTTTTCTATGTAACTCTAAAATTAACTGAATCGAAAGCCTTACCTGAAACAAGGATACTTAAATTAAATGATAATTATTGGGGAAAGTAATTTCAGAAGGAAACGTTCCAGAAATAAGGATACTTCCCTGTCAGTTATGTAGACTGAAGAAAATCTGGAGACTCCTCAGTCAAGGACGACTTACGTCTCTTTGGATTTGAAGCAGGACTTCCTGTTCTTAATGAATTCGGTCAACCGTGTCGGAGTCACACACTAGTCATTTCATATCAAATGGGACATGGAAATCCAAAACAATTGCAATATTTTGGAGACTATTTAAGAATAATGTACTTGTAGGTGTTCATTTTGTAATATTTTCTCTGAAGTCAACAATCAGCATGCTTTTATGGGATGAAAATGCAAATGTTTTTCTTCTTCGGCCCACAAAAAGAAGTAATTCAATTCATTACTTTGACTTTATGTTCAACTGAAGTGGAAATGTATCAGTTTCCTCCCTGTTATCCATTTAAGCAACAACCCTATTGTATTTTTAAATATTAATTAAGAGAAACGCATCTAATATTTATAATTATCAAAATTAAAATCTAAATCACCTGAACAGTATTATATTATTTTTTCAACTCAAGGTTAACATCTTAATTTTGTAATTATATTGCTAACTGAAAATACTAGACAGCTTAAAACAATTAAAACAACAGAGAACTGCATTTATCGACTAACTCAAGGAGGGCAGCATGTGAAAATGTTTGATAATTACTGATTTTACAACAATGCGGTTTAGTTCTTTTAAGGAGAACGGTCAATAGTGGTGTAGATGTTACACTCAGCGAAAGACCACCCAAATGGGTGTGTCATTTTAAACCCTAAATGCACTTATATGCCCTTTAAAATCTTATACTTTCTTCATTTAAATTTTGAATACGTATTATCAATCAAATTGTACCTGCAGAGCAAACAGTGTAAATTTAAAATGTTCACACAGGCTTCGTAACCTATTAGTTTAAAAACGTGCAATCTCTGGAAGCTTTTGGGACAGAAAGACTAACCTTATAGGGTTTAGAAATACATTTTATTCATTTAAGCGTGTAAAATACAGTATTTAATTTGTTTTCTGAAGTTTCTTCATGTTTTATTTGGAACACATATGCCAGGTTTGTAGGAAAAATATTTCTAACCCAAAATATAAATTTATTTTACCATTTTGAAAGCTGCACCATAAGAAGTTTTCCCCATTTTTAACATCTGTAAAAGAAGTAACCTGAAATTAATTACAGATTATTGTACAGAAATTCCAAACTAAATGTGTAATGTGAGTCAGAGAAAATTACTGCATTTGATGAGGTTTCGTGCTCGGAATTGCAGGTAAATATTTGGTTAGTATGTGATTGAAAATAAGAATGGGATAGGTTTAAAATCATGAGTAACTGCCTAAACTCCGTCCACATTCATCACAAGTTGACAATTTTTGTATAAGGGTTGTAAATGTAAATTAGGGTTGTTTATAAAATTGATTTGATTGGGCAAATATATATATACATATGTTTCTCTCTAGGGGATTGAAAATTAACTTTAACAACAATCTTTAAACATTTTAAACTCATATTGTTGAAAATAGAGTTTAAGAAGTTTATTGAAGCTATAAGACGCTCTCCTATATGTACTTGCCTGCCTCTGTAGTAAGTATATACCTCTTTGACGAAATTAATTAAACATTACCTATTACTATATATTCACGTTAGTAATTATAACTATTTGTAATCTATTTGAAAAATTATATCCATTGGTGGGTAGATTATAAATAGCGCAAAGCACTCCGTCTTGTTCAAAGAAAGTTGAAAATATGGTTTGAAAGATAAGGATAATGGAAGTTACTGCAAGTTTAGTTCTTCACAATTTTTAAAAACCAAATATGTTGAGTGTTTTTCCCTATAAATAGTATTAAAATACTTCTTGATAATAATATATTAAGAAATAATAGGGAACTTTTGGAATATCCACATTCTGTGCAATTTGCCACTTGGATAATTCATTTTAGGCCTCTCCATTCACCCTTGTGTGCTGAAGTGCCATCTTTTCATTGAAATGCAAACTATTTTCTGATATACTTGGTTTAAAAACGGTGCTGAACTTGGGTTACGTGTATATGAAAACTCCTCTTAACTTTTCGAAATATTTTATAACTTGTTGCTTCGAAGGAAGAGTAGTTTTTGGTGGTGCAGGAATTATTATAATCCCTCTCTTCCCCTTACACAGTTATTTTTATTTTTATAGCATTAGTACAGATATGCAAGAATTACACCCTTATAATCTTTGACAGAAATGGTTTCCATACATATTCCGTTGTAGGTGCAAGCTACAGAAGGTGATAGAGCAAACACTGTTCTAATGGAAGGTTAATTAAATTATGACCTACATAATCCGCAGACTTTGCTCATGTGATCAGCCTATGAGAAACAAAAGAAGGGTCAAATTTCCTTAACTCTATTACTGCTTGTCACACAGGGAGCTGCAAAACAAAACAGAATAACTTTGTGCTGATTAATGTTATAATTTCGATATAATATTATTTTGTTAATAATTTATCTACAATTTAATAATTTCTCTATTACTGTAGGTATTTCCAAGGGAGAAATAAACGGTAAATACTGTAATGCCCGATTTCACCAACAGCTGTTAAAACTTAACACGAGTTTAGCAATAGTTAAAACAAAAATTACATTTCACCAAGTGTTAGCTTAACACTCGTGTTAAATCTCTTGTTAAACTAACAAGCCATATTTCTGTTGTTAAGTCCTTAACAATTGTACATAATCAAGATGGCGGGCGTGAGCGCAGCTGTAGATGTCGATTTGGTACGTTTAGACCGTCTAAACGGCATTCGTAATAGAGATCGGCCTATGAGAAGAAATGATTTTGAGGAGCGATCCGAGGTATAAACTGTCGATACAAGTTGCTATGAAGGTTACTGCGGAAGTAAGAGAGGTTGGAAGGGATATGCCGATCTCAACTTTGCTTCATGTATAAATAACTTTGCGATTTTATAATTCACTGAATTATGTGGATAATACAATGTCCACCTCCCATCCTGAGACGTTCAAGTCACTTGTCCTTCTTCGCACTTCGTTTTGAATTTACATAATACTGACGAAGTTGTTTGCTGCTTGTAGTAGTGACAAATGCATTTGAATTAAATTCGTTTCCAATATTTTCCCAGATGACATCTTTTTCTTTTATATTCACCGCATACGTCCTCTTATTTTCCACGATCTCCTTACACTTCATCGCCAATTCAATTAACAATTCTCTCTCCATCGATGAGAAATTTGTCTCACGGCTTTTGTTAACAATTTTTTTTTCACCCGCCATTTCTTCGGCTGAGTGCAGACGAAAATGAAAACAAAACCGCTTCGCAGTACGTTCAGAAAATAATAGACTCATCTATAACCTTCTATAGCTCTAAAATTTACAAGTTTCTTGGCGTTAACACGTGTTTGTTAACATTTTATGAAAACACGTTTGTGAAATGCAAGAAACATTAGTGTTAGCGCTGTGAAAATTGTTACGTTACATTTGTTAACGTCGATTTTAACATCTGTTGGTGAAATCGGGTATAAGCCTTTAAAATTGATCATTGTATGTAAAATATTTTAAATAAGAGAATTTCTTAAATATTTATTTAACTCATAAATACTTAACGCATTCTCGTCTGGGCTCTATGTTCACTGTTTTGCCCTTCTACTGGGTGTTTCAAGGGCCTTTATTGAAAATATCAACATAAATCTCAGTGATTCAAGAAGATCAAATCTGGTTAAACCTCTACATAGTATTATTTGTTGGATTACATTAGGGTAGCACAATTACCTACTGGGAAACTGCTAGAGAAAATACGACTAAAAGTACAGTTTAATTGTTGAGTAAATGCAATAATTTACACATTAGAAAACAAATAATAAATCACTATTTCTGCAAATCTTTTGTTTCAGTTTTTATTACCATACTGCGTTTTATAAATACTATTCCTCACTTTTTTCTTTTGTGGTTTGTTATGTACTTTCGCCTGCTAAATTTCTGCCTAGTCGTTGCGCAGATACACAAATTTTGCAGTGGCTATACCAACTAATCGCTAGCTCATGTATCTAGATTTTTCAGACAGAAGAGCTTAACATAGTTTACTATCTTTTAAGAAGCTTTAGCTAACCTTAGATCTGAGGCGTGCACCCGCTGCACCACAACAAAGCGAAACTACAGAAAAGTGAAGCTTATCCAATTTCAGCTAGCGTTTCTTGGCATTTTCCTTGTGATGTAAAGAGGAATGTGAAACCGGCTCGCCGCTCATCAAAGAGAGATGAGGTTAATGTTCCTGACGGTTTCATATCCTCCTTTGCCTCAAGGGAGCCAGGAAGTACTACTCAAAACGGGAACCTCTTTAAACAGTTTTAATGTTTCATGGATATCGACATATGCTACAAACGATCAACCTTCGTCCAAATGCTAATGGAACTGTAAAATTAGAAATACCAAGACAAGTCGAAATTATTTCTTTTATTCTTTACGAGTTCAAGGGGGAAAGCAGTAAATATACATGCAATGTTCGCAAATTCCCGTTACTAATGTCTTGGAAGTTCTACAAGGATACAGATCAGTGAATTGTGGTTCAAAATGTAATACTTCAGCCCTACAAATTTTCAAATCTGAAGCTTAAATATTCTGCTGATTCTGAACATGAAAGTAGCAACAGTTCATTATGGCAAATTAACTTCCCAGCAGGTTAAACGTAATTAATTTGTTAACTATACTCAGTGTATGAAAAATGTTTTGAAACCGATATGTAGCATTCACGTGACCTACAGGTATACTGACTCTTCCGAAAGTTAAGTAATTAAATCTTATTCTTCTGCCTGCATTTGCTTCATTTTCTTTGCATTTGTTGCTGGGGGATCATACATGAATTCTCAGGACACACAACTTTAATACAATTTACTACAGTGTGTTTCTATATAGTGATACATTTTGGAACATCATTTAATATCCATAACTGGATCTTAGTGAGATAACTTAAAGCAGAAGTAAAAGAGGTAGATATATAAATATTAAAGTAAAACAATTGTTTTTTACTCGTTTATTTATTTACCTATTTATTTACTTATCTATTATTAATTTATTATTTTTTATTAATTAATTTTTTATTTTTTATTAATCAATTATTTATTTTTCATTAATTAATCAATTATTTATTTATTATTAATTAATTTATTATATGTTTTTATTAATTAATTTATTATATGCTTGTTTGTTTGTTTGTCTGTCTGTCTGTCTGTCTGTCTGTGTGTCTGTGTGTTTGTTTGTTTGTTTGTGTGCTTGTTTGTTTGTTTGTTCCTTTATTTGTTTATTCGTTTATTCATTCGTTTATTCATTCGTTTATTCATTCATTTATTCATTCATTTATTCATTTATTCATTCATTGATTCATTCATTTATTTATTCATTTATTCATTCATGCACTCATTCATTCATTTATTTATTTAATTATTTACTTATTTATTTATCTATTTATTTATCTATTTATTTATTCACTAATTTATTTATTATTATATTAGTATTATTATTATCATTTTTTTACGGATTAGTCCATGTAGGACTATACAAAGTATTTAGAGAGGTTTCTTGCTCCTCTATGAATCCAAAGTTATCTCTCTTTGGCGGTGGGCTTTCTTTCTGTTGTATGTCCACGTTATTCCAGTCTTTATCTCCTGTTTGTACATTTGGTCATCTTGCCACTTATGTACCTTCATTCTAAAGACCTCCATGTCTAGGTTATAGTCGAGTGATTCCTGCCAATTTTAAATCATTTTCTACTCCACCAATCCATTTCATAGTGACCTCTTGTGCCTCACATCTATTTGCTTAAAATTCCAAAAATTGTTTTGTGAGCCTATTTTAAGTTAATCGTTTCATATATTAATTTAATTTTAACCTTCTTTCCCTAATAACACTATATATGTGCTTATAACTTATAAGTTTGTAATCTTCACGTACAACTCTTGAACCTAATATTTTTCTAATAATTTTACGTTCTTCTTTTTCTATATTTCCGATATCTGCTTTTCTGTTCAATATAATGATGATGATGATTATGTAATAATAATAATTCCACCTCCATTATCGAACCTTCCATATTATAGTGCAGCCTTTGATTTCCAAGTCCAAGTCGATACTGACAGGCTGTTAACAGCCAGAAGGTTTTTGCTGCGTACCCACCCAGGTTTTGGGTCTGACCGCAGGTTGATAATTTTGATGGTTACAGCATGAGGTGGGGTTATTTTATTGAGGAAATTTTTGAGGTAGCTTTTTACTCCTCTTTATTTTGTATGGGAGAAGACAAGCTTCGTGAAGCAACCTCACGGGGAAAGAACGACCCACAGAATAGATGGATCGGACGCTGAAGGTATGCATTCTAAGAGTATGTTTCCAAGTTCCTTCTAGATGCCTAAGTTCCTTCGGTTAGGGAAGAATCCCAATCGCATCCTGCCTCTCTCGGAAAAGCCTCGCTCTTACAGTAAAGATATTTCACTCGAATTTGAAGAAGTAAAGTTTAATTAAAGTCGAAGTTAGCACCACCTATCTGCTTACGCCAGGAGCACTCTACATCTTTCAATATAAACATTTGTAGGGGACATATTTCTAATTTTACTTCTTGCTTCTTACCATCAAGAGCCATTTAAAGAATAGCTGAAATAGTTTTAAAACACCTTTAGGAAGAAAAATTACGAAGGTAACATATCCTAAATAAATTACTCATCTAAAACAAAACTTACACTTAAACGAATTGAAAAATAAACTTAAAACTATTTCTGATCATGATAATAAATCGTGTCAAAAAGATATATTTTAACATTCTATTTCAGCAAACATCAGCAGATCAGTTCACCAATGTAGCTCGTTAATAATTACAGATATAATATTTTAAATTATAAGGACGCCGTTTATACAGCAAATGCATTTGAAATATAATCCTCATATGTTTTTGTGTTGATACCGTTCAACTATTTTGTGCTATATTTTGCTAAAAAGTACATATCTCGAAAATAATTTAGTAGATTTAAGTGCCTTTCAGCCACTGTGTTTAAATATAATTTAAAGGCCTTCAAAACATTAGAAAAACGCTTTAAAAAGTGATGACAATTGTAATGTGCTTTGCTTTTTATATGTCGACATAAAACTAATTTTTTTTCTTTGCCCGCTAGGTCTCGGGGAGGTTGATGAATGGTTACGGATAAAATTAATTTCCTTTCCATTTCACCTAGAAAATCGCAGACAAACGAAGCGAGTGGTCGCCTACGCGTATTTGCAAAAGTACCGACCGGACGAGTAAACAATCCTCAGCCCCTGTGGACTGTGAGATAAATCATCCTAAAATTAAAGGGAAAAAAGGAGCTGTGCGTTTTTAAAGTGACCTCAAAAAATATATTTTAGGGATAAATTAAGGTGGAAAGGTAACGAAAACATTGTATATGGTCTTAGAATCACCGTTCCCAGTTTTTTCGACAAAGAAAATCTGGGTACACAGTAAATTTATGTACTTTTAACTTAAAGATTTAGTGCTTCTGAACTCATTTTAAAATTCATATCTATTAAGAATCTTTGCTGATGCAATACTGTTGCTCATAAGAAGGCGTTTTTACAATTTTAAAAGCCGTTTATAGAAAATCACTGCATTATTCTTCTCTGAATGTTTGTATTGTAACGCCCGCTTTCACTACATACAGCACCGCAGGAGCTGACACTGATGATACATGAGATGAAGATGGAGCACAGTTGTAACGAGATGGCGGGGAAACCGGAGATCCCTGATATAACCCACCTTAGCGCGATGTTGTCCACCACCAATCACACTTCGCGGTCGTCTGGGAACGAACCGGGTCGCCTTAGTGAGAGTTGAGCGGTCTAACCACTTAGCCACTGCGCAGCCTCATTTCTCTCTGCATTATATAAGTACACTTGACTGTAACCTTAAGCCAGGTTCTCGATTTCTTTAAGAAGTAACAACACACCTTTAAGCAGAGTATAAAAGTAAAGTTAACCCATGAGAGACCCTAGGCGGCCTATGTTGTAGCGACGGGTAGTTACATCTATCTATATAGACATAGAAGGCTTGTGAGATAATGAGTCCCACCAGGCAGCCGCCTTCACCCCAGGAATTACCCTGATACGCATTTCTGTAAGAGACTGAGAGAACCCGAGGGCCATGGTGCGAAGAGAAGGATTATACTAACGAATAAATTCTATGGTATCAAACCGGCGACCTCTTAGCATGCAGTCTAGTGCCGTAACCACTAGGCTACCGGGCACCCCCAAGCAGAGTACACACTAGGCAATTATCTGTTTAACTTGTGTTGGGTGTCCTAGGAAACAACTAATTTCATTAAGCTTTTACATCATCGATTTTTACTTAGTTGGCAGCACACACATCTAATCCAACATTCATAATTCCAGATTCTGCTGCCAGCAAATAATTATTCTAATTAAAGAATTTTTTCCTCGTTTCAGCCGGAAAGGGGAACCAACCCCTCTGAGTTGAGAGGCCAGGACCTTTTTTGGAACTTAAGTGAATAAGTATTAACAAACCTTATCTCTAGTTTTAGGTCTCTAGTGCTAGGACATGCAAGAAAGACTTGGCTGATTTTTACAATAATGTCTCCCAAACCAGATTTTCGAGGTTGTATTCACTTGCCGCACGGATATATTGTATGTTTGGCTCGACATATTTGTGGGAACATTTCTTTTTTTCTGTTATGAAATTAGCTAATTGCAAACCCCGAAGTAACACAATCTAACATGCAGCCTTCAATTACAGATTTCTCAGACATTACGTCCTGACATTGATAAACCAGTTAAAAACGAAACAGTATGTGTTGGAAAATGTCCACCTAATTTTGTTGTATTTTATTTGCATATAAAATTACTTGATGTTTTATTTTATTTACTTTATACCATGCCTGACCTTCAGATAAACTACGAGTTGAAGTTTTATATATGTTCTCACAGCACAGAGCCAAAACTAATTCTTCACAAACTGTGACGAATTGTGTAATTAAAGCATTCAGCTGCCCTCCTCGGTAGCGTGGTGGTAGCATGTCCGCCTCACGCTCAGGAGGTCCCGAGTTCGAATCTCGGTCAGGGTGAGTTACCTGGATAAGGCTTTTTCCGGGGTTCTCCCTTATCCTGAAAAACGAATGTTGAGTAACTCTAAGCTCTGTGGACCCCGGGCTCATTTGAGCATCATTTCACCTATTCCATTCATCGTCCGATATGACTTAACGTTGGAGGTCGTAAATTAAAAACAAAACAGTCAGCATTAATATTACAACACCCAAGTTGCATGTTTTACATATTAATGCTCGATACGTTACCTGTGGTTCCTACTCGCACACATCAAACTATTCCTTCCCCTTCGACAGCAGTAATCAGCGCGGTGACGTCACACGCTAATGTTCATTTTGTTCGGGAACTTATTTTGCGGTGAGAGCTGGCAGGGCTCACGTCACACCGCTACTACCTGTCTTCCCCTGGTTTACACAGACAGTCAGAGAGGCAGAAAAACTAAAATCATATCCACTCTAGTAGGTCTCTTTAAGACCACATTATGGAATTAAAGTGGTATTTATGCATACCATATATTCTTGAAACTTGATTCATTTGTACGATGAATCCTTTTCTTTCTTGTTTCCTACACCTTTTACTTTTAAATTCTAAGTATTTTTCATTGTCATCACACTTCGTATTGGGTTAAACACCTTTCTTTGGTACTTGGAATACCTCCGTAGGTGGCCGATATTTTAAGGCGGAAAAAAAGCCCCAAATGTTGCCTGCAGGTAAGCACGTAGTTAGGAAGAGAAATGGGACTTTTGTGGGAACACACAACGTCGCAGTAGAACCTATACGGCCTCAGAGCTTCAGATCATCGCGGCGCCGCTGGTGACGTTTATGAGTCATTAAACTCGTTCCGCTAACACCACGGTGCAGTCGTGTTCTGTAAGAAATGAGATACCGCCCCACACACTCAACTGGTTTTTGGTTCTTTTGTAGGAAAAAAAAAAAAAAGGTAATACTCCCTGGACCAGAACTAGGCAGTAAAACGGGTGACCACTTCCTCAAGAAAGATGACGGTACATGTGTTGAGACCTCTTTGTATACAGCTACCGCCTGACAAAAGTCCTTATGTACCAACGAATGAATATTTCATGAAAAAGCCAATTTCTCTTTCTAAAACTACAGAAGAGTCGTTAAACGTTAACTCAATAAAGTATCATAGTTTGCTGCAGAATAGTAACTGAAGTACTGACTTCTATGTCCTGAATTGATTTTCGCCTATGTTTATACTTTTTTATTTAATTTGCGTTATTCACTGTTCTTCCTAGCAAATTTGACTGACTGCCCAAGAAGAAAAAACAAGATTTTCCACAACCAGTTGAAGTAATAGCACTGATGATATGATCAAAGGTGACTAAAGAAATGACGATTTGAGGTATATCATGTGATGGGTTCTTATGACTTTCCCTTCTTCCTCTTCTGATATACTCCACAGAGGCTTATTCTTCTAATTACCTCTTATAAATATCTAAAGAAATGCTCTTACACGTAAAACACTTGTTTGACAAGAATGGTGCAGCAAATGTATATTACCGTAAAATCTTAAAATTCGGATCGCTGAGTGTAATGGCATTTCTTAAACTCTCGGCCTCATGGTAAACCTTTCTGACTTAATTGTTCTGCTTTATTAACCATAATTTTTTAATATTCTTTGGTACAACGTCACACAGAAATTTTCAACATATGGATAAAGGGTAGTGACTTGCAAATGCACATTGAATTAACTATGTCTGAGCAAAACTAGGTGGACCAGCAGGGCAGCAGCTGCACAAATATCTCTTAAATGTCTGCAGTAAGGTAACTAGTTTTGAAAGAATGTCTACACGAAGAATTCTGCGTTGAACAGACACAAGATACAGTAAAATGACGCTAAATAGCATTAGATATCGATATTTTCTCCTGGCTACCCATGCCGAAACCCTGGTCGACCCAAAGAGTAATTATCAAAAGTTAAAAAACAAACGAACAAACAAACGACCGTCTAGCCGTGGATGAAAGCTAATAGACTACACAGTTACAAGTGAATAAATTCAAATATTAGTTCTTTGTTTCTCCGGGCGCTTCGGCACAGTCAAGCTATGGAGTCAATACTAGTTTAACAACTTAAAGGAACACAGCTAAGTAAGTCACAATATACACACAAATTCATCGTCAAATATATCAAGCAGAATGTTAAAATACAGAACCAAATTTATACTATTATCCCAAATGGTGAAATACATATTCAATTTTAATTGAATTATAATCATTGAGTTTTGTATTATATTTTAGAACAATTATTTTTGTTGTGCAAAAAGCACGACGATCCAACGCACAAAAATGTTCGATATATTTAACTTTAAAGACCGAGAAAGAACTTTAGGCTGTTTAATCAACTGGATTTTGGAACCAGGCCGCTAGCATAAGAGGAAAGGTTATTCCAGGTCTTGGAATTTCGCTACTTCCAATGGTAATTAGAAAACAACAAAATTTATTAAACAAGAATTCTTATTTCTTAACAATAAGAAAACTTTGTGTAACTACTTAAATAATTATGCTAGAAAAATCGATTAAATGACACAAATCAGAAGAAATTGTGCCTATTAAGCTTTGCTATATAATATTATAACATAACCCAACAATAAGCGAGATATTTGGAATTTAACTTGAATTTGTCACTATTAACCATTAATTCCTTAGCTGTGCTTAATATATGATCATTTTTTATGATCATGTTTTATTGAACAGCCCTCGTATATCAGGTAATACGACCGATTGGATGCAGTATTTAGTAAGTCTAGTATGAGACATATGTCTTGTTGGTGTTAACTTTGTTATGTGTTTGATAATAAAAGAACAAGACCCACTACACAGTGTTTAAAATATAGTATCCCCATGGATTGCGTACGTTTTAAAACACGCTATACGAGGTATTAACTACATGTAAGCTTTCTACAAGAAACATAGGGTTAAGAAAGTTTTACGTTACACAATAAAGATAAAACAGAAATATACACTATCATAACCGGTCTTTATTGATTAAATTTACTTATATACTAAATATTTCTGTTTTTGAAACAAAAGTAGAAAAACAATATAATTCATTACATTTACGGGAAAACGGCAACGTATTTCAGTGGCAATTAGTGTCAGAAACTGCAGTTACTGCATTGTGCTACTTAGAAAAGTTTATACATAAAGCTGAGACATAAACACTGTAAGCTGTTAGCGATTTACGGCTCTTTCCTTCCAGAAACAAGAAATGTGTTTCAAGAAGCCATTCCTACGAAGTACTCCATTTCTTTGGGATCTACCGGCTTTAAGCTCTCGCAGAAGCACTTCCGATGCTGTCCATTTCTCAGGCTTAGGTTTTACTGGTTTTATTTTATGCACCGGTGGGTCACACAGTGCTCCCCATCTTTCTGGGTGGTCTGCGAAAAGGGGAAGGTCACAGATTAGAGTTCGCTTTTACACTACGTCGTTAGAAATGAAGCGGGGAATTAAAACAACCAAATGGAGTAGTGGTAGTTCTTGTGATCTGGTTTTGGGAAAAGGGAAAATACAAACTAATATGCAAACTTAGAGTTCTTTATTATTTTTACCACTTACGTATGCTAGTGACGGTTCGTATAATACCTTCTAAGCCTAGAGCATTACTTTATATCTATCGCACCTAGGAGAAAATATTAGATAACAAAACAGTTTTATAAATGTTAATTACGATTAACGTGAAGTAAATAGAATAAAACACATTTTAGGAATGGTTTTTACATGAGTAGAGAAAGTCACGTGAGTGCAAAAATAATTGAATCGTTTACTTCAGAAACCACCTAAGGGACAATATATCAAAAAATGTGTTTTTGGTGGTACTGTGTAATTTAAAGGTAAATACATCTTTTAGTGCATAAATAACCTTGTTTCATATCAGCATTGCTATTTTCAGCCTTGAAAATAATCCGTTTACTTCAGAAAGAACCCAAGCACCGTTGCTTAGGTTCTTTCTGCGGTAAATTTCACTCGAGACGGTTGGCAGCCTTGATGCCATGTGTTTTGTGAATCGCTGTGACAATAACCCACAACTACCCTGTACGTGGACACTCACTGATCCCATGTGACAGATTTTGGAAGCATAAAGCTTCTCTTGAGAAACATGGACAGGATTTATACTCCTGACGAATATGCAGAGCTCATGCTAAAAGCCAGTAAGTCTAATCGATTTACCGTATCACCAAGCTTCACAGGCAATAGTTTGCCATTCTTGAGTAAACAGTAACAAAGACGAACAAACAAAAGTTTGGAAGAGTAGCACGAACGACATCTCAGTTACTACATCTACTTTAATGCAAATTTCAAAATCTTGTTGCTTTTTAAAGCATACTTAACCTATTATAGTTACGTTCATTGTCACTTTATGCAGTTCTGTTTCACTTTCCCGATTAAACATATTTTATCTGCAGATGTTATAGTTAGAGCTTGGATTTATTTCCACTACAAAGCATGAATTTATGCATGCATCTATGCACTAAAATCTGTTAAATATGCTCTAAAAATGTTAATATGATTTTACAATAAACTACGTCATTTCAACTTAATCACATTTATTAATCTTGAAGTAATCAAATAATAAATTCTTAAACATAGATACCAACTAATATTTATTAGTCTATTTCTATGTTTTTAGTATTAGTCGTATTTATAATACAAATATTTTGGCAGGCTCCATAGCTCATACGGTACAGCAAGTGTCTGTAATTCTAAGGGTTCCGGGTTCGATTCCCGGCAGTAGCGGTGGGAATTTTTCTCCGACCAAGATAATTCTTCATCTTCCCCAGAGTCTGGAAGTACGAATGAGAGTGCGAATGTGTGCGTGATCTAATGATTAAAACCCAACGAATACCAGTTAACAATATATCTCCAAAGGAGAACGGCCGCCGATATGAACACTGGAGTTAAAGGCAAATGGTGTATACACACACAGACACACACACACACACACACACACACACACACATTGTTCTATTGCTTAAAATAATTCTATATTTTTATAAGCAGCTGTTTGTAAATTTTGGCTACACTATGATGATTTTTTTTTTTCGCGGCGCACCAAGGCAAAGGTATAAAAATAATATGGGTTTATTTTACTTAAATAAAATCAACAATCACTAGCCCGAAAGTCGCATTGAATTTTAAGATATACTGAAAATACACAAATAAAAATTAATGACCCCCATTACTTGTACAGCACTATATTTACATCTGTTGTTAAGAGTAGAATTTCCATTATTTAATTTCCAATAAACCAAATAAGTTTTACGCTCTTCTCCTTCGGGATTGTAATATTCTGTACTGCTGACACTTCAGAAACTCGATCAGCACATTAGCACAAGTGTAACATTTGAGTGAACATACCACTTTTTAATTATTGGAGATATTATCGTTGCGGCAGACGGCTTCGTTTAAAATTTTAGTAAAAACAATATAAAGTTTTATGATGCAACGTCCGCACGGAACTTTTAAGATTTGTTGCGTGATTGTTGATGCTTTTGTGCGACATACTGTTATATCAGGAAGCCCTCATTGTTGATAGCCACGTTCTCATTCTTTGGTGACCTTTTATGGATTTAGAAACATAGTAAAATATATGTGTAGTTATACATAAAATAGTTAAAGTGCATTAATCCCTTAAATATTGACTTATATGCACTATAAATCTTCTATAGTAAACTCCTTACGATGTGAAACATATGTACTGCTTACATGCATATGTTTAATTATCAAGGTATAAAACATGCAAACATCCGAGCTCTAATTGTAGTACAGAGCTTTTATGAGTATTCCAACCTTAAATTAGTTTGCTCAAATATAAATAAAATAATTTTAATGACAGTACACCCGCCACAGTCTGCTGCTGCTAATTATCATGGATAATTCCAGCTTGTAAATGCTTTTGATGAATTTTCAATATTTTATTTTTAGTTCCATGCGCCTTAAATAACAGACATTGGCAAGACAAGATCGCTGAGACCGCAATAGAAGAAACTAACTGTTGGGTACGAGGACGAAGATAAAGTACATTAGGATGTGCATAATGGATGAAGGTTCTAAGAGCTACTGAATATATCTGTAGCGTTTAGCATGAAGGAAGGTGCGAGTTTAACTGAAGCACCGAGGGATTTAGTATAGTTTCAGCTTAGTTCATAAACTTTGTTCATACGAGTGATGTTGCTAGTGTTTTTCCCTCCAAATCTACATAGTTCGCTGTTTTACAGCTGAGCTTGTAAATTCTCGATGTTTTGTGATAAGTATGGAAGGATAGTCACGATTTGACCGCAGCTTTTCCGTGTTGTGTTTGTGAATACTGCACAGGACAAAAAGATCCTCTTGAATAGCATTAAGATAAGCGCAGACAAACGCAGTTTAAGCTGTCGTCTATTGTGCACGGAAGTTTGCATCACAACCATGCTTTCCGCTTTATGTCCCAACATACAGAAATTTCCAGCGTTATTTACATCATCCGACATTTTAAAACCTATTTTAATTTTGTTATTTTGGATTTAGTTAAATGCATTTAATGGATTTAAATGATGAGCAAATAAGACATAAACCACAGTCCTCTCTTGTTCATAGATGAAAAGTCTAAATACAGGGAAGCAGTTTTGCAATAGGTAAACATGCACTTGAACGCAACAATATGAGTTGTATTTGGGGAGGGGACGTATAAAAGCAGAAATATTTTAGCAACAAAGCCATTCCAAAAAGCCACTAATATTTGATTTACTTCATTTTGAAAAAAAAAAAAAAAAAAAAAATGGTACTTTATTCGAACGCGGAAAACATACAATATATTGCGAAGAACTCACTTGATTATTAATTAGTTAATTAACTACAATAAAAGAAATGACACTAATATTATAAAATTAGATTTAATGCAAAGTATTTCAGTAAGCTTGCTGTCTATTAAATTTGCTCACTTAATCGTCATTTATGTGTGTACAGGGCCTGTTTCTTCTATTTGGAAACTTAGAATACAACTACCTCGTTATACCTTTGGGCACCATAAAATGAGGCATTACTGTGTGTTTCAAATGGGGAGAGCTCTGGCTTGTAGTGAAACAGATGCGTTCGAGTCTTCAGCGCTTTTTTTTTTTATTTTAAATTTACGTCCTCCAACGTTAAGTCATATCGGACGATGAACGGAATGGGTGAAATGATGCTCATATGAGCCCGGGGTCCATAGAACTTAGAATTACCCGACATTCGTCTTCCAGGATAATGGAAACCCCCGGA
This sequence comes from Mantis religiosa, assembly GCA_030765055.1. Classification (NCBI taxonomy): domain Eukaryota; kingdom Metazoa; phylum Arthropoda; class Insecta; order Mantodea; family Mantidae; genus Mantis; species Mantis religiosa. The sequence continues at coordinate 52,594,320 of CM060957.1, forward strand.
AAAACTTTATCCAGATAACTCACCCTGACCGAAATTCGAACTCGGGACCGCAGCGTTGGCACCTCGTTTACCACACTCTTTATGTTTCCCTCTCTCTCTCTCTCTCTCTCTCTCTCTCTCTCTCTCTCTCTCTCTCTCTCTCTCTCTCTCTCTCTCTCTCTCTCTCTCTCTCGCACACTTGCGTATGGAAAGGCAAACTGAGTTTTCCAAAGCTTTATAATAATGCAGTTGTTCAAATAAAAATTGCAGCATGGCTATTCGTATACTATGCACATGTTTTAAATGTTTAGTTTAAAAATAATCATAGTTTATGAATTACCTATTTTTCTAATCGAACGAAACTGCCAGCGGCGTATCGATATAGCTGTTAATGTCCCTTCCGTTAAGAGACTATTCGTCATTGTAAATGTCTTCTTCCTCTGAGTGTTGCAAGCTTATGATGATAGGCTCCAAAATCTCGTCACATGCTACTTCTTTCCAAAAGCAGTGTTCTTGTAGTCCGCAGGTCTCGTGCAGTTTTCCCAGTCTTGTAAAACCTTGTCAATTTCTTGGTGAATAAGTCGTTCAGCGTCAGACAATTTAAAAGTATTACTACTATTTGCAACATAATTTAAGCCCACATTAACTCAATTGGAATGTTCTGGCAGTGGTAGAGTGGAAGGTGTGTCATTTCAATTGCAAGCTGATCCAGCTGATACACTTTCCCTGGTTTTTAAACGAAAGAACAACTGAATAATACTGCTTTGAACTCTCTAGAGTAAATAGAGATTACGCACGATCCATAAAAAACATTTATAGTTTAACAAATCACGTTCTGCCGATATACTGTTCTACAACCACGTAGGAAGTGTATTGTTTGTTCTCGCTCGAATTTAACAAACACTTTGGCTTATTCAAAGTAATTCTTTTATCGCGTCATTTCAAACGTTTACGTTTCAGTTCTGAGTGATTACAAATATTCACTCATATATGCCAACCAATAATGATATCTATTACAATGCTTACGTCACGTTGCGTTGTTATAATAGTGCTTTATTTGGATTAGGAAAACTATTTGAGTTAAAAATATGGGGTTTTGCGGTTATGTTAGATACGTTGCTCTGTACCTGCCTCATGGATCACTTTTTTTGTCTTAGGGCGAATAGTATTTATTAGAGATTGATTAGGCTGGCGCTCGTCATACACCACTTAGGGGGAATGCAGTAGAACACAGCAGGACTCCCTTTTGTTGCTCCTAGCAGTGCTCAAGGACAAACATTATCCCATTTGAAACACATAATAATTGCAGGAAACGCTACCGATTCCAGGCTTAAAGTTCCTTTACATACTTGTTTCAAAAGTGCGGATTTGGGTAATGAATTTTATGTAAACATCTTAACTTTTAACTAATAGTGAACTATTACACTTCCCTACTTGTATAATGATATTTCACAAGTATCTCAGTATTTTAACCATTTTCACATTTATATCTATCTCAGGGCAAGAAAATTCTTGAATGGGCCTTGGCCATCAGATAAACTTTAAAACTGTCTCCATTTTTTAAATTCACATTACGATTATAAATAAGAAAAATCTGGAGAAAAGCGTGCTCAGGTAACTCAACCTGACTGACATTCAAACTCGGTATTTCCTGAACGTGAGGCAGAGACGCTACCATCTACGCTACCCTTTCTGCAATCTGTAACTTTGAAGTGGCTGAAAATGGATAAAATTTGTATCCTTAAACCGCAGACCTGTAATATGATAATGACATTACTTCCTAAAGCCGTAAATTCCCTCAAGTGTACTGCAATATGGTTTATTAATTGTAACTCCTATTTTCAAGCGTTTGTATACAAAAAGAAGCTTTCAATTAATTTGTACGGCATAGAGAAATTCACCTTTTAGATACGCAGTGCCCGTTTCAAATACAGATATAAGTAATAACTGAAGTTGTTCTACTATTGACTTACCAACATTAAACATATATAGAGAGGAAGGCTTTGAATACTGCACATGATGTCACTGTATTAGCTTTGTTAAGTGTTAAATTTGTTATTACATACATTAAATTTGTAAACATTTTTTTCAAGACTTCTAGCTTTGTTTCACGAAGTCATAAATATTATATTAAAGTTATATTTATATAATTTGTAATAAATGTGAATTTTTCTATGTATGCTATAAATAGAAATTTTCTCTTTTATCGCTAAAAGATATATTAATCTCCAAAAAAAGAAAAATTGGTGAAAATTCGCTATGTTAACGCTAAAAACAAAAACTCTGCCTCTGTTCATCATGCTTGGCATAATTAGGCACCTCTGCGCGTCTGCTAGTCAGACTGCCTGGGCCTATAGCATCTTGCAGTCGTCCTTTCTTCCTTGTTAAATCCAAAAGATCTGTGCTGCATTGAGCTGCGAGTGTCTTCTTGTCAAATGTAGTTCTAATGAATGACATTGCGTAGGTCATTGTTAGCGCATGGCAGTGACTGCTCGTGGGTTGTTCTAGCGGGTCAAGTCTGCACATTCACTTGCTTCTCGAGCAACAAGCCAGGTGAAAAGATGATTAGATATCAACGTTTCGGGAGTGTGCATCTCTCCCATAATCAGGATATTTATAAAATGTTATAGCCCCAAATGAAACACTGGATATAACACAACTATAAAAAAGACAAAACACTATCAAGCTTCACATTACTGAACAAAAGGCTGTTTTCAGTAAATTAAATGCCAGGTCAGAAGATGGCGTGAGTATAGAAAATTGTGTCAAAGAATCGTAACTACTTAACTTGATTATCAAGCTGTATTGATCTTTGCTTAAATCGACGGATTTCAATTTTTAAGGCCGGTTTCCAAGAGGAGCTGAACTGAAATCCAGCATCACGATTAAGCATGCTCCTTTCAGAGGAAATCACCAAAGCTTCCTTAATTCTGCGCTCCCAGTAACTGTTGCATTTTGCCAAGATGGTCGTCTCACGAAAATTGGCTCTATGGTCGTTATCAAAACAATGCTCTGCCAGCCCAGACTTCTCAGGTTGCATGAAACGAATGCTCCGTTCATGTTCGATTATTCTAGTAGCAATGGTCCTTCCGGTTTGTCCTATATACGGTGTCCTACATTCACAGGGAATGCGGTACACTCCCGGAACTTGGAAGTCCTGTTTGTCTTACACTGGTCTCAACATATGTTTAATCTTCGGAGGTGGCTAGTGGATGGTCCTGATGTATTTGGCGAGAATTCTGCTGATTCTGCCGATAGATTGCCGGTAAACGGGATGCAGGCTGTAGCCGTAGGCTTATCTGACGCTTGCTGTATTACAGGTTTCCCTTTCCTAGCTTTGGTGATCGAGGCTTCAACGTCATATTCGGAGTAGCCGTTTTGACGGAAAGTGAGTCTCAGGTGCTTTAATTCTTGTTTTAAGTGGCTGGGATAAGAGATAGACAAAGCTCTGTGGGCCAGTGTATTGAGAACACACTGGATGTTTTATTGGATATTTTATAAATATCCTGATGATGGGAGAGATGCACGCTCCCGAAACGTTGATATCTAATCTAGCTGGCTGGCCGAGGAAAAAGTGAGCGTATTCTTTGCCAGGAAAGCTTCAGGTCTTAAGTGTGCACATGTCTGACATACCTAAAAGATGGGAAGCTACTGTGAATACGGAACAGTAAACCGCTGCTGAGACTAATGCTTATTACTTAATGAGGGTGCATGTATTATGGGCACAAAGAAGAAAAGACAATTGAAGTAAATTCGCAAATTTAGCGCTTGTTTGTGAGAAGGAAAAATGTTTGTTACTGAGGCGGAAAGCTTTAGTGATTTTTTTTCTGCGTATAGAAGACGCTGGTTGTCCATGGTAACGAAGCCACATTATCCGCTACTCCATTTACATGGTCCGTAGCAGTCTCATTCTTTACTTTCTCCATTCTTCACAACAAGAAAATAATGCATTATACGTGCGCCCGTGTTTCTGTCTTCTCAATGGACCCTTATTTGCCCCATTGCTGTCTCGTAAAAGTGATGGACGCGGTGTCCTTGCACGTGTATTAATATCGCGACGTGGATCCAATCTCCGCGAATGTGTAACATGTTTAACGGCGCAGTAAATACCGATATGCGTGGGAGACGGAGCTATTCACGTCTTTTAACACGTGCCTCTTTATCCTCAATTTTCTTTATGACCTTCTCTCAGACGCATGCAGAGAAGCTTGACATACACCACGCACCTTAAACATGCATATTCTCTGCAAAATCCAATATAATGGAGAAGTGTAGTATTTACGAGGACCATTACAGTAGCTGTCCTGTATTTTACTTTCACCGATCTAAACCAATGTAGACGCGTTACGGTTATAAAGTAATATTTTTATGGCATGCAACAAAAGCCTACATCAAAACTACACAGGGGTATGTCAACGTTTGTTACTGTTGGCGCAGCCACGATAGCATCCATTAAATCTCTCTACTGCAGGAACATTCTACTGCAGATTGTTTGGTTCACAATTGGGCATATCTCTTATACCCGCTAGCTACCTGTTAGTATTAAAAATTTGCCTCATGATGCTCAAATCATGTGGTACTGAGTTTACTAACTTTGCCTAGCGGCGTACTACGGATAGCAGAACAATTAACGGTGAAGACTAAAAATTATGGAATTAAATATGATATATGAATACGAGGGTGGTCTGAAAAGTTGCCGACCTGAACATGAAAATGGCAGCACTCCTAAATAGAAGCTACTGCATTTCCGGTATTTGATTTTGTATGTAGAGTAACTACTTAACTTTATACTTAAAGATCACTATTATATACATGTAAAACCATATCTCTAATTCTCTTTCTCCATTTCTTACACAGGCCTAATATTATAGCTTGAATCCAAAACGGATAAGTGTTCAAAGTATTTTATTACAAGGTAGGTAGTGAAATAAATGCTTCAAAAATAAATCGAAGTCACAGCAGTTTTGCAAAATATTTGAGATTTCACTGATACACTGACACTAACAAGTTTTAAAATATGTATTTAAAAATCACTTATGTAGTTACTTAAAGCAATAGAATATAAAGACAATACTTGCTATTCTTAACATTACTTAAAACCATTTAAATTCATTAAACGTAAGACATGAAGCAAGCGTTATTTATTTATAATTATTATTCTAATTCTCTATCTTAAATACAATTTCCACTATGTTAATATATTGTAGCATAAATTGTTCAGCTTACCAATAAAGACGAACGTTGAAACTGTGGTGCTATGTGCTTCAAAGTGCTTGCTTACCTGCAAATAAAACAAAACACATACGTCATATAACGATTGCCAGAGCTTTAGCCAAAAACACAATATTTATTCAGTGTGACTATTTATTGAAGGACAAATATACACATAAGAAAGACTTGGCTGATTTTTACAAGAATGTCCCCCAAACCAGATTTCCGATGTTGTATGTACTCGCCACACGGACATTGTGTATGTTTGCCTCGACATACGTTATGAAATTAGCCGAGTACAAACCCCCAAGTACCTCGTCGGTTCACAATCTAATATGCAGCCTTCGATTACAAATTTCCCAGACTTACGTCCTGACATTGATAAACTAGTTAAAGAAAAACGAAAGAGAAAATGTCGGAAAATATCCACGTAATACTGTTCTGAGTGGATCTCCTCTAATTTGCAGAGAAAATTACTTTGTTTTCCTTTATTTTAGTTACTCTATAACATGCCTCAACTTCAGATGAACAACGAGTTGAAGTTTTATATATTTTCTCATAGCACAGAGCCACAATGTAATTGTTTATAAACTGTGAGAAATTGTGTAATTGAAACAGTCAACATTAATATTACAACACCCAGGATGGACGTTGTACATACTATTAATACCCGACAGGTTTCCTGTCTTTCCTACGCTGCTGGAACCCCATCACATCAAACTCTTTCCTTCATCTTGGGCAGCTGAAATCAGTGCGGCGACGTCACACGCTAACCTGCCTTTCGTTCGGGGGCATATTTCGCGGTTATAGCTGACGGAGCTGACGTCACGCGACCACTAGCTGTCCTCCTCTAAACTAAACCGTATTAAAAGATTATTGCGTTTTGATAATGCTGTTATAACTAAAAAATAAAGTCTATAAGTTTTAATAGAGATATTTCTTTCGAGCTAATATTTTATACATTTATTTTGAAAAACATGCACGTTTATTTATTTTAAACTCTTTAACATTTTTATAAGTAAAATAACTTTGTGCGTATAAATGAAAATAAAGGAATAATAGATAATATTCTTCTTCTTCTTTTACCTCGCGGATTTGGATTGTTTAACACGTTCCGGCTCCAAGTTGGTCTGCCCATCTTTTCTTCAGTCTTTCCTGGTTCCTACTTCCTATAGGTTTTGTAGTTTAAGGCTATTTTTGGTATTCTGTTATTATTCATCCTCTGAACATGTTATTTCCATTGATTTCTATTTCTTTCAATAGTATGGTTTATTTCTTCTACTTTTAATTCTGTCCTAATATCCTGACTACGTTTTTATCAATTTTGGTATTTCCAGCTATTTCTCATATGAATTTCATTTCTGATGACTGTATTCTCGTACTATTTCTTTTTGTTAGTGTCCATGTTTCTGATCCATAGATCAGAGTTGGTTTTGCCATTGTTTTGTATAGTTTTATTATAAAGTCCTTTCTTGCTTTATTTTTTAATGTTCTTTTTATTGTGCCTGTTACATAGTTAAATTTATTTATTTTCTCTATTATATCAGCTTCCCCTTGGTACGAGACATTACATCCTAAATACTTAAAGTATGATTTCTGATCAATTATTATGTTATCTAACACTATTTTCAATTTTACTGGATTAATTCCATTAAATGCCATGGTTTTTTATTTATTTTCTGATATTTTCATTCCATATTCTGTAGTAATTTTTCTAGACTATACAGCATTTATTGCAGGTCATCTTCATTTGTGGCCATTATTATTTGATCATCTGCATACTGCATATTCGACCAAATCCTTACTATTTCAACACACAAATTAAAAGGTGCGGTTGATAAAGGACAACGTTGTCTTACGCCACCATTAACTATTACTGGTTCTCTTTTATTTACGTTTATTTTTGTGTCAATGTACATACTTTAACTTCAATTAGTTGTAAAGGTAAGCTTCTATTATTTAGAATTTTCCACAGTATCATTCGTGATACTTTGTCAAAAGCTTTATAATAGTCAATAAATAGTGCGTGTCTAAATTTTGTTCTCGTCGTTTTTCTATTATTTGTTTAAGAGTAAAACCATTGTCAATGGTGCTTCTTCCTCTTCTAACACCAGTTTGTTCTTCTAGAAGTATTGCATCTGTTATATTGTTTAACCGATTACTTATTATTAATATTAAATGTGAATTCTACATATAAAATAAAAGATGCAATTTGTTTTTGAAACGTGTACAGAATATATTATTCCACTTTCAACAGCAAAACTGTAATACAGGACTGTTGGTGTGAATTAAGCCATGATTCAACACATTTTAGAATTAGCTCTTTATATCAAACAGCGATTTTTTCTCCTAATTCTTCACACCTCTAATTTACCAGCAGTTAGAAATTAGCGCTGTAGGTAAAATGCCTAGTTGCTTCGTTTGTAAGTAGACCATACTATGAATATGAGGATTACTGTCACTCTATTAATAATCTTGGCGATGTGCCATCTGACAGAAACATTTTACGAATCGTTATGGAAGCTGCAGAGCAAGTTCCCTGACATCATCTCTAAAGAAAATCGCCTTTCTAAAGTAAGCCAATGGTTACTTTATACCTGCTATAAACCTGAGAAACTGAAAGTGAGAGCCTTAGAAATAGCTTTCTCGAGTTGGTTTAAAGGGAAGGGGATGAACCAATTGTCGCTTCTCTCTCCTTTGAACGCGTCCCTTTTATTGCGGCGCGTGTGTTTGTGTTTAACTACCAGGCCACATGTTCCATTTAGCCGTCCAAGATTTCCTCCGAGGATCAACAGTGAAATGTGCAATCCCCAGGATCAAGGTCAACCTACAGTACATATTTACGGTTAAATTTCCCTGGTGTAAGCTCAACTTACTCAGGACACTTCTGCCTCTCTGCCTTCAGTTAATATCCTTTGAGGGGGGCGTCGCTTGGAGACATCGCCAGAGCAAAAAGAGTTAATAATTCACATATTCTGGATTACATATCTGGGGACGAATTGCTAAGAAATGTTACTCTAATAGGCAGCAGGCATTGCAAAAGAGAATACTGTAGCTAATGTTCGTCACAAGTGCGGCATTATCATTATTATTTAAATTATTCCATGGGTGAAACAGGACGTAGGGGAGATGCACCCAGTACCGCTCACCAAATGTTTTTTTTTCTTCAAAATTTAAAGAAAATTCAAAGGAGAACAAGTAACGTGTTACTAATATCATTAAGCTAATAACATACATAAATAGCATTAGTAATGATCATTCATGAACGCGAGTCATATTGTCTTTTAATAACTAAAGCAAATATTATTAATAACGGCGCATCTCAAAAAGTGTTTCCCGGTACAGGACAGACGTATATAAATACATCTTTATGAATAAAGGAAGAGGAACTGCATAATAACTCACAAGATAATTATTCTTATCATAATTATTGTATTTTTGAGATAAAGACAGAACACGGTAACATGATAATATATTTTTCAAAACGTTTTCTAGAGATTATCACAACAAAATAAAATGTCTTAGAACTAAACACCAAATATGTCTCTAAAAAGTGCGAGCTATACTAATACCTCAAAATACTCCAAAAGCTGATTAAAACCCTCGTAAAAAGACATAATGCCCAAAAGAAGAGGTAAAGCAGCATCAAAATACTACTGAAGGGTACGAGATTTTCTAAGAGCAGTGCATGCCTGAGGTTAGAATACGATAAAAATGCTTAAACTCACCGGTAAACGTTTACATATCATGGAGATATGCTCTAGCTTAGACCTACATATATCAGAGTGGAGAGAGGTTAGGTAAATGTAAGTGATAATGGGATAGAATAAATAAATACAGGAGGTCAGCGCTTCGAAAATAGCAATTAAAAATTATGAACTAGTACAAATCAAGGGGACTGATGTAAACATGTCAACAAAAATCCGCCTTAGGGGCCAAATTTGGCGGTGTGTCGGCTTTGGTGTATCCTATTAACTTTCATGTAAAAATTTTGGTTGCAGTACAAATATTAACTCAATTTACCATAGGTAAATCAATAAAGTAAAGCTGATAAATATAAATAAAGTAGCACATGGTATTTTGTTAAGTTGTACGCCATGGCGTATTGGACTGGATCGTCCAGTTTATGCTTACGTGACATGGATTGCGAACGGATTCGATACCACCCTTTGGGGGTGCAGATTATAAGTCTCGTGTATAGGACCGCTGTCCTTTAGCGTCGTCGCGAGGAATTTGAGGAGCTCGAATAGGTAGAAAATACCGGTCAAGAATGTCAACTTCTGGCTGGGTAGCAAAGATACTGAATATATCTTCTCCACGGAATCAATGCTCGTGACGCCGGCAGTCAGTTTGCCAGGCATAGGCCCGATTGGGTTGTTACGCCGTGAATTATTTAAAAGAGGGGGTAAAGAAATCCTAGAGGTATTGTACACTTAGTGATATTTTTGTGATTAAAGTACAGGGAATTTGGATACAGTAGTTCAGTATATGCTTGCAATGAATAATCCCTCCTCTATGATGGAAATCTGTTTAGTGGAAGCGTTAATTTTTTTTCCCTCTCTTTTGCCTTAATCGTGTTGTTTTACTACATTCAAAATTACACTATAATTGTTCTTGCGGCTTGCAATTCAAAGCCCTTTTTGCAACGGTAGTAATGGTGTCAGAGCAAACATTAAACTTTAATTTTAATAAAGAATCAGAAGTTAGCATTAAAAATTTCTCTTTATTTCATCTCTTTGTGCCTTTTAAGAGGTGCCAGTCAGAACGGCGTGCGCATTTTAATTAGGCAAAGGCCTGGGCGACGCTTTGCTAATTAGAAAAACAAAGCATGGGCCTGCTAATGGTGTTCTTTTATCATGATACCCTACAAAGTTTACATCAGTGTCTTTAATTTTGTGCAGGAAACTTGGATGAATACATCATCAATCTTTCCACAGTGTGTCTGATATCTTCCGTGTGATGTCACTCCTGGAGCCGGCTTGAATGAATTAGGAAAACGCGTTTCACAGAGCGGAAGTCTTCCAAAATATATGAAATTTTTTATAATAACAGTAAAACAGAAGTGGAAAACTATTTACTCGCCTACTGATAGCTCTACTATTAAATGCCATGCGTAATTTAGGTGGTCGTACATATTTTTGGATTAATGGACGAAATAAAAATTTTCAATTACGTCTTTATAATTCTATAATTTAAGTACAAGAAACTGATTATTTAAAAAATAATATTAAGACTTACATGGCACAAAGCTTGATTGTTAAAGTATTAAATTTTGATCATGACAGTTTAGTAATGCACTTGTTGGGTCTAACGGTTTCTGAGACATTTTTGCCTGCTCTACCTATAAGGCTAAACACAGGTATATATGGTCAGTTTTTCTTTTTTTTTTTTCTCTGGCAAATTTAAATGTAAAGAAAAGATAAAAAAGGGATTACAAAATCACTAATGTGAAGGTTTAATTTTACAGGAATTTCACTGTTTTCTTTTATTATTATGGCAATGATGATGATGATGATGATGATGATGATAACAATAAAAATAATATACTATTCTAGTGCATAATTTAACTTAATTTTGAAACAGATATTACTGCTTCCGCACTCAATATGGAAGAATTTCCATTGTGAACTGCATGACTAATAATACCATTTCAAAAATTCCAAAACCTACAGGACAGATGGTGATGCGCTCCAGGTAAGCGTACTAATTATACTTTAAGAATTCTTCTTCTTTTTTTCCTTTTCTTTCTTGAAGAAGAAACATATCTCTCTTGTTATTCTTAATTACGGAACGTGATAAACGAAAATACTGGCTATTTAACAGAATCAATCATGGTTTCAATATGTCAAACATATTCTATTTTAATCAAAATTGTTTTGAGCAAGATAACAAACATCTTTATGAGTAATTTGTTTTGAAAAATTTCGCGAAAAAGCTTGTGTACAACCTTGGAAGCCAGTGCATTCACACAACAATTAGGATATTCATCTAACCTTCCAACACGCGCACGCACAAGGGATTGTTTTTCTAAAATAGTTATTTTTGAACTGTAGCTCTCACAACACGTATTTCATTTGAAATTTCAATATGGAATATTTTGAGAGATGTAGGATTTCCTTAAGAAAGTTACAGTGAAACTGAAAATCGCAATGCTACTGCTTGGTCTAATCAGCTTTCCTACCTTGGTACTGTTTCTCTCACAAGAACGTTGCTTTCAGATATGTTGACGTTAACAACTCCAGCGTTACCTAAGAACGGCTAAAACTTCAGCATATCAAAAAGGCCCTATGTGTTTTAGGAGAACTTACGCCCTCTCAAGTAATGCTACGACACCAACCTCTCGTGATGTATCCACTGTAGACAGCAAATTTATGTATGACGTCATCGTGAGCTTCCAAGTGGCACTGATCCCTTAATCTGCAGTGAGCACAGCACAGCACAGCACAGCACAGAGGTGTCGTTGAAGAGGAGGGGCCTTCGACTTATAGTCATCCCGGAACCTTGTCCCTAACTGGCATACAGAGTGTTTTATGAATAAAGACGATGGTTAGACAGTGGGGTTTATTTGTGTATTTTTTTAACTTAATAAGAATATATGTAGAGAGAAATTGGAGATAGAAGGAAGAATTGAGAGTTTCTACTAAGCAATGATAAGATGATATTAAGTGGCTAGTGCAATTCTGACATGTTGGTAAGTGTTCCGAGGGTCAATATCGAACTCCACGAGGCCGCAAATAAGTTGTAGCTTTTGAAGATGGCTTTTGGCTGCAGCGACCTGGCAGGCGTAAGTTAAGGCGGTTCGTAGTACCGGTTTGTAGATAAGAAGTTTATTCAGCAGAGGCAGAAGGGATTTTCTGTTGCACAAGGGATATAGCATTGACATTCGTTTAAAGACTCTGGAGGCGACCAATGTAATGTGGGCTCTCCAAATGAGGCACATGTGGAGTTGTACTCCAATATTTTGAGCTTCAGAACTCCACTGTACTGCTGCTCCTGCCAGGCGTAGCTCAGGAAGACCTTGTTGTTGACGAGTGAACGTGACAGCCTGTGCTTTTGATCTGGATTACCCAAGTTAGAAATCAAGCAGAAAGCATGTCAGCATACTGCTGTGCGCGGTGAACTGCTGTGAGGTGTTTGGTGGATGCTGTGGAGACGGCTGTATCGTCTGCTAATAAATATAAGTTGCAGCCCCGGATGGTAGGAATGGTATTCATGTACGTCCGGAAGAGCAAAGTGCCAAGAACACTACCCTGAGGAACCCCGCATGGATGGAATAGAGCTGAGTGACAACGGAAAAGGTGCGGTTTGACAGTTATGAATTACATTCTCCGGTGAGCTAAACACGCGCCAGCAATCTACAATTATGTCCATGTATGCATGACATAAAATTACCTATATAGCATGTATATTTTTCAGTTAACTACAATTTTGAATAATATCCTCCAATAGCAACGGACAAAGAAGGGCTGAGCTAGTTAGTTGGTTAGAGAAGCCAGTCAGTCAGTCAAATACAATGTCTGATTCCAATCCTCCAAATTTAGCCATCACAGGTATGTATGAAAGATTAATTAATTAATTAGCATTACTACTGCTTAATGATAATCCCGGGCCTTAAAACTACTTACATTGTGAGTCACTATTGGAGTACGTTATCCAAAATGAATTTGCAAACGCCTTCCTCTGCCGCGCGGAAGAGAATTGCGCGCAGTTTAATAAATCGAATATCGTACCGATGTATTTCCACTGTAGTTCATTGTTTAGGAACGAATGGAAGTAGTTCAATTCTTGCTACTGTAGTGAACATTTTATTCTCATTTGATTTCTCCATCATTGGCCTACATGCGGTGTAAAAAAAAACAGCTAATTACATGTATAAGCAGAAAGGAGGATAAAGTTTCTGCTAACGGCATGTCTACACAAAATCTTTAATTTATTACTTTAATTATCCTTTAACTAAATGTCTTACAGTGGGGCGCCGGGGTAGCGCGGTGGTTTCGTTCGCGGCTCCCGTTCTAAGGGTCCCGAGTTCGATTCCCGGCTCTGGGGTTGGCGATTTTAAGTCGGCCCTATCCACGCCTTCACCTCTGTCTAGCACACGTGAAGTATCCCCTATGCCCAACGTGGTTCGGAGTCCACGGTAAAAACTGTAGGTCCTCTCACCTCACCGCCATCATCACTATCACCCTATCATCGGAGGTAATGGACACCGCCCTCTGGGTGCCTCCACCTGAGAAATGGGTCCGGTCATCACTTGGTGGGGTGAGGTTACCCCGAAGGCCAAGGTTGCCATGTGGGGAGTGTTAGTAACTAACTAACTAATGTCTTACAGTGTTACTTATTTCTTTTGTTGGTATATTTCATTCGTCCAGACTAAAACACATTAAAAGTAGTCCAAAATTCTAAAATGCTTTTTACCTTTGAAAACGACAGAAAACTTCGTTAATTTTGTATTCCCTTAGATAGCAAAGTCCGCTTATAAAAAAGTAGAGAGGAAAATATTTTTGTAAATGTCCTGCTCTTATTAAGAACTCTACCGAGGTTGTTTAGGCAACAAAAATCTTGCTGAGCAGAATGAATCCTTGTCACGCTATATGAGCGTATGTTTTTCTGCCAGGTCATTTTCCACTTCTTCCACCAAGAAAAATAAAAAAAAGCCTTATTCCACTTCTTTCGCGCCGCTCGGATATGAAAAAAGGCGAATATGAAGCTGGAGACATATTAGGTGGTAATTTTGTCAACAGATAAAAAAGAGCGGTGATATATCTCTGGGAAGTAGAGCTTATTCCTCCACAAGCCTATTCATAAAAATGCAACCACATTAATATTTAAGTTTATTTGAATATATCTAATTATAGTGATGTTAAAAACCACTACTTCTTGATCATATTTTCAGAGAAGTTTTTTTTATCTTGTTTCTCTTCTTTAAAGGCATTAATTTGCAGCAGGGATGCTACATGTTTCTTCATATTTTTATCTGGATGTACAGATAATATTAATGAAAGCAAAAAATGGTATATTTAAAATTCTGTTCACTTGGATGCAAAATTTCTGATTCATGTGGAAGTTTTCCAAGATTTTCCTGGATGTCTCGTAACTTCTCGTCAACGCCATCTAGTTTTTCCCCTGTAAGGACCCAATGATTCAGTTTCGGTTTTTCTTTATCAAGAACAAATACTGTTTCCTTAAATCTATCAAAATTACAAAACGTTTCCCTATCGGACACATGGACAGTTCAAAATGCATCTATAAATGCAGCACCGTCAGTTTTCTGCAAGTTACTGCCACGTGAAGCTAGTGTGTCTAAAATATAGGCACCTTCGGAACTATGAGAGCACAAATGTATTATAACATTGAAAGATGTCTCACAACTACCAACCAATGTATAAAGCATGCGCGGCTCTGGGCGAACTGTTTAGATAACTTGGAAAATTGGCTAAACTCAATTTGCAAAATCAGCATTGCAAAAACGGATTATATACTGCGATAGTGATTTTGAATTTCGATGGGGCTTCCCTCAGTATATGAATCCAAAAGTTCCTTAAAATTACCTTTATTTGAAAGAATCCTCGCTTTCAATATGTCCAGCAAATGTCCCTTTTTGTCTACTACCGTAATGGGATATTGCATGAAAAGCCTATTAAGCTTAACGTTCTTACTGTATTTTACAATATATAGACGTGGGCTTTCCCTAAGAGCGCCTGCAATTTTGTGAGTGTTTTCTCCCAGCTCCTTCAATCCGTTTGTCATCATTTTTCCATAAATAAAAGTGTGTTTTGAGAATGTAACACACAAACACGTGCCTCTGGCGTTACTAGAGGGACCTCGGGCCGAAATGCCGAACACCTCCCGTCGGGGAGCTGGTCGGATTGGGTTGGACTCGAAGGGGCAGTGTGTTTCCGACACCCACGGGGAATTGGTTACCTCCGGCCAAGCTACGGCCGCCCGGAGGGGGTAGTGGGTTGCCTAATAAGTCCCGGGTACTAGCCTGCAGAGCTAGTAGAAGGTGTGCTAGATCACCAGGCGACCCCACTGAGGTTTTCGGTAGTCTTCACTGCGGGGTGGACGTGCATAAGTGACGTATCCACTTCCATCCAGTCTTGACGCTGTTGTCAACGAGGGCGGGTGGGGGGGGGGGCTTTTTAAGAAATCAGTTATTGCCCGAATTATCCATCGCTCTAGGGTTGAAGGAGGCCAGGTCTTTGGACCTCGGATCCAGGACTGATTGGGTAAAACCTTTGCAGATAAATAACTGTTGAATCAATTGTAAATCCCTTATCTCTGAAAAAATATACACTTCATATATCAGACAATAAATCACTGATTACATAAAATATTAAGTTTTTACACAGAATGCAAACTGATAGTTAACAGTAGCACACGAGACGCGGTGCGCGCTTCAAGCGCGTTACCACTTCTGCCAACAAATTTATTTTCAAATAAAAGAAAAAGTAGGAAGAAAGTCGTGTATTGTGTTAGCAACACGAGTTGGTGCGGGATATACGGCTGCTATGAATTGAGTCTGTAGCCATGGTAACCAGCACTCCATTCTGCCCCACCATCCACTCCTCATCCACCACATGTGTTAACCTTAGCCTTTTAATAACGAACCACTAGTTGGGAGGTAAGCTAGCTGCATCATCGAAGTACAGACGCAAAAAATGAGGCTCCATTACAAAATATAATGTGGAGAGCTTTTATAAATGAAATTTAAATACTAGAACATAAAACATAACCATGTGAGTTATTCAAAATCAAATAGGTGACTCGGCAATTCAAACGCATCAAGAAAGAATCGCCCCTGGTGCAAAGTCTTCAGGTCAACTGATTAACTGGCACGAGGTGAGGGGGAGAGGTGGAGGGGCAACAGAACCGTTTAGAAACGGTGCAGTGTAGTTTCCCATGATACGGCAACGAGTCGAAACGAAGGTTATGTGCCTGCAGTACCCCAACAGCTATCGTGATGTTTGCCTTATCCCGTAAGCCCTCTTGTGGTCTTCGGGAATTAGTTCAAGTAGAACATACTGTCCGTGTTGTATCTTCAGAATATTCTAGAGTTACATATTGTTTATAACTAGGTTATAGAATTGTTATATATTATAGGATGTTTAATTAGTCAATTCCCATTAACGTATGTATATTAAAGTAGAGAACAGTGTTTTATTTCATACCTTTCATAAAACAGCTGATGATCTACCATTATACATTAATCGCATGTAATATCTAAGAGCACAAGTATCTCTTGTGTTTTCCTTTTTATCCATCAGCAAGTCGTCTTTCCGTTCGTATTCGATCAAGCTGCGGTTCGCATATAACAAGAATACCTTAAGCAAACAGCTTAATAGGGGAGCGTGTCCGTTGTCCTGGCCTGTCTGGGGAAGTCTCTATCCAAGTAAACTGTAGCGACCCTGCCCTCTGTAGTGTCGTGGCTCCTTGGGCCGCCTCCCTCTATCTCCTTCGCCTCATCCTTCCTCCCGGGGATGCCCCACTTGGGGGCATAGGAACAATGGGTCCAGCATGGAGGCCTCCGTACCAAATCCCCTCGGTAATGGAATCCTAGCCCTAATCCTAATCTATCATGATTAAAAACAGGCAAATTATAAAGACAAATTGGCAAATTATGAACATTTTATCCAAATTTGATGAAAATATCAGAATAATATAATGTATATATTTTAAAACCAACACATCTTGAACCTAATCGGTTTTCAGCAGACTGATTCCCCTACTTGAAAAGACAAGCTTTATAGGCTTCCTCCATATGAAATAATAAAATACCAATGAAACACAACAAATTACAAAGTACTGTCTACCCACTACAAGATGGCACCAGACGAATGAGGATAAGAGGGGTTTGAAGTGTTTATCTGCTCTGTTAGTTGATCTGCTTACTAGGAAATGAGTGTGTGAGAGTGCAAATGAGTTACCCATGCTGCCAGATCTAATGCTTGTTGCAGTAACTGCAGTATTATGTATGGGTGAGTTATGTGACTACACTTGGGTATGTTAAATGAATCTAGCATCCTTGATAAACTGGGAAGTCGAGCATAAATACCGTGAGGACAGCAAAAGTGATTACGTTATGCATTTCTCTAGCTTGGGTTCTTGTGGTAGGTGGACAGTATTTAAGGAGCATAATCATCGTGAAACCTTGAAACTTAGGAGAAAACAAAGTAGAATCAGAGTTTTATTGGTTGCTTTGTCCTTTCTTAATACTAAATAAAATATGTCACTGAATATTTTTTAATTCTATCCGGCAAAAGAATGCACCATACATCTGTCAATAGTGTTCTACATAACGAAAATGATCCCTCTACATGAATTGGGATAATGGGAGCATAACCTTAGCTACATTTGGTAGCCTCTTACGTATTTGCTGGTATGTCTGCGTTGTTCCTTCAACTGCTTTACTAAATTGCCAGATAACAGAATACGCTGGATTCCTTTACAGCAGTAAATACAATTTCTTAGAAATGACTTTCTCTGATGTCCCAGGAATTTCTATTAAGTCTTCCCTTAGTCCTTCCACGAATTGTAGCTCTGTACTTAGTGGCAATGTATTGGCATTTAGCTTTTGTGCTACAGCAGGCAGCCTGTAGGTAGGCCAACTGTTCGGTAACTTGCTAATTTGCAAATGATAGTTGAGCAAGTTGTGTGCAGTTTGCTGACTCGAATGTAGACAGTTATGACTTGAATTGCGTGAATTTTAAGCATATATTTAAGCATACATAGGCTACTTCGAGACCTTCCTTCTTCAATGCAATTATGTTAAAATTGTGGAATCAGTAGATAATACGGCTCAAAGTTATGATAAAAAGCTATTACGATGGCCTATTTTTTATCTAAAACTGAACATGCTTTTAGTGATATGTGTCGAATGTTTTCCTTTTAGCCAATTTAAAATCTCCTATTTTCCAATTAATCAGGAGAAAACATAACAGGATGCCTCGATATTATTGCAGATAAACTACTGCATGGAATGTATTGATGTTCGAAGAGAATTCAATATCTCTTCGATCTTGGCCATATTTCACTCAATGGCAGGATACTGCGTGGTAACAGTTCTGACGCTTTGATGCGAAAACTTTCTCAATGCCAACTTAAACCACACGAAGTTCTGAAACTTTCTTCTACCAAGAAAACAGGTCACGAATGGGAGCAAACGGTAACCCAATGTAGAAAGTTAGGTCAGAGTCGGAAGGACATTAGGTCAACTGATGTATTTACTGCAGTGCTCTGTGTCATGAACAAAGGTGCTCAATTTGGAGAAACTGGTACTGCATTTGCAAATCTAATCATTTGATTTCCGTTACCTAGATGAACTCAAGTTTCAGCTGCG
This sequence comes from Mantis religiosa, assembly GCA_030765055.1. Taxonomy (NCBI): domain Eukaryota; kingdom Metazoa; phylum Arthropoda; class Insecta; order Mantodea; family Mantidae; genus Mantis; species Mantis religiosa. The sequence goes on from CM060957.1 coordinate 52,612,846, forward strand.
TAGTTCTGGAGATCAATGGAGTGGAATGATATGATCTCCGGTTGACTACCTTTATCCGCCATGACCCTGCATTCTAAAAGTAAGAGTTTTAAATAAGGATTAAGGGTGAATTTTGAAAATCGTGAAGAGGCCATTGTACCTAACGTATATGTATCCGAAGATTGGAAAAATTGTACAAATTTCTACTTAAAACATAAAATTATAAGTAGGGGTAGTTTTGAAATTATAAATTGAAAATTTACCTTCCAAAAGTCCTGCAAGTGCACCTAATTGGCCAGAATCGATACACGAACTTTCCAAACAGTAGGATTAAGGGTTTATTAAATTTTCTAGGTATTATAAATATGGCAAGAAATAAGTACTGAGTAATTTTGGAAACTGTAAAACATTCCATAATTCTGTAATGCTCTGTAATGTAACTAAATTATACAAGATGCGTTAACCACCCAATATATGTACAGATGTGACTGATATGTTAAGATGGTTCTTGAGATCTGCAAGGGAGCCTAAGCTTTTTTAGGTTAATGGTATTCTGTAACTGTAAAACGCTTTCTCTGGATAGGCTAATGATACTTTTTTTTGTTAGGTGCTCAAAATGGGAACTGGATATAGGGAAATCAGAAGGTTTTGAAAGCTGTACGATAACCTATTGATCTAAGTTTGATAACCTATTGATAACTAATTGATAACCTATTGACTCTAAAACCCAATAGTATCTAGTTTTGGAAATTAATAGTACTTTCACACTAGCCGTGTGCAGGACGCACTATGAAAGGGCAGAGCCAGAATAAAAAATCCAATGCCACAGCCGGGATTTGAACCATGGACCTTCTGGTCTCCGTCCAGCCGCTCTAACCATTGAGCTACTATGGCCTACGTACCAACATGACATTAAATTCTCCAACTGACTCGTGTTTCTCCCGGTAAACCACTTAGGAGTTCTCATAAACACATGAGACAACTACATTAATGACGACTTACTATGTTGTAAGTACTTTAAGGCCCGGGCTTTATAGTTCGGACCACTATTAGGTACAGTTAATGGAAATTAATTGTTATTTCACACTAGCCGCGTGCAGGACGCACTATGAAAGAGTAGAACCAGACTGAAAAATCCAATGCCATAGCCGGAATTTGAACCACGGAACTTCTGGTTTCCGTCCGGTAAACTACTTAGGAGTTCTCATTAAGGTAGTTGCCTCATGTGTTTATGAGAGCTCCTAACTGGTTTACCGGGAGAAACACGAGCCAGTTGGAGAATTTAATGTCATGTCGGCATGTTGGCCATGTAGCTCAAATGGTTAGAGCGGCTGGACTGAAACCACAATCTCCGCGGTTCGAATCCCGGCTATGGCATTGGATTTTTCAGTTTGGCTCTACTCTTTCATTATTTAGTTTTATCAGAATTTTACCAAAAACACATGCTAAAAGCCTACCTCTTCTGTAATATTAAAGGGACATTTGGTGACATAAACAAATATGTAACTCTTTTTTTCCAAGCATCCAATGCCAGAACATTTTAAGCCTCTCTGCATGCTCCTCTGCTATACGCATTGTTTAGAACACACCAATTCAGAAATAAAGTACGAAGAGTATCCTCTACATTCATATTCAACGAAACGTGATTAACATTGGGTGGTACAAAATTGAAATCTACTACACCCCTACCCTACAAGGTCCCCATTTCGGGACCTTTCTGCAGCCTGTATTCGTCCGGAGCTATAATGATTCCATGGTGAACGTGTCATTGGAAGAATGGAGTGGAAATGAGTGCAGAGTACGTGGAGAAACAGAATTAGCACATTTGGATTAATGCAGTTTTCTTCATTCATCACAACAATACTCCTACTTTTTCAGAATTTTGCATACACAAGGCCTAAATTTTCTGTGTCTGAAAATTTTCGCTGCAATGAGCAAGTTTAACATAGCACAAGAAGCGCAATGCTGCACAGTTTTATTTTTTATTATATCTGTCTGAAGGTAAAAGAGAAGGTGATAAACTCATGCGTTACCGTCACACGAGATTCGCCTTCCATTATCCAAGTAATCCACAGTATATGTTATTTTTCCATATATTTCTTGAAGATTGAGGTATAAACCTGCATATAAAGGATATCAATGAGATTTACATCCGTATTCGTAGTATACAGTAGGCAAAGAAACGTCAAACAGCTGATAACATTAATGGAATCCAAACAACTGGCTTCCAAACCCGCTCCGCTTGAAATCTTTGAAAACATAAGCTCCCGATATGGGCACTGCTACGTGTATGGTTATATCAAATAAGTTTTGTAATTTAAATATACATTTACTGTATAAATTCTTTCTTTTCCGAGATATATATGGTGCTTTAAAAGTCACATAAAGGTTTAAACCGCCATAAATATTGTAAAACTTCAGGTAGGATAACAACAAAGTGATTCAGATGCCGAGCAAACAATGTACTTTTATTTCCCGTTCTCTGTTAATATTAATACAGTTTGATTGCATCAAATATTAGTGATTTTATTCTTACTGCTCTCAAAATGTGTAAGGTACAAATAACCGGACGATGCATAAAATGAGTGAAATGATGCGCAAATTATTCCTGTATCCATAGAGCTTATGAGTAATCCGACATTGTAGGATAAGGGACAACACCAGAAAATTCTGATACAGAGAAAATTCAGCCTAACCGAGATTTGAACTTGGGACTTTTGATCATGAGGCAGTCGCACTATCACCTACAAAAAGAGACGGGTTGATACAAATCATGAATCTATATCTAAATGAGAGAATACAGCTGATTATCTACTATAATGAAGAGGAGAGGATTTTCTCTCAGGGTCTGGAAAATTTAGAACTTTAGCAGTTCAATAACAGGCCCATGTTGCATTCATATTTGTAAGGATTCAATCAGGAAGTTTGAGGAAACTTGCTGGTAACATGTAATCTGGAAGACCAAAGGTAATCAATTGTGACTCTTGCTGAGGTGCTGGGGTAGAAGTTTAATTGGAAATTATTATAGAACGTAGGGTTATATTGGTATCGAGGCAACTTAGGATGAGTTGTAAGAATTCATCTTGCCCTTGTACACCTTTTACACTCAAATATAGTGACAAGCGTGACAGATGTGATTTTGCTTTATTTATGCTTGCAAAGGTTCAAATGTACTGACTGGCTCAACTATGCTTATTGGACAGATGAAATTCACTTCCCTCTTAATGTTAGAGTTAAGACACCTAATCGCATAAATTCTTCAGGAAATGACCCTCAAATTTTAATTCAAACAAATCTTCAAAATTTAAAGGTTGATGTATTGTATGAATTCAATTCACAATTCATCTTTGTCCCTTACTTCGTCGAAAAAGACAACAATGGAATAAGAAAGACTGTGAGGGGGTACTCGTGCTTGGAAGGGGGTATAAGTGTGGAGTTTGATTTATGGACTTTATTTGGACGGGTTATGGGTTCGTAGCTAGCTCAGAGCATGGCTCTTTGATTCCAGGAGTCGTACACAACAGACTGTTTAGGTTTTTGCCTTTTCTTTATTCATCACCACTTACTCTTCTTGCCTGGGTTTCACACACACACAACACACACACACAACACACACACACACACACACGCGCGCGCGCGCGCACATACACACACAAATACACGCACGCATTTCTTACACGTCGCTAAGTTTGAAGTCACCATCCTACCCCACTGTGTCCATCGACGTTCCGAACAGGAGTTCCTCTAGCTAGAGCATTCACTTGTCTCCTGGTTTTCCAGTTGGCACTACCCCTTCCCTCTTGGGAGTAGTGACTAACCCTTCCATACCTGTTCGGCTAGCGGTTCTTCTTCCTGTACACTCACAAACTGAGTGTACTGTTTCAATTGTCCTGTAAATGGCGAGTACTCCTATGGCATACTACAAAACTTTGATACCCTAGACTGGGGATACTCTACATGGAAAACATTATCTTCATTCAAGATGGAGTAGTGACCCATATCTATACACCTGTAAAATAATCCATCCCCCAGACTTTGGCGATCATTTCTTCAGTACGCATTTATCAATCTAGTGACCTCCGCCATCTCCAGATCTTAAAACGTCCGACTCTTGACTTCAAATGTACGGAGACAAGGAATAAAAAGAAGTAACTGGATTTACTGTAGAAACTATATCTTAAGCAAAAACTGATTGATGTATGGAAAGATAGAATAAGACTAAAAAATTCAATGCCATATCCGGGATTTTAACCACGGATCTTCTGGTTGCTGTCCAGCCGCTTTAACCCTTGAGCTACTATGGCCAACGTGCCGACATGGCATCAAATTCTCCAACTGACTCGTGTTTTCCCCGGTAAACCACTTATAATAAGTACTTTAAGACCCGGGCTTTATAGTTAACAACCATTAGGTCAATTCATGGAAATTAACTGTTCTTGTTTAGTGTGAAAGAAAAGTTAATTTCCATTAAATGGAAAATATACAGGCTGTTTTCCAATGATGGAAAATTTCAGAATAAAAAAACTGATCCAGACAACTCACCCTGACCAAGGTTTGAACTCGGGAACTCTTGAACGCGGGCTGTGTAAACTTCACACCTTTTTAGAAAGTTGGAGTGAAAATTTTAAGTAATATATTTTGTAAAATGAGTTGCATGTAATGCAAGAAACGTGAAACAAACTAAATTAACTGAATACATTAAATTGGGGTCAGTTTCTAAATAATGTTTCATTGCTTGTAAAAATTTATATAGGCTGGCCCAATATATATGTTTAAAAATAACGTCGGATTATCAAAAACCACATTTGTACGTAATTCTGAGTTGAAAGATCTTTTCTCTTCCCCTATAGGTCACGTCAACTGTATACACAATTTTATATACATATTACCAAGAATCCCCCATTCAGAACGGTGGTTTTGGACCGTAAATTCACGGGACCACACGCTAACACTGTCACTCAAACATGACCCAGACGTCCTGCTAAGCTTTGCTTACAGAAACCTATAAAACCATTGTCTCACCTCACTTGAAATGGACTTCTTCCCCTCGGTAAGGGTGAGTCAGCAGAGACACACATATATCTTGGTTAACGTGTTAAGCTCAAATATTTAACCGCGGATCTCAGTTAATGTCACGAAGACATCTGCTGGCGTATGTGCGTTCCTCGGAGTTAGTTCCATTGATGGCTTAAATAAATTTACTCTCTAACATAGACACAATCACATTCTAATTCCATCTTGCGCTCCCTTTTGTGCTGTTCCTCCAGTATCTAATTTCCTCCAAGGGGATGAAGTCATTAGGGCTGGGTAAGGAGAGTAATAAAAGCGCGAGGGTTCTGGAACTGCCGTTTCCTCCAGCACCGTATTCCAGGAACAATGTTTACACAAGACTTCTGTCAGAAATAGTCGCGTTCGTAAAGGCACGACAGAGGGAATATTTTCTATTGTTTCAATGGACGTCCTTCATAAATTCGCACAGGTCTATGAGACATCATTTAAAATATTTAAAGTAAAGACAAGTTCGTATCATCTTCCTCACTTAACCATATTATAATAATATAAAGACGATGCTAGGCTGGACTAGCTGTTAGTATTGTCATGTGTATACGAGCTTTAATAATTATATTTTAATAATTACTTTCGAAATTGGTCACTAAATCTCTTACGTAGTGACCGAAGTAAGTCGTTCTTAGGGCATTGTAAACAGCACATAGAACATTCGAGAAATCGAATCATTCTGCAAGGTGCAAGCATAGGAGCAGGCGACGTACGATGGGTGATCAAGAAAGACTGAGACTGATTTTTTTTCACATAAGTCTGTTACGTAATTCAATGTTTACATAATCTTTTAAAAGTAGTCCCCTCCTACTTCAATGCACTTTTTATAGTGTCTCTGCCTGTCCTTGAACACGTGGTGCAGACCATTCTTTGCCAGGTCCTTGAGAATCGCCTCACTTTACGTGAGCACTGCTTCGGAGTTCTCAAATAGAATACCCCTAAGCTTTGCCTTTAGTGATGAGAATAAAAACGTCAAAGGATGCAAGATGGAGGTTACAAGGTGGATGTGGTACACAGGTAATGTTGAATCGATCCAGAAACTGCATTACTTGATTTGCGACGTGAGGCCGTGCATTGTCATGATGAAGTCGCCACCCAGTCCGAGAAGGCTATGGCGTGTAGTATACTGCTGTAACAGAAGTATGAGGGGGAACCGCATGCTGGTAACTCATTCCATTACAGTCAAATAATGCGATTACCATCACTTTCCCTGCAGACTTCTCAAACATCAACATCAGGGCCATCCACAAGCCACCTCCGAAGATTAAACATCTGTTGAGACCAGTGAAAGACAAACTGGACTTCCAAATCCCGGGAGTGTACCAGAATGGGACACCGTATATCGGACAAACCGGAAGGACCATCGCTACCGGAATAAACGAATATGGAAGGAGCATTCGTTTAATGCAACCTGAGAGGTCTGGACTGGCAGAGCATTGTTTTCATAACGACTATAGAACCAACATTCGGAAGACGACTATCTTGGCAAAATACAACAATTACTGGGAGTAGAGAGTTAATGAGACCTTGGCCATTTCCTCCGAGAGGAGCACGCTTCATGGTGATCCTGGACTTCACTTCGGCTCCTCTTGGAAACCGGCCTTAAAATTTAAATCCGTCGACTTAAGGAGCACAGAACTATGCAGCTAGAAATCAAGCTAAGTAGATACGTTTCTTTGGCCCAATTAATTTTATATACTCACGCCATCTCCTGACCGACATTTAATTTATTGAAAGCAGTCTTTTGTTCAGTAATGCGAATATTGATAGGGGTTTATCTTTCTTTATATTTGTGTTATATCCAGTGATTTATTTGTGGCTATGACATTCAATACATTTCCGGATGATGGGAGGGATGTACGCTCCCGAAACGTCGATTTCTAATCGTCTTTTCATTTGGCTTGCTGCCGAGAAGAACGTGAACAATTCACTATAATATTCCCTCTATTTCTTTTGTGTTCATAACGAAACGTATTATGACATAGTTTTACAGCATGAAATATTTCTAGATTATAATGAAACAGATAAAAATAAATATGGTTTCGTAATAATATATTATGGAAGTTTTATCTATGTAAACGATATTGGGTAGATAAACTTACATACATGTAATGCAGATATTTCAATGATAAGTCGAAATTCGTTTGTTTTTCTCGCGATAGAAGGCACTCATAGCCATTCGCCTTTTATAAATCCACGCACCCTTTTAGTCTATAGTATCCTTTGTATGCCTGCAACAAAAATAGTAAATATTTAATAAATGCTTGTCTCATTAACAAAGATCTATAGAATCTGTTCCATAAGAGGGCAGTGCAATAAAGGATGATCATAATATTTTTACGGTCATAATTTTTCGCACTAAAATTCAATCTTATTATATTTGTTAGCTTATTGTGAAACAAACACTCAGCAGTAGTTTCATTGTGCCTGTGAGAAACCGACAAGTTCAGACATGTTCAGTATCGCCTACCGCTGCAATGGAGGTAACACTCGAGGAACAATATGCGGCTTTGAAATTCTGCTTTCGTCTCAACAAATCTTCATTTGGGGCCTATACAATGTTAGAGGAGGCCTATGTAGAGTCTGTTATTCCCTATAGCACAGCTCGAAGGTGGTTTAAAATGTTTAAATAGGGGAGACAGTCAATTTCAAAGGAAGGTGGACCCGGTGCTCCAGTTACTGCTCTTACGGAAGAAAACATCAACACTGCCGCTGCCATTGTGAGAGAGGATCGAAGAATCGCCTTAATATCACTTTCTGAAATACTGAACATTTCACTGCGTGCCACCCACACGTTGGTGACAGAAACATTACACATGAGACGTGTTTGTGCGCGATGGGTTCCACAACTGTTGGTTTCTGAACAAAAGGACATTCGCATGCAGGTCTGCATGCAGTTAAAGTTGATGTTAGAGGAAGATCCGAGTTTCTTTCAAACGTAATCATTGCTGAGGAAACTTGGCTACATCATTTTGATCCAGAGAGCAAATAGCGAAGCTCAGTGTTGGAATTTCCTTCTTCACCAACCCCCCAAAAGCAAAAGTGGTTGGTTGCTTCTGCTGGGAAAGTTATGGTCATCTCATTCTTTGATATCCATGTGATGGTTTATCAGCATGTTGTACCTGCACACACACCAGTAACTGGACAATGCTACAGGGATGTCCTGAAAACATTGCAAGTCCATATCAGGCACAAAGGACCACATTTCCGTGAAGCAGGCTAGATGTTGCACCACGATAATGCGTGGCCGCATATTGCCAATGTTGTTACTGAATATCTTGCAAAAATCAACGTGAAGTACATCCCTCACTCTCCCTATAGTCCGGATTTAAGCCTATGTGAAATTTTTCTATTCCCTAACTTGAAGAAACGCCTTCGTGGGAGGCAATATCCATTATCAGAAGCAGTGGTGAAGGCTTTGGAGGCGATTTTGAAGGATTTCTCAAAAAATGGTTTCCAGCATGTCTTTGAAGACTGGCAGAAACGCTAGCACAAGTGCATCTGATTCAGGGGAGACTATTTTGAGAAGGATCATCAAAATTATGATGATTACGTTGTCATAAAAGATTGTGATCCTTATTTACTTAACAGCCCTCGTAGTATATATAAGAGTAAATGGAAAATGTCATGTGAATGAAATTCATTAAATTTGTTGTGCATTTATTCTTTTTTTAACTTGTTTTATTAACATAGGAGCTATGAAAGCACGTGCTTCGTAATGGACCCGTGGGAATTATAGGCATCAACGTGTGCATACTTTAATTAAAAAGCACAGCCTTTCATTCATTCAATATCTGAATTAATAATAGCAAGAGTGCATATGAATGAGAGAGGATCCTGCGATATAAAGAACTTTTCAGTTGGTACATTTTTTGGCTTTCATCCTGAAAAATCTAAAGAATTAAATGACAGTGAGGATGACATAGATGCAAAAACTGTAAATTGATAAAATTTGCAAATTCTATGACTATCCCTTAACAAGGTTTACATAATTGGCCAATTTTCACCAAGTCTTCAGGAAACAAACTACAATTTAAAAAAAATAAGTAAATTATTATTAATGAATGAAATGAGCTTTATTTACGGATGCCTTTTATTTGCTATGTTTTTGTGTATCATGCTATATTAGGGTGAAGTACTGCTCACCGTTGTCCAGAAGCTTCTCTCTCTGGTTTAAGGTAGACCTAACACGGAAGTTGTACAGCTGCACTCGTCTTCCCTAGTAGGCTATACTAAAAACAGGCATTAATATACGGGAGTGGCCTTGAAAGGGTTCCGACCTCGACATGAAGATCGCAGCACTCGTAAATAAAAACTACTGCATTTCGTTGTACATCTGTGACATTTGCTTACCAAAGATTCAGCCATTTTGGACGCTCAGTTGTTATATAACAATCGTTTGAGTGAGTTGGTGCAAGTGTTTTTATGAAAATGGACAAAATCGAGTATCGAGCTGTCATTTGATATTTGGTTTTGAAAAGCAATACGCCTATACACATCAAAGATGAGTTGGATTCTTTGTATGGGGACTCTGCACCATCATTTACCACAGTGAAATTTTGTACAGCTGAATTTAAACTTGGGCTTAAGAGCTTGCAAAACTATGAACTTTCGGGAAGTCAAAAAAACTGCAACTACGGCGAAAACATCGCCAAAGTTCACGAAAGTGTGCTAGACGAATGCCGAATTAAAGTGAGAGAGAGAGACAGCAGAGGCTATGAACATGTCAAAAGAACGGACAAAAATAAAGGAACATCAAGAAGATATTACAGCTCCGCGATCTTTGTTTTCAACCTAATGGTGCAATATTTCAGGGCTTCTTAATTGCATTGAGTGCCGTTATATTTCGAAATTGTACGATTGCACTTACAAGAATATATTGCACAAATATTAAAATAAGGTTTTCGTGATTTCGTTGCATGTAGCATAAAGCGGACACAGATATGGTGTTATATATCAAACTGTAAGTGCCTGTCACTCTGAGATATGAGCTTGCATTATCATAATAGCATGTCGTGTGTAACAGAGCCTTTGCAGATATGCAAGATACCGTCCATTGTAATTCTTATGTTTATTAAAAGACATGTCTAAAGAATTTGTCAAAGTGAAAAAGTGGATTCCATGTTATTGTTTTAGAGTTATTTTAAAATGCGCTTACTCACGGCATGTATATGTTTCTGGCATCTGTTGCAATTCGGAATCAGCATAGATAAGGTCTTTAAATGAAAAATGAGAAAGCCTCTTGAAGAATAATAGAAGAACTAAATCATTGCGAACTGTCTTTTCTTTTTCACTAAAGGATAAATTACCTCTGGTCACAGTATAGTAAGATGAAGTATACGGTTCCCTTTATACACAGAATTTGAATGAAATCGATCACATTAGAGTTTCGGACTCTGTGATCTGAGTTGAAACCTCTCTGCTGAGAAGCCTTAACTTTATAAAGTCCCCATAGTAATCAAAAAGCAGTATCTAAAGTTATGTAAAATATACAAGATTAGGGAATAAAAGCAGAGGACTATAGATTAGAAAACCAGTATAAAAATAAGCATTTTGTGCATAGAAAGCATGGGATGGACTCAGAGACAAGAGTTTTTTAACGACTTTTTGTGAATTTTCGCGAGTAGTTCCTTTTTTCGAAAATAATATTTTTAGCGTTAAATGAGAAAGTTTCTAATTTTTTAGTCTGCATAGAAAAATTTATATTCATTTCAAAATGGATAAATATAACTTTAATTTATTTAACATTAATGTCTTCATAGCTTGAAATCATGAAAACAATGTTTAAAAATTTTGCGAAAGCAAGATAAGAAATGTTTATCGTATGCTAACTGGAAATGTTATTTATTGGATATCACACCGTGCACGGCAGAAACTCCTATAATGCTATCTAAAGGTACTTAGAAGGTACTCAACTTCTAAGAAGCTACTTTCAAATATCACATTAACATGAAAATATTGCCCCTCAGGGCTTAAGAATTTGTTCCGAAATGCCCGAAAGTTAAAAACCGAATACAAATACCTCACTGAAAACGTCCCAGATTTAGAAGCTAAAAGCGTTCCCATTGCCTGTGCTGACACACTGGTCTAGCTAGATTAATTCAGTAGTTTAAATTGCCAGCTATTTTGATGGAATTGCCGATTTATTTTCTAAAAGAAGAGCTTCTTGTTCCTGCGTAAAATTTGTTAAATGATCATTCTTGCGATGCCAAGTGCTGCATTATTGTAAAGGTACAACAGCAACTGTATTTGTTTCTGAAAATTGCAGATTGATAACAAATTCAATATTAGAATTTCAATAAAAAAACTATGGCCCATCTTGTTTTATCCCTAATTAACTCGCTGAGAATCAAATGAGAAATATTAGAGAGTGGTCACTTTGGAAGTAGAGTAAAAACTTGTAGATCATATCATGGATCTCAGTGTTAGAAAAGCAGTTGAAGGGAATCTAAAAGTTTGCTGCCTTATGATTTTGTCTAAATTAAACTCCATTATGCAAAATGAACTTTTGATGTAATAAGCATAAAAAGTTACATCATATGTTTGAACCTTCTATCCTAGTTACTAAATCATGTATAGGTGATTTAAATCATATAATGGCAGCATTTAAACAATTAAATGCACTTAAAACCAGTGGTATTACTTGTGATTCTGATTTGTTTCTTTATTAGTAAGAGCTTTGTGGCATTGTTGAACTGCAAAGCCATGATGGTCACGATAACAGATTAGATGTAATAACAACACCCTTGTCACTGAAGGCAAAAGCTGATCCTTACCGCAATTTCTGTGAAAAGTTCGTTCAATGTCTTTGGTTGCCGATGTCAAACGCTGACAGTAAGACATTTTTCTCTACATATAACTTAGTTGTGATACACAAGAGAACAAGTATAAGTGAAAATACTGCAACTTGTTGTCTGCTTCAGTTTTGCGATGTCTTAATGTGTGATATTTGATCTTATCCATGTTACCTACTATCTGCTGATTTCAAATAAAATGTTTTAATTTGCAAAAAGATTTTTTAACAGCTGTGCTACTCTAGTTACCTGTTACTTCTCATTTGGGCCATGTCATTACTCATTAATTTTTCCCCAAAAATTTGCGCAAAATAAAGCAAATTTATAGTAAAAAACCACAAAACACCACCAAATAAAATTATTAACACTAATTTTATAAATAATTATCACCACAAAATCTTGCCCCTGGGAACGGTAAATGAAGTATAACAGTATCAGTTCCGTATGACTGTAATTGAATTCCAAATTTATTAAAATATATTCGTTTACCAGTTAAAATGAAAAGAAACTCACCGGAATTGGTTGCCCTAATACCCTACTCGCATTTCAATACGTCTTACCCTGTACGTCGGTTAAGAAAAGCACGTGTAGTTCCTTCCTTGTCTGCAACTAAACAAAAGCTATCTGTCTTGACATTACATTTCAGATCCAGTAACATTAATTCAACAATAAAAACTTAGCGTTACTGCTGTGTTGCTCTTTATATATGAGTATTATCTTATCTTATTATGTATGGTTCGGTCACCTTTCAAAGTGGGTTCACAATAGGTGTCTTTAAATAAGTTATATTTTGGGCTCGAATATAAAGACTTGATATTTTAATTTTGGCATTAATGGAATTGTTAACGTGAAAATAATACTTATATTGTGTACGAGACTATTAAACTGCATACTTATTGCGAAGTCTTATGCATTTTAATTTAAGTGCAATTTTTTTTAATTTACATAGTAATTACCATATGTCTTTATTCAGTAATTTTGTTGCATTTACGTTTTAACTATAAATACCTTATGTTAATTATACTACAAAAGTATATCTTTATCTCCCACATCAAGCATTTTACTATGCAGCTGAGAAAGGAAACTAATTTTATATATATGAGCTCAAGACATAGGAGAAGAACATCTAAATCGTGCTTAATAACTAGTATGGAAAGGATTTTCTTTTAATAGTAGCTGTTGTCAGGGATACATGTGTCATTATAGTTATGAGTTTATGTTCCAACCCTAGGGTGAAACGGGTTCATTTCTAACATTCGTGTTAATTATTTTACATATTTATGTTGGTATTGTCCTTATATATGCGACGTTATAAGCTGTGAAATCCGCATTACTATCAATTAATTATATAATATAATCTAAGAGCTCGAGAGTTATTTCCATAATTTTGTATGACGTTCACAAGAATAACTTTCTTAATTTATTTTCAGTTTCTTCAAATAGCTACATGGAACAAACATGTATTTATTAAATTTCAAAACTTTGTGGCAATTATTATATCTAATTTTTGTGCTTTTAGAGTGGATATAGCTATTAACTAATTTAACTAATAAATTGTACTAAATCGTTAGAAATAATTTGTAACCTCTTGAAAATAACTTAAAAGGTGTATATAAAAGTCGATTAATTATTATTACTATTACTAAGAAGGCTGTGCAATAAAGAAATATCATAATTATTTTACGGTCATAATTTTTCGCACTAAAATTCAACCTTATTATATTCTGTTAGCTTAATGTCAAACAAACACGCCGTAGTAGTTTCATTGTTGGTACTCCTAGTTCCCGCCTGGGAGAACCAGGTAAGTTCACACATGTTCAGTAACACCTACCACTGCAATGGAGGTAACACGCGAGGAACAATATGCGGCTTTAAAATTCTGATTTTGTCTCAACAAATTTTCAGTTGAGGCCTATACAATGGTACAGGAGGCCTATGGAGAGCAGCACAGCTCGAAAGTGGTTTAAAATGTTTAAAGAGGGAAGACAATCAATTTCAAAGGAAGTTGCTCCAGTTACTGCTCTTACGGAAGAAAACAGCAATACTGCTGCTGCCATTGTGAGAGAGGATCGACCTGTTACTTTAAGCTCAGTTTCTGAAATACTGAACATTTCATTGGATGCCACATTTCCGTGAAGCAGGCTGGACGCTGCACCACGTTAATGTACGGCCACATTTTGCCAATGTTGTTGCTGAATATCTTGCAAAAATCAACATGAAGTGTATCCCTCAGCCTCCCTATAGTCCCGATTTAGCCCCATGTTACTTTTTTCTATTCCCAAACTTGAAGAAACGCCATCGTGGGAAGCACTATCCATCATCAAAAGCAGTGGTAAAGGCTGCGGAGGCGATTTTGAAGGATCTCTCAAAAATTGTTTTCAGCATGTCTTTGAAGACTGGCAGAAACGCTGGGTGAAGTGCATCGTATTCAGGGGAGACTATTTTCATAAGGACTATCAAAATTATGAGGATGAGTAAAGGTACGTTGTCAAAAAAATTCGTAACAATTCTTTATTGAACAGCTCTCGTATTATTATCATCATCATCATCGTCATCGTCATCATCGTGATCATCATCATTATTATGATCATCGTCGTCATCATCAAAAGCCCATCGATAGGATTTTCCAAACGCGACAGAGAAGAGTAAGCATAGAAAGAGCTAAAACTAATCC
>CM060957.1:52632350-52654850 GCA_030765055.1 Mantis religiosa
TCCACTTCATGTTGACTTTTGCAAGATATTCAGCAACAACATTGGCAATATGAGGCCGCGCATTTCCTTCGTGCAGCATCCAGCCTGCTTCACGGAAATGTGGTCTTTTGCGCCTGATACGGAGTTGATTTCAGGACATATCTGTAGTACTTTCCAGTTACTGATTTGGGTTCAGGTACAACATGCTGATAAACCATTCTATGAATATCAAAAAATGAGAAGCAACCACTTTTGCTATGTTGGGGGTTTGTGATGAAGGACATTTCCACACTGAGCTTTGCTGTTTGCTGTCACGGTCAAAATGATGTAGCCAAGTTTCCTTAGCAATTATTACGTTTGAAAGAAACTCCTGATCTTCCTATAACATCAACTTTAACTGCATGCAGACCTGCATGCGAATGTACTTTTGTTTGGAAATCAAACAGTCTTGGAACCCATCGCGCACAAACACGTCTCATGTGCAATGTTTCTGTCACCAACGTGTGGGTGGCACCCAATGAAATGTTCAGGATTTCAGAAAGTGATGTTAAGGTAACTCGTTAATCCTATCTCACAATGGTAGCAGCAGTATTTATGTTTTCTTCAGTTAGAGCAGTAACTGGAACACCGGGTCCACCTTCCTTTGAAATTGACTCTCTCTCCTCTTTAAACATTTTAAACCACCTTCAAGCTGTGCCGTGGAAAGAACAGACTCTCCATAGGCCTCCTGCAGCATTGTATAGGCCTCAACTGAAGATCTGTTAAGACGAAAGCAAAATTTCAAAGTGTATATTGTTCCTCGCGTGTTGCCTTCATTGAACCGGTAGGCGATACTGAACATGTCTGAACTTGCCTGGTTCTCATAGGTGGGAACCAAGAGTACCAACAATGAAATTACTATGGCGTGTTTGTTTCACATTCAGCTAACAGAATACAATAAGTTTGAATTTTAGTGCGAATAAATTATGGCTGTAAACAAATTAGGATCATTCTTTATTGAACAGCCATCTATGCTAGCCTGTACTTCATCCTATGTACTTGTGGTGTAATCAAGTCATATTTAGCCGAAGTTCCGCGATGCGTGTACGTGCGCGTGAATGCGTGCCTTTATTTGTACCTTTATGTGCATCTATGAACAGTGTAACTCAAAACTAACAGTCATTTAGATAAGAAATTCAGTATTTAGCCTTAGTGTTTTCTAAGGATGACACATCGAGATTTTTAGGAGCACCTCCCTTATCGCAAGCTACGCTTATAATGAGCATTTGTCAACATTTTGTTTGCAAAAAATGGAGTTGAATTTAAACGGAATATGTTTTAACCATGTTCATAACACATAAAATGCAAGAGCAACTTTATTCTTAATGAACACTGTAAGAGAGTAAAGAACGTTACTACACGAACTATGTATATATTAAAAGCACAAATTATGTCAAATATGTCTTTGTGTGGATTTAACCATCTTTTATGTATGTATTACTGTTTGAATAATTAAATATATTTTATTTTTTCACCACCCAAACAGGTTTTCGCCATTGACCTCTTCCTAATTTGTATTTATTTATATTTTATTTTAATGATCCTTTTCCTTTACCCTACCTTAAACACAACATAAAAAGCTATACTTTGTTAAATACATACAATAAATTAAATATTTTAATTTTATATCAATAAATGGTATCAGCAATAAATATGCATTTTTTTAAATTCTAAAGCATACGAGGAATAATGTGCATACGCTACCCTACAATTGATATGAAATATGTCGAATTAAACATTAATGAAATTAAGTAAAAAATGTGCATTTTGCAACGCACCATCCGTTGGGAATGCGCAACACAATTGTCACTAATAACATGGGATACGTAAATTTGTGCTTCTAAATGGCAAAAGTAATATTTAATTCATCAGAAACACATTTGCACATGGACATGGAAAAATAATCAGCATGACCACCAAGCTGGTTCGGAACGAGGTTGGTGTTTGAGTATTCTGCTCCCAAACACGGTGCCTTCTATAAAGTCGTAAAAGCGAGGTCGCAAATAGTACCTGGACGGAATAGAAAACAACAGAATACCCAAAGAAGTTTTGAATTATAAGCCACTATTTTCTATCCGACTTTAAAATATGCACGGATATCAATATCACGCCATAGCACAACTTTCAAAGCGAGTCAAACTATGTTCCGCGAGGGGAAATAGTTCATTACTACATTGCATATATTATCGTTTATTTGAGACATTCAAATAATAAACTGGTGAACAAATACTATAATTTAACTTCAAAAAAATTCTCCCACTAGCTGCAGAGAAGGATATGATGGTTAGAATAAGAATCACACGTAAACAGTTGGCCATATAGTATTTCTGCTTTTTGGCGTAGTGCTACAACTGCACTGAATATGTGCATTCCAGTTTAAACCTTCTCCCAATTATAGGTGAAGGAAATTCAGGCAGGCCAAAGAAAACGTATGGTGCCAGTCAGAACGGGACGGAACACAAATAGTGAAGCAAAAGACGTGGAAATGAAGCGTCTATGATAATCTCCGCAACTTAGCTTTTAAACTAAATATTTCCATGAAAGCTATTTTAAACGTGCAAAGCTGAACGTTGCATTAAAAGGTTTAGGGATGTTTTCAGAGTAAATTTCGGGAAATAGGACATTGAAAACTTTGACAGTGACTGAATATGAGGCGTGACCGTAAAATATAGTCTCCAATTTTATTTAATATAGAAAACATGTTTATTGGCAATAAATGTTACATTGATGGAAAGGCGGAACTAACAGCTATTTTTCTACGTAATCACCATTGCGATCGATGCACTTTTGCATGTGCTGTGGAAGTTTTTGTATACCCTTGTCAGAACTCAACCGCCAAGTTGCGCAGGTAGCGCTCCACCTCGTTTTTCAAATCATCATCGGTCTGGGAATGTGTTCCACCCAGGTGTGACTTCAACTCAGGAAGCAGATGATAATCACTAGGTGCTAAGTCTGGACATTAGGGTGGATAGATGAGGATTCCCCATCCGAACTGGATCGTTTATGGTCTTCGGTGAGCATTTTGGGGACCCACCTCACACACACCTTGCGATAATGCAAATGTTCGGTCAAAATCTTGTCAATCGTAGTCTTACTGACTTCAGGGATAAGTTCGCAGAGCACGCGAACAGTCACACACCGATCTTTAAGTATTTCTTGTTCCACTTTTGCAATTGTTTCGGATGAAACCGAAGGCCGACCAAAACGCTGTTCGTCATGGATGTCTGTACGTCCGTCTTTGAACTCTCCTACCCAATTTTGCACGTTTTTGACGTCCATACACTGTGCCCCATAGACTTCGCATAACTGAGAATGAATTTTAGTGGGGATAGTGCCCTTGGCACTCAAAAACCTTGGGTTTGGGAAAAAAATCACTAACAGGTTGGTCAGGAAACGGACGGGGAAGGCACAGCTTAGATAGTATTTTTATAACACATGCTTGGCGGAAAGTTTGAGATTCTTTAAAGGTATTTGAACCAAACACAGAGGTTGAAACACGTTTTATCAATAATATATTAATTTAGAAGAATTACAATGCACAGACACATTACCTTGGGCTCATGGTGGCCAGAAGGGCGCCTCTTCTCATTAAATATTCATAAACACATGTTGATTCCTGGACGCCTCGCTAAATACAGAGAGCAAGTTGTCTTATCTAGTATAATTGTACTGCTCGAATTGTTACCATGGATTTAACTTTGGTAATAGGTACCTCTCGGATAACGCAGTGATTACTCTACGTGGAATGAACGACTGTCATTTGTGATTCCTGCAAATTCTATTGGCTGAAGCGACGTGCTCATTGGTGTTTAGCACAGATCCGAGAACTGCGGCGGTTACTCTCCCACTGAGAGAATAATCAGTGCGTTTATCTGAGAGGTTTATATTAACAGAGATAAAGCTATGGTAACGTTTTGAGAAGCAGGATGATACCTTCCTTGCCACTAGATGAGTAATAAACACAACGTGGCAACTCAACATGCTCCACCAGAATCATCGCTCTCGTTGATTAAAATATACATTGTCCTTTTTGTGTGATCAGCAATAATAATTTTAAAAATATTTTCATTGGTTACAAATTATATATTCCTTATTTTGTGTTCAATATAAATGTTGAATGTCATTTCTTGATTCACAATGCAAAGTTTTATTTAAAAGTTTTTACTTAAAAATACGCAAAAAATATAATGGAGTCCCCAGTATTATAAAAGTTTCTTCTAAAGATTAGCCACAGCTAACAAAATTCACACAACCGCACTGAATGAATATATCAGGTGAAACACTGTCCACTATGTTGCGATGCACCACTAACCATGGAGCTGTTCGTGACACTATTTGACATCAAATGACATTTAGCTCTAGCGATGTAGAGGTAGGAAGGGAATAAAAAGTAACATTTTAAATATAAAATTTCCATTTCAGTAAGATGACAGGAATACAAATGCGGCAATATCAGTAAATGTGTCCACTATATCATGGAGATCTGTTAGGAAACAAATGAAAGGGCTTTATCAGTACTTTCTGTGACTTACACAGCTTTATCCTGGTTCGTAATTTTCTAAAGGAGAAATCCCTATGTAAAACTTTCACCAGTTTTGGAATGCGTTCCTAAATGACTTTTTAGAGCAGTCTTTAAATCTATTGTAAATCTGTTTATATCTCTCTCTCAAAAACTGTAAAAGATATTTTAGTAAACTTTATCTTCCTAAACAAAAATAAGTAGGGTGAAAGTAAGCGAATTAATAGGCGAAAGGGTTTTTGTTGATCACCAATTACTCAAAAGAATTGTGACAATGCAGCGCCAAAAATTCTTTCTCAGAAAAAGCATTTACTGTCATATAAAACTCCTCATTAGTATAGTCTGCCCATTTAATAACACTTATAAGAAAAATTAACATAAATAGCAAAGGAATATCACCCAACCATTCGAATTTGCGCGGTTTTGACACTGTATTGCTCATAACCATGTATCATTTATAAAATATTTATCCACTAGGAATCTCTAACATCTTATGGTCCGGGAAACCCTCACCGTGTTTGGATAATTCGTTAATACTGTTGCTGCTGAGTTTGAGTGGCGGGCAAACAGTGATTTTGTTTCACTAGAGTTTAATGATCATTTATGTTCAATCGCTTGGATTATTTGGTGCATTTTATTACCTATTCTTATCAACATAGATATAAAAGGCACTTCTTTGGACAATGCTGACGACATTTGATACGTATATTTCAAGAATATCGCTTATACAATTTCTTGAATATTAAAATGTGAATATTATTTTCCATTAAGAATAATGAAAACTTTCTATAATATATAATTTATATAGTAAAATGTTGTGTAACTATAGTAAACACTTCAACTTTGAGCAAATAAAAAAAGAAGAAAAAACAAAAAACGCATCTGCAACAACTGAAAGAGTCCATATTTTCTCTGAGATTTTCGAATCAACCTGTAAATTCGACGGACTTCATAATCCACTAATTGGCTTGTAATAATTTTAAAATAACTTTTTATAATTGCAACATTATTAAAACACATCATTTCAAATGTGTTCTCTACGTTGACATTATATATACAGGGTGTTTCAAAACGACACCGAACGAACATACAGAAGTAGTTGCTCAGCTTCTATGTGGCACATATGGATAGTTTTACCACCAATAGAGCCGCATAAAAATATCCCAAAATGAGTGTGGATTAGGCAGTGACAAGAACCAAGACGCGTGCCTCCCGCTGTCGGAGTTCGCAGGTATAGGTCACACGCCGTGCCGCGTGCAATAACTGCAAACATACCGGCATACCCCGCAGTATCTTGCTTGCTACTATTAAGAATTTATTTGGCTTATGAAACCTCAGTAAAACAACTATTGATTAATTATTGCTTATGAGTGTTTAACGTGCTCCAAAATTCTATTATAGTAATCCATGATGGTAAATAAGCTGGTGGACATATGCAACTTATACATTTTAGAGGAAATTTAATGTCAGTGTGGTTGAGGATGGAAGCATTGAATGATAAGGAGAACATAAAGCAACATCAAAGAACTGTAGATAAATTAACCAAACCTAAATGCCTTACTCAATGTGACAAGCATTTTATTTCACGTGTTTGATAATACTAAATAAAGCATTTGTAACTGAAAGGGAAGCTGTTGGTATTTACAGTAAGTGGTTGAAAGTATTGTACAATTAAGATCATAACAAAATGCTGTGAAGTTAAACAAATAAATATCGTTGATGTAACTATTTTTACAATTCATATTTTTAATGAAACTAAATTAGTCCTGCATTCGTTGAACTCCCTTCAGCTCTTCCACCCATCAAAACCATATCCGTCATTTCGGCATTCGTATAGCGCTCCATATTGCTCAGATTTGCTATCTAGGTACGCGCAAAATCCTCCGTGCTAGGACGGAGTGTGTAGTTTTACACTGAAGAGCAACCTTGCAACCTTTCCGAGTTATTAGTCAACTTTTTCCACAAATAACTGTCCTTTACCTCATTAACTGAAAGGTAGGCTAGGGCCACTGTTAAAGGGCAAGGAGCAATGCTTTTGTTTTCGTGGCCGGTGCATTCCAATAAAAACTTCTGAGGTTTGCACACCATCTTGTCCATCATAAATCCCACTTTGCAGTCGCCTCTGACCGAGCCCGGGCCGCCTAGGTGAGAGCCAAGCGAACT
Organism: Mantis religiosa; assembly: GCA_030765055.1. Taxonomy (NCBI): domain Eukaryota; kingdom Metazoa; phylum Arthropoda; class Insecta; order Mantodea; family Mantidae; genus Mantis; species Mantis religiosa. The sequence continues at coordinate 52,639,051 of CM060957.1, forward strand.
AACCACTCAGCTATGGCGCAGCCACTGAATATGACAATTATTGTTTCTATATCTGTACTTACACGAATTTATTTAAATTAAGTTCAAATAAAACTTATTTTACATACACTTTTGTTTGTGGAAACGTAGAGTCAGACTGAAAAATTCAATGCCATAGCCATAGTAGCACAATGGTAGTGCGGCTGGATGGAAACCAGATGATCCGTGGTTCAAATCCCGGCTATAGCATTGAATTTTTCAGTCTGACTCTACGTTTCCACAATTTAGCCTACACACGGCCAGTGTGAAAGAATAATTAATTTCCATTAATTAACCTAATAGTGGTTTACTATATAAAACCAGGGCCTTAAAGTACTTACAAGTAGTAAGTCGCCATTAAAGTGGTTGTCTCATGTGTTTATGAGAGCTCTTAAGTGGTTTACCGGGAAAATACGAGTCAGTTGGAGAATTTAATGTCATGTCGGCACGTTGGCCCTAATAGCACAATGGTAGTGCGGCTGGACGGAAACCAGAACATCCGTGGTTCAAATCCCGGCTATGGCATTGAATTTTTCAGTCTGACTCTACGTTTCCACCATTTAGCCTACACACGGCCAGTGTGAAAGAATAATTAATTTCCACACTTTTGTTTATCCAACTAAAAAGAGTTTCAACTAGGAATGGAAAGCTAATATAAATATTAATTACTTCTTCTAAAAACTCATATGATATTACGAAATAAATTATTTAATATTCTCTTGCATTCTCTAAAATATCTTTAAATGTAAAATAAGGATGAAAAGGAATTTTATCAAAATTTCTATTAACAATTAAGAAACTGAGTTAGATTTCTGTTTTTCAAAAGCTTTCCCTTTCCTAAGCGTTAATGAAATCTATAAATTTTAAGGGTCCATACATTTTACCAAGCCCTTAGATAAATTTTGTCAACAGAAAAAGCCACGAATAATATTTTAATACCATTATATAAAGTCTGTTTACCAAAATGACTCTCGCTCCCGCTTCAAAGCCCTCGACGTTTCACGCTAAGTGCGAATTTGCTCATTAGCATCATAACCACAGCCACTCTATGATGACTGCATCAAATGGTACAGCTATCCACTCTACATTAAGCGTACATGGCAGAGTGCGAAAGTGTATTCCACTAAGCCATTCGTGTGTTTTCACAGCATGAGAAGGCGAGATGCGGGCCATTCACTCACACTGCTAATTTATATCTGAAGCTGCACACCTTTTTTATGGCCCACAGCACTGTAGACAAAAGCCAAGCGAATTTTCATGGCACTGGAAAAACGCATTCTGGTTTTTACAACCGTGCGAGGCTAGAGATAAATTTTTAAAATATTTGCACAAAAAGGGACAATGTGCTGTTAGAGTGATGAACAAGCTTGGCAGGGATTTTGAGCACATAATCGCTACGCAGAGATTAAAAGTGCCGTCTTCATATCAATGAAGTGTTTAAAACAATTGAACAACATTAACGGGAAATAACCTCTCTAAAGCTTGGAATCGAAAGTAAAGGATTTCTCTGACAGAGTGACAAGCGCCTCAAACTCAGACCCATATCAAATTAATCATAATTACGCTCCAAATCATAGGTGTGAACATCGAAGTATAAACACACAGGTCTATCTGTAACTAATAATGGTGTAACTATCTCTACGTATTGCAAATACAACACTAGTTGATGATACTCTAAAGCAAACATGGCATTATATACTGCTTTGTGTATGTAACATTTTGTGTGACATTATAATTTAAAAGCAACTGAAGTTTTCTTGTTAAAGCAGGCGCATATTAATATTTTAAAGAGAAGTCCGGCCGTTTATATTCATAATAATTTGGAAGCTTCCTTAAGATGTCCTTTGTTTATTACACAACTAAATCATGCTTGTTATGTGAAAAGATCAACATTGAGGAGATAGCAATTTTATAAAATCTTAATTTAAGGTTTATAAAGGATTAAATAATTAGTTATGCAATTAAATGTTTGGAGGGAGTGAGATTTAGACAAACAATACTTTTTTTCATCAGAGTTTTGAAGCACAAATATGGTTAATGGAAGAAATTTGGATTTGCAAAAGTAAGGGGTTTGCAGATTTTTTTAGGAAATTTGGATTGTTGATAATATATTATACAACACTTTTTAGTTTTTTGCAATTTACATCCTCCAACGTCAAGTCATATCGGACGTTGAATGAAATGGGTGAAATGAAGCTCAACTGAGCCCAGGGTCAATAGAGCTTAGAGTTACCCAACATTCCTCTTTGAGGATAAGGGAAAACCACGTAAAGAAACTTATCCAGATAACTCACCCACACCGAGATTCGAACTTGGGGCCTCTTGAACGTGAGGCAGACATGTTAAATTCTACACCACCTAGGCGAGCTTTATACAAGATTTATGGAACGAAAGATATTTTGCAACTAAAGTTAATGAAAGATATATTGACTATTTTAATTACACAGCGGCACTGAATATCTAGAAAACTAAAACTAGATTGAAATAGAAAAGCCTTTATTGTGTAGTGTCATAGAGTAGGAAGTTAATCATTTTCACAAGACAGAATGATAGAAATAAAACAAAGAAAGCCTTGTATCATTACTTGTGATTTTAAATTTTGGTAGTTAATTTAAAGGCAGCTTTCAATTTTTGTTACACAGAAAAGCGTAACTTCAGTTTAAGATTTATCTGGTATGTTTTTTGTATTATATTTTAGGTTAAAACGCATTGTAAGTATTGTGTTTGTGTTACATTTTTTATCCTATATCACTTATTTAAATTTATAGAATATAACTGAATACATTGGGTGCTATAGAACTTCGTTTTATTTTATTTAATAATATGACAATTTGTACTTTTTGTTTAAGCTTCTGCTGCGGAACTCAGAGATATATTAATTAAAAATCGCGAGTTTTACGTAAGAATTCGCAGGTAATTCGCACAGTCGGTTTAAATTGCCTCTTTTCTCATAGTCCAAGTATGTAAACATCAAATTTTGTTCTTACAGGGCACGCACACTCATATCCATGGGATATTTTCCTTTTTTATACAAAACTGTTTTTCTGTATTGATGAGGTCTCTTTGAAATTTTGTAGGAATGATCTAAAAGTCATCATTAATGTGCATATAGATATGTGTACCTAACATAAAGTAAATTACAAATTAGTCTGTTTTACTTATAAAAAGTCACAAATAATGATACTACTGTTATTTTACAGCTTTACACTCATAATTATAATACTGAACACTAATGATAGTTAATTGAGAATAAACAAACACGACTGGCTCAAAATGCACTGAAAACAAATGCATTAATATAGTGTTGTTATACCAACAGCTTTATGCTACTATGCTGCTAAATCGCTGACATGAAAAATATTTCATGTTAACAAATTATGTATGCCACTGAAACATGGAGTGACTTGCAAACGTTACAGCTGAGTTAAACTAAACACATCCAGTTGCATCTATAAGTCTATGAAGCCCGTGATTTAAAGTACTTGATGCACTGTAAGTGCCAGGTGTATATGCGAACTCCTAGTAGTTTACCGGGAAGAATTCGAATCAGTTGGAGAATTTGCTAGCACTTTCTCATTGTAGCTCACAGAAAGAGAGAAAGAGAAGGAGAGAGAAAAGACCGGCAGATCCGTGGTCCAAATTCAGACTATGTCATTGAATAGGTTAGGTTAGATTAGGTTTGGTTAAGGTTAGGTTAGGTTAAGTTTGGTTAGGTTAGTTTAGGTTAGGTTAGGTTAGCTTAGGTTAGATGGTTCAAATACAAACTATGGTACTGAATATTTCAGTATGCCTGTACCTTGTCCATTACACGACTAATGTGAAGGGTCAATTCATTTCCATCAAATCAGATTAATAATATCTACCACAGTTATAAAACTGCTGAAAATTTATGAAAAATAGCTTATTCACAGGACAGTGTTTTCTATTGGAAGCCGAACAGATAATATAACATTTATTTGCTGAATTTTCTTTTAGCTCTACAATATCAGAGAGATGTAAGACACTAAATATCACCAATGGAAGCAAAATCTGTAAATTCTTCATACTAATGCTGGGGTGACCGATAGGTGATCCATTTTGTTAAGACCTGTTTCCCATGTTGAAGAGAGCTCAAATAGTTTCGCACCGCGTCAGTTATGGTGTTATTCTAGTAATGATAGGGGAACTGACTTTGCTTGGAATCGATTGCCATTCGGTTCTGCCCTCCAACATTTCCTCCCACATCACATAATTTGTAACAAAGGGCTTACAAATGGCATACATGGTACTTATGGCTCTGCTTCGTCTGACCATTTCTAATTAATTAAAGTACCTTTGTATATTCTTCCTTCTTCCACGGGAGATCCTCGTAAGCTCTCCATTGACATGAACTCCAAAGCCTCTATAAGCTACATGTACCATTCCGCTGTTTGTACATAACTCTGAATGGCCTGTTCATATTATTACAGCATTTCTGTGATTCTCTAGAGGGACAAAGCATTGTGTCTGATGTTAGGATGATACAGAGCACCCGGCTCTGTTTGAACAGAAGATCTCTGGTGCTAACGTTCCAGTAGGTTGTGTTTACGATGTAATGGAACGACAGTAATAGGTGGACATATTGTTAGTGTATAAAATGAGAGCAAATAGTTACTTGTGTGCTCACCCCATTTAGTGCCGGGTAACATGCACCCTACAGCTCATTTAGTGTCTTACGTCAACATTGAACTAGATAATATCTACTATTTCCTTGATAGTGGGCGGTCCAGAATTTGTGTACAGGCTTCACAGAAAATTATAGGTGTATCAAACCTTGATCTCGTACAACGTTAGTAAAAATTGTTGCAGAAGGGCATATGTAGGAGATTTAAAATGACGGCAACTTTATTCAAAATTTACGTCAGCATCAGTCAGTGTCCAACTTTACAACCTCAGATCTGCAGTGGGAGAATTACATAGTGAATTCAAAAGTTCGAGTGCCTACAAGTGTAAGTAGTACTAATTAAATAATGGAAGCCCTTAGTGAACATAGTTTTGGAAGGACTACAATAACAACAACTATGGCGTAAGCATACATGACACTCGATATTCAAATTTCTACCTTAACAGTGAATGCTGGAATGTAGTATTGAAATTATTGAAGGAAAAAAATCTATAATTTTTTTAAAGAAATTATAGGAAAATAGATACTAAGTTAAATATATTATTCTGTATCTCAAAATAAATGCACAACATAAACAGCATGAGCTAAGATTTTGTCATGAGGTCATCAGCAATGTGTCGAAGAGCCAATTAGTACAAGGTCGTGTAACATGGGCGAAAAGCTCAAGTTGTTCGTAACTCAAGTCGCTCAGATAACTTAAATTGCCATAGACATTGTTCAGCACGTAGGAAACATTCTGAAAATTACAAAAATATGTAATTCTAGGATCACAAAAATTCATAGAATAAAAATAGAGCTTCACATACGAATTAGTAACTATAAGATATGTCATTAATGGCGAAATTTGGTATAAATAGCAAGTTTAAATAGTGTGTATATATAAAATTCTCGTCTATATCTTCGTGTTCTACAATGCTGCCGAAATGCTTAGTGATTGTTTATCGGCAGCCATAGCGCATATAGACCGCCTTCGTTTTAGCGCCAGGGAAATTTCCACTAAGTGTTTGAGCGACTCACGAGAACATACCTTGTCACTCTTATGTCTCGAAGGGCGGAGGATCCGTCCCCTTCAGCTGCGGATCTCTAGCACTTGTAGTACCTCTGACATTACTAGAGGAAACTAGGGTCAAAATGCCGAGCCCCTCCCGTAGGGGAGTTGATTGGATTGGCTTGGACTCGAGGGGGCAGTGGTTCCCGATACCCGTGGGAGATCGGGTACGTCTCCGGACGGGGCTGAGGGGAGCCATATATTCCCGCGTACTAGCCTACATAGCTAGCAGAAGGTGTGCTAGATCACCAGGCGGCCCTACCGAGGTTGTTCGGTAGCCTTCCCCTTTGGGGTTGGCGCGCGTAAGTGGCGTATCCACTTCCACCCGTCTTGTGTTTTCGGACTCTTGCCTTATGGAAAACTCCAAGTAGGCGCCGGGCTCCCTTCGGGGAAAGCTCGGTAACTCCCTGGTTTGAGAGTGAAGTCAGCGAAAGCTGTCCTACGTAGATCCGTACAGTTAATGTTAATGCCACTATTATGTAAACAGTATTTGTTAAACACTAAAGTTGGGAGAAGCTTTAATTTGCTAGATAAGATTCAAAAATTACAATTTCCACTAATACCAATCATAAAAAGTTCAATTCTTAACCTCAAACCGCTGACTACTTCAAGCAAATCTCTGTTACTCTCTATCACATTTTTCAATCAATTCAACTAGTTTTTCTCTACCGTCACACTTGCAAGCATATCTTGAGAAGAGGATAATAGTTTAGTGCTGGATAAGCTAGCAACAAATCTATTGGAGAATAGACTGGAGAACCCTAAAAGATGACACATAATACGTCATCAAATATAATAATCTGTTCACCTATGAATCGAAAATTATCCTGAGCAAGTGTTCTGTAAAGTATACAGTATAATGCTTCATTTCTTAACACGTAGAAACAGTATCACACTATTGTTGTTGAAAAGGATGTGTTGCATGAGCACGATCTCATGTAAGCACTTTCTTCAAACTATTGGTATATAAATTTGTTTATAAATCCACTAAATTTTAATGTAATTATTTCCGGAAAGAACCTTATCACCCTATAATAACAACAACAATAATCATAATAATGATAATGATGATGATGCCTTGTGTTTCTGCAAAATCAGTCTATCTTTGCAGACTCTTTTTTTCTTTTCCTTTCCTCTTTTTGAATTTATTGTGTCCCTTTTCAGTTAATTTTAAGAACTTACATATCTGCTTGTGCTCCTGCGTTATCTATAGAATTTATTTTCTTTCGCCTTATATATTTCTCCTATTTCCGCCTATCTCCTTAATCTCCTTTGTTTAACTGTCTCCTCTACCATCTTTTTCTTCACCTCCTGGACCAGCAGGATAGGAAGCAGAAACTTTTAATGTAATTTTCATGCATTTGCATAATTAAAAGGTTGCATCTTAAAAATATGTGCATAAAGGAGATAGAGCTAAAGTTCATATAAAACCGGAATCGGGATGGGGTAAGAGGGGGATCAAATAAAAATATCAAAAATGTAATTAAAACTCACGTCATTTTTCTGTGAGTTGACAATCGTGTTACCTGTGATGTAATGAATGCGCAGAAGTGGCTGAATACTGTAGACAAGCGTTCGCGACTGTAATACCTCATAGTTGACGGATGTCGCACCGATCCATTAGCACATGTTTGCGTCACTCATAGAGACGATGGGAAGTAACAAGCTTCGTTCCGAAGATGTATACCATTACGCATGTCTTATGTCTAATGCTTAGATGATGAATGAAAACCGCATGCAGTTATTGCATTCCGTGCTATCCATTTTGTCAGTACATTCACTTATATGCTTTTTATAAGCCGTCTGATAATCGCATTATCCTTGCGCGGTAAGACAATGTTGAAAAATGGAAACGTTATCAAACAGCACAATGGCCGCCTCGGTAGCGTAGCTGGCAGCGTGTCTGCCTCACGTTCAAGAGGTCCCGAGTTCAAATTTAGGTTAGGGTGAGTTACCTGGATAAGGTTTTTCCGGGATTTTCCCTTATCCTGAAAGACGAATGTCAGGTAACTCTAAGCTCCATGGACCCCCGGCACATTTGAGTATCATTTCACCCATTTCGTTCATCGTCCGATATGACTTAACGTTGGACTTAAATTACAAAAACAGCACCACCACGTTGTATCTTTAGATACTCAAAACTAGATTACTTATTATGATAACCGAGATCTTGACGAAACTCTTTTTGCCCTTATACCTTCATGTTTAAAATATTACCGCAAACAGAAATGAAAAACTTAAAATTAAAGGATATAACTAGTTTATATAAACGGAAGTTATCAGAGTGCTTTGTATTTGTCAAAAAAAAAAAAAATCGGACTCTTGACAAAACTTTAAGTACTTATATACAAATCTTCTAAATTTATCCTCATCGTCCCTCCCTCCCTCTCTCCCTCCATCCGTCCGTCCGTCCGTCCGTCCGTCTGTCCGTCCATCCATCCATCCATCCGTCCGTCCATCCATCCATCATTTATTTATATAGTGCCGAGCTATTACATAGATTGCATCTACTGGAATTAACTCAAGTCATTTATCCAGTAGACGTTTAAATGCCACCAATCTTACACAATCTTTTTATCTCATACATCTTAAGATATAAAATTTACATTGTCGACTCTTACTCATAACGTCTGTCAGTTTACCATTTCCATTTGGATCTCACCTTCCATAGATATTCTCCTAATTTTATAATCTGACTCTGATCAGAAAACATTCTCTTTATGATTACAATACTTTTATTTCTCAGCCACTTCTCCCTAATCAATTTTTTCCTCTATTCATCTGTACCTCTACATTCCCATATAATATGCTCTCCATCCTCCAAGTAACGTAAGTCACTTGCATAAATTCAGTTAGAAATTTTGATATATTACATATTTTGAAAAAATGAGTGGCATCATATCTGCTCGCTACATATTGTACCTGGACTCCCTTGGGATGGTACACAAAATAGGATAACCAGGAATGGGAGGAGTTTTGTTATATTTAAGCTGACAGTCATCCATAGTGTGTGAAAATCACCAGAAGAAACTGATGAAGCAAATGACACAGAAGATGACCATATTTGGGAACGCAACCTAAAGGGAGATAGCGCATGATATTGCCGGAGCCTCCCCCATTAACTCTCCCCTCCCTGAAGATCCATCCCATAGGAATTCCAGGACAGGAAATTCCTCAAAGGAAATTTCAGTGTGGTTAACCTCAGTAGCGTTCTCATACCAAACGTAAAAGCTAAATACTGGTGAAAAAAAAAAGGAACCAAAGCCTAACGTCGTTACTAAACGACCTCAAACATCTGAATTGAGCCTCCAAGTTGTCATGGAACCGTGTTCTTCGATGAACTCGTTGCTTTATAGCATTATCTGTTGAGAATTAAGTTACGTCGTACTAAAGTAAACAAAGCAAAATATATCATGTTTTATGGTACTCTTTGGAAAATAGCTTGTCCTCTTAGAGTATAGCATAGATTTTCAAGCACATATGGCGACTTTGATTTAGACTTCTGTGCTTTACCGTGCTTCGCTCAAAGAGGCACTTCTTCAGCGTAGTCCAACGTACTTAACAGACACTGACAAAGAAAGTTTGGCTCGCTTTGTTTAAGCCTAAGTACACTGAAGCTGTCTTGAGTGAATTGTTTCTGTAATAAAAGTGCTCGAACATCTTTACTTAATTTCTACTTTATTTGCCCACTAAGCTCCATTGTTATCGATTTAGCCGTTGTGGAGAGAGAATATCATGTACGAAGTCATATTCACAGCAAACATTTAAGCATGTAATATTCACCTTTAGGGATGGTCTGTGTACATGTTGACTTGTGTTTAGTTAAAGTAACATTTTGAGAGAAAATCTTCCGTCACAAATTTAGTATATCTACTTATATAACTGTTATTCTGTAAAAGGTCAAATACTACAGTATTATGTGTCCGTACAATAAAGTCTCCAATTTTATTTAATATAGAAAACATGTTTATTGTTAATGAATGTTACATTGATGGAAGGGCGGAACTTACAGCTATTTTTCAACGTAATCACCATTGCGATCGATGCACTTTTGCATGCGCTCTGGTAGTTTTTGTACACCCTGGTCATAGCACTCTCCCGCCAAATTGCGCAAGTAGCGCTCAACCTCTTTTTCAAATCATCGTCGGTCTGGAAATGTGTTCCACTCAGGTATGACTTCAACTCAGGAAACAGATGATAATCACTAGGTGCTAGGTCTGGACTGTATGGGGGATGGGTGAGGATGTCCCATCCGAACTGGGCTAGGAGACCAGCCGTTGCATATGCATGTATGGCCTTCGGTGAGCATTTTGGGAACACACCGCGCACACACCTTACGATAATGCAAATGTTCGGTCAAAATCTTGTCAATCGTAGTCTTACTGACTTCAGGGATAAGTTCACACAGCTCGCGAACTGTCACACGCCGATATTTAAGCATTTCTTGCTCCACTTTTGCAATCGTTTCGGCCGAAACCGAAGGCCGACCAGGACGCTGTTCGACATGGACGTCTGTACGTCCATCTTTGAACTCTCTGACCCAATTTCACGCGTTTTTGACGTCCATACACTTTGGCCCATAGACTTCGCATAACTGACGATGAATTTCAGTGGGGGTAGTGCCCTTGGCACTCGAAAAACGGATCATGGCACGCTACTCGCCCTTAGCGGTGGACGTGATAGGAAGCTCCATCGCAAACGGCTGCCCAGCCAAGACTAATGGTTGTAACGGATTCGCAGTGGTGGGGATTTGAAGCGGTGAAACCATGCTACACGGCAGTGTTGCCGGTTCTTGAGTAATAGCGTTTCTCACGGCTCCAGCGTTTTGGAGACCTTATTTTACGGACACACCTCATATATATATAATTAATAGGTGCTTAATCTTTTATAAGCTTTTGTGATAATATTTCTTTCACACAAATATTTGGGCTACAGTAATTCCTGAATTTCAGAACCATCTTGAGTATTAACTGAAATACGTACTCCAGTCATTGTCGCTCAAGTGGTAAGAGCATTAGTACGGATCGCCAAATGTTCGGTGAATAGAATTCTATGGAATATAATCAATATATAAGATTTAGTATGTGTCTTATTCTGTCTAAAAAATATTGGTAAATAAAGTCCGCAATGTTATGAAATAAAATTCTATGACCCTTCTAACCCCTAAGGACAACTAACGCGCGACATAGTGTTACCGAATGCAACCCAATCTCGGCTTTCATATTCTGCTGTTTTCCTCGGTATCTACATGAGATAATTTAATTAACGATATGATTGCCTCAGGCGTTACCTTCGACTAATGGCACTGCCGTTCCGTATGTGGGTACATATGAAGACGTCATCTAAACTAATTAGTGATATCAGTTTCATATCCGCATTAGCTTTTTCTGTGCGTTAAGGGACTTTCAGGGCTTTGGTATTTCCATTCGCCAATGTTTGCGCTTTATCTCCTTATGCATATATGGGAAGCGAATGGAATTAGATACGTGTCATTGCAGCGATGGATGAACAGCTACAATGTATGCTTTTATCTTCTCAAAATGTTTGAAACAGTTTGACTCCATTTTCTCTCCCACTCACCCAAAATATCCACATAAAAATTATAAATATATATTAATGGGATAAATTAACCCGAAGAAAAGAATGATTTTAAGAAAAAGAGAGGGTCGTATGAGAAGAATGCAATGCCACATTTCACATTACCTTATCTATGACATCAGTGCCCTGTATACTCATGTGTACCACGTGGCCGAACACGGACTCTGCTGACTAAAGTAATCAGAGTCACTCAGACGCCGAATCGCAGTTAGGTTGCTGTCAGAAACATGCCCATGCTTAGATTTGCTTGGGAAACGCCTACGTAGCTTCCTTGGCTTGAGAATGCCGATTTGCTAGCCATATTCAAAGTGAGAGTATTTAAAGACTATGTATTTTCGCAGTTGTGGGTCATTTTATCTGGGTCATTCTAGTGGTTCACTCTAATTTTGTTATTCCAGAGGTTATGCTGAACTTAGAATCAGGCTATAAGGATTCAGGCTCTTAGAATCCTCAAGGTAAACTCATATATGTCTTTAATAAAGTAACTGTTAGCACTATTTCACCTCAAATCTCTTAAATACTTCGGGAGTAAGTTGTTTTGAATCTCACTAATTAGGACACAGTCAAATTGCTTATTACACTAGTCGACAATGTGTTCTTCACAAGAAATCTGATTAGTGAATTTAGTGTATCTTTTCATACTGAATTCAGATATGTAGTCAGAATTTTTCCATTAGGCACAGTTTTTTGTGGCCGCTACTTTTTAAAATAGGATTTTAGCGTTTTCTTTGACTTGTTATAGGAAACTTTACCTCATATTAGTGATTTTATCCAAGTTTTATATAAGGGAATGATTTGTAATATGCTGTAGAACCATAAAAAAGGGCTGTGCAGGTTCATTCATGTTTGGATATGTACGGGGACCTGTTCATCTGGCTGTGTGATGTGTCAATATTGAGTTGACTGTGAGTTTGTTCAGTAGTGAAATATTTCCTTCCTTTCTTTTCGAAAGTGTATTGTGTATGCAGTGTTTTAGTGCTTTGTTTTTTCATCATGCCAAGAACGTGTGTAAATCATGTAGACAGTTTCTGCTATATTTGTGATGAGCTGACCTTCAAGTCTCAGAGGCAAAATTTGACCCCACTTCTAAAGAAGTGTTGTCACATTAAATTTAAAGGGAGTCGATTAATAACGCTAAACAACACTTACATTTAATTTTTCCGGAACATGTTTGAGACTTTGCCTCCATCTTCGACCGGCCATCGACTCCTTCTCATTGGTGTAGTTGACAATATTTTGCCATAGGTCTCCTCAATCAACTACACCAATGAGAAGCATTCTATGGCCGGTTGAGGATGGAGGCAAAGTCTGAAACATGTTCTGGAAAAATTTAAAAGTAAGTGTTGTCTAGTGTCATTAATCGACTCCCTTTAAATTTAATTTATTATAACAACACTGTTTTCAACACTTCCAAGAAAGGAAGTGTTGTCAACTTTACTTGGCTGTCAGGCTGGTGATTTTGATAAGAGCTGGGCACCAAATACATGCTGTGTTTCGTGTGTTGGATTGCTGGCTGGGTGAAAAAGTGGTACACATCGTATGCCATTTGCAATTCCTATGATTTGGAGGGAATCGAAGGATCATTTAAGTGATTGTTATTTCTGTTTGACAAATACAAAAGGAATCACATCTAAAACAAAACATACAATTAAGTATCCGAATTTACAATCTTCAATAAGACCTGTCTTACACAATGAACAGTACCGCGTACCAGTATATGCTGATACGACCTTAGGTGATAACTAATTCTGACCTAACTGAAACTGAAAATGCTTCAGATGAAAATAAAAATGATCCTACATATGAAGCCAATACCTGATCATCAGAACATACTTTCCCAATCAGAAAGATCTTAATGACCTTATTTGGGATTTAAATCTGTCTAAATAGCAAGCTGAAGGTTTAACTTCCAGACTCAAAGGGTGGAATCTACTCCGAAAAGAAGTAAGAATATGTAGTTATCGTGGCCGCCATAGTGATATCAAGGACTGCTTCTCTGAAGAAAATGGTATAAAGCTATAGGATGCAACATGTCTTTAAGAATTCACTTCTTGGACTCTCACTTAGACTTCTTCCCCGAAAATCTTGGAGCTGTCAGCGCTGAGCAAGGTAAGCGTTTTCATCAGCAAATTTCTACTATGAAAAAGAGTTACTAAGGCAAGTGGAGTTCTAATATGCTGGCTGCCTACTGTTGGGCCAAGAAGAGAGACGTTCCAGATACAAAATGTGCCTGCAAATCACTACCTACCACTTTCTAGGTAAGTCAGAATGAGTAGTTATAATTTTGAGTTAGATACCTAGTTACAGATTTTTTTTAGAATATTATAAAAATTCAAATCAATATCACACAAAACTCCTGCCTGATGGGGGGAAAATAAAGTTATATTTGAATTCAGCACAAAAAATACTTATAGAAAATGTTATTTTAATTCTTGTGAAAGAAAAAAGGTTCATTTTTGTCAACTAGTGATACAAGTCGTCGTTGTTACTGCATTTGCTCTACCTACTTATCTCTAACCTAGCTGCCATCTTGCTCTACCATCTGGCCCCATATCTTTCCACCTACGCTCCTAGTTACAGAGTAAACTGTAAACCTTTTGATGACGCACATTTAAGTATGCACAGTTCTATAGGTAACAATATATTTAAGCGTGAATGTGAGGTAGCATGTTAAGTATTTCTTCGCATTCATATGTTTTAACTTGCCGTTCCCTCTACATTAGTATATACAATCAAACATAGAAAACAAATTCGTACCTATGGCACAGTTGCACATTACCTGCTTCATCGGTTTCTGAGTTATTTATTAACGAAGCTGTGTACGAGCAGCTTCATAATATCCAAAAGCAAAATACATAAAAAGTAAAACTTACAAAAGAATTAAATATATTTTAATTGAAAGTAAAATAAAAGGATGCAACATAAATAATTATCCGACGAATGAGGAAAGTGCTACACTACTAATAAAATTGTTATATACCGATTGAGGAAGGAACATTGGACGTCCCAAGAAATTATTGCCAGCAGAACAACATGAATTCCTCAAGGCAACAATGCCGTCCTGATTATGATAGTAATGGTGATCCTGCTACTTGGCGAAACCTTCGTTTGTTTTGTAAAACCAGTTTTAATGATACATTCAAATGTTTGACATAATGAAGTAACAGGCAAAGCTTAAATCAATGAATTTTATTTTAATATCGCGTTGTCTTCATTCTTATTGAAGTTTACAGCATATTATATTAAGAAGAGAAGTTTAAAACGTGCGAATTGTATCACTTGAATAAGAAAATAGCAGTTTTACACGTTTAGTCATGTGGGATAATCAGCATTTTCATCGACACATTTCTGAAGTATTATCGTTGATACTGTATTGTTGAACAAACAGTACACATTAGCAAAGCTAACAAATAGTTGACTGTCTTTTAAAATTGGATACTACTCTGCTTTTATACAGCTAAAACAGTGTTATAAAGTTGTTTCATTAAGACAGATTAGGCAAACAAATTATTTAATTAATTCTCAGAATATTTATGCAAATAAATACAACACCTACAGAAATGTTATAACTGGAATACATCACTTCAAATATGTAATGAATTTTTTTGTCCCCGCTGTCAAAGTCGTATAATTTTAGTGTGCCTTCCTAAGTCTTTTCACTTTCACCACCCCTACGTACATAGTTGGAAGAGAAAAATTTGCTTCCACCCATGACCAAAATTTACCTAAGATATATATTTTGAGAACTCCTGAAGCCAGATAAGGCATTTTAGGGGAAAAATCCGCATATAAGTGTCCGTAAAGACCATAACTAAACCAGTTAAGTCGGAAAACACTTAAGTTGTACATAAGTATTCTTTATGAAAATAACGTATCACTAACAGCACTTGACAGGCAATATTTCTCGAATGTCTCAATTTTCTCCAACATCGTTAAAACGATTTTAATTACGAAATACAGTAGATGAAAAATAACCTGTACTCTAATAACTTGGATTTTCCGGGCATAGTTTGCGAAGTCCTCCTGATGTGGAAGGAAAGTTATGCATGCTCTTATAGCTGGGAAACGTTAAGCAAGAGATGAAAGGTTACTGTTCAGAAGACGTACATTTCTTTAGCATTTCCGTTTATTTTAAACAAAATTTCCTTTGGAAACCGGCCTTAAAATTGAAATCCGTCGGCTTAAGAAGCACAGATCTATGCAGCTTGATCATAAAATTAAGTAGTTACGTTTCTTCGATCCAGTTAACGTCCTATACTCACGCCATCTCCTGACCTGGCATTTAATTTACTGAAAACAGTCTTTTGTTCAGTGATGTGAGTATTCGTAGTGTTTTGTTTTTGTTGATATGTGAGGTTTTTTCTTGTAATTTACGTCCTCCAACGTTAAGTCATATCGGACGATGAATGAAATGGGTGAAATAATGCTCAAATGATTCCGGGGTCCTTAGAGCTTAGAGTTACCCGACATTCGTCTTTCAGGATAAGGAAAAAC
>CM060957.1:52659850-52857350 GCA_030765055.1 Mantis religiosa
AATAATAATAATAATTCATAATAATAATAATAATAATTCATAATAATAATAATTCATAATAATTCATAATAATAATTCATAATAATAATAATAATAATAATTCATAATAATAATAATAATAATAATAATAATAATAATAATAATAATAATAATAATAATAATAATAATAATAATAATTCATAATAATAATAATAATAATAATAATAATAATAATAATAATAATAATAATAATAATAATAATAATTCATAATAATAATAATAATAATAATAATAATAATAATAATAATAATAATAATAATAATAATAATAATAATAATTCATAATAATAATAATAATAATAATAATAATAATAATAATAATAATAATAATAATAATAATAATAATTCATAATAATAATAATAATAATAATAATAATAATAATAATAATAATAATAATAATAATAATAATAATAATAATAATAATAATAATAATAATAATAATAATAATAATAATAATAATTCATAATAATAATAATAATAATAATAATTCATAATAATTCATAATTCATAATAATAATTCATAATAATTCATAATTCATAATAATAATAATAATAATTCATAATTCATAATAATAATAATTCATAATTCATAATTCATAATAATAATAATTCATAATTCATAATTCATAATAATAATAATTCATAATTCATAATAATAATAATTCATAATTCATAATTCATAATAATAATAATTCATAATTCATAATTCATAATAATAATAATTCATAATTCATAATTCATAATAATAATAATTCATAATTCATAATTCATAATAATAATAATTCATAATTCATAATTCATAATTCATAATAATAATTCATAATTCATAATTCATAATAATAATTCATAATTCATAATTCATAATAATAATAATTCATAATTCATAATAATAATAATAATAATTCATAATTCATAATAATAATAATAATAATTCATAATTCATAATAATAATAATAATAATAATTCATAATTCATAATAATAATAATAATAATTCATAATTCATAATAATAATAATAATAATTCATAATTCATAATAATAATAATAATAATTCATAATTCATAATAATAATAATAATAATAATAATTCATAATTCATAATAATAATAATAATAATAATAATAATTCATAATTCATAATAATAATAATAATAATAATTCATAATTCATAATAATAATAATAATAATTCATAATTCATAATAATAATAATAATAATTCATAATAATAATAATAATAATAATAATAATAATTCATAATAATAATAATAATAATAATAATAATAATAATAATAATAATAATTCATAATAATAATAATAATAATAATTCATAATAATAATAATAATAATAATAATAATAATAATTCATAATAATAATAATAATAATAATAATAATAATAATAATAATAATAATAATAATAATTCATAATAATAATAATAATAATAATTCATAATAATAATAATAATAATTCATAATAATAATAATAATAATTCATAATAATAATAATAATAATTCATAATAATAATAATAATAATAATTCATAATAATAATAATAATAATAATAATTCATAATAATAATAATAATAATTCATAATAATAATAATAATAATTCATAATAATAATAATAATAATTCATAATAATTCATAATAATAATAATAATAATTCATAATAATAATAATAATAATTCATAATAATAATAATAATAATAATAATTCATAATAATAATAATTCATAATAATAATAATAATTCATAATAATAATAATAATAATAATTCATAATAATAATAATAATTCATAATAATAATAATAATTCATAATAATAATAATAATAATTCATAATAATAATAATAATAATTCATAATAATAATAATAATAATTCATAATAATAATAATAATAATTCATAATAATAATAATAATAATAATAATAATAATAATAATAATAATAATAATAATAATAATAATAATAATAATAATAATAATAATAATAATAATAATAATAATAATAATAATAATAATAATAATAATAATAATAATAATAATACTAATAATAATAACAATAACAATAACAATAATAATAACAATAATAATAATAATAATAATAATAATAATAATAATAATAATAATAATAATAATAATAATAATAATAATAATAATAATAATAATAATAATAATAATAATAATAATAATAATAATAATAATAATAATAATAATAATAATAATAATAATAATAATAATAATAATAATAATAATAATAATAATAATAATAATAATAATAATAATAATAATAATAATAATAATAATAATAATAATAATAATAATAATAATAATAATAATAATAATAATAATAATAATAATAATAATAATAATAATAATAATAATAATAATAATAATAATAATAATAATAATAATAATAATAATAATAATAATAATAATAATAATAATAATAATAATAATAATAA
The DNA here is from genome assembly GCA_030765055.1 of Mantis religiosa. Taxonomy (NCBI): domain Eukaryota; kingdom Metazoa; phylum Arthropoda; class Insecta; order Mantodea; family Mantidae; genus Mantis; species Mantis religiosa. The sequence continues at coordinate 52,662,346 of CM060957.1, forward strand.
TAATAGTAATAATAATTCATAATTCATAATAATAATTCATAATAATTCATAATAATAATTCATAATAATTCATAATAATAATTCATAATAATTCATAATAATAATTCATAATAATTCATAATAATAATTCATAATAATTCATAATAATAATTCATAATAATACATAATAATAATTCATAATAATAATTCATAATAATTCATAAAAATAATTCATAATAATTCATAATAATTCATAAAAATAATTCATAATAATTCATAATAATTCATAATAATAATTCATAATAATTCATAATAATAATTCATAATAATTCATAATAATAATAATAATAATAATTCATAATAATAATAATAATAATTCATAATAATAATAATAATAATTCATAATAATAATAATAATAATAATAATAATAATAATTCATAATAATAATAATAACTCATAATAATAATAATAATAATAATAACTCATAATAATAATAATAATAATAATAATAATAATAATAATTCATAATAATAATAATTCATAATAATAATAATAATAATTCATAATAATAATAATAATTCATAATAATAATAATAATAATTCATAATAATAATAATAATAATTCATAATAATAATAATAATTCATAATAATAATAATAATTCATAATAATAATAATAATAATAATAATAATAATAATAATAATAATAATAATAATAATAATAATAATAATAATAATAATAATAATAATAATAATAATAATAATAATAATAATAATAATAATAATAATAATAATAATAATAATAATAATAATAATAATAATAATAATAATAATAATAATAATAATAATAATAATAATTCATAATAATAATAACAATAATAATAATTCATAATAATAATAATAATAATAATTCATAATAATAATAATAATAATTCATAATAATAATAATAATAATAATAATAATAATAATAATAATAATAATAATAATAATAATAATAATAATAATAATAATAATAATAATAATAATAATAATAATAATAATAATAATAATAATAATAATAATAATAATAATAATAATAATAATAATAATAATAATAATAATAATAATAATAATAATAATAATTCATAATAATAATAATAACTCATAATAATAATAATAATAATTCATAATAATAATAATAATAATTCATAATAATAATAATAATTCATAATAATAATAATAATAATAATAATAATAATAATAATAATAATAATAATAATAATAATAATAATAATAATAATAATAATAATAATAATAATAATAATAATAATAATAATAATAATAATAATAATAATAATAATAATAATAATAATAATAATAATAATAATAATAATAATAATAATAATAGTAATAATGATGATGATGATGATGATGATGATGATGATGATGATGATGATGATGATGATGATGATGATGATGATGATGATGATGATGATGATGATGATGATGATGATGATGATGATGATGATGATGATGCTGATGATGATGATGATGATGATGATGATGATGATGATGATGATGATGATGATGATGATGATAATAATAATAATAATAATAATATACGTAGTGGTCTTTCTGCTCTACACTTCAATTGTGCTGCTGAAAAAGTAACAATCAACTAGTCATATCAGGTAGAGGAAAATTAGAGACAGATCGTCTAGTGTATGTAGACGATCTTGCAGTTTTAAGCCTGACATCATGTCAGCTCAAAAACTGGTCGAATTATTAAAAGCAACTGCAGAGAAAATTGGTCTTAAGGTACCTTTCGAAAAGGTTGAATATACTAGTTGAAAACTAAACTAGAGCAAACAAATGCTGGTGCCAAAAATGGAAATGGCGTACCTGCTTATTCTAAACATATATAATAAAAAATGCTTGTCTCGATATAAAAACTTAAGACACTGTAACGCTGTAATTTAGACCCGAGTGCCCCTATGGAGCAGAAATATTAATTTTGAACAGAAAAGCAGTTATCGCAAATATAAGAAATGAAGAACGTAACATTATTTGAAAAATTCTACATGTCGTAGCTGAAGAATACACACTTAGAAGTAAAACGGAAATAAAAAATATTCAGACATCCAGGGTGAGTTTAGGAAAAGAATGTTAAAATTTTATGGACATAAAACGATTTAATTCATATAGGCTCATAAAATAAATAGTGGAAGTAGATGCTATGAAATAGATTAGTGCAGTAAAAATGCTAAAAATTGGCAGGAATCAGCTCAAGACATCTTTGCAACGAAGGTGCACATGGCAAGTTGACCAAGAGGACAAGCCGAAGAAAAAGATTGAATAACGGGGACAGACGAGAGTAAAAAGGCCCACAGCCAAAGAACGAGGAAACTTTGGATTTGTAGAAGAGTTAAGAAACGTCTCTAAGTACTTTTTGTAGTCCTACATGGGCTCATTTGGGAAAAAAGCGGTTATAGCCATATTACATTGAAAGCAATACCACCTTTTATCAGCAAACTTGAGAAAATTAAAAATGACAGGGAAATGGAATTCATATCTGCTGTAGGCACCTGAGGTAGGGAAAAGGGAGTTGTGTGGGGGAAATAAGGCATAAAACGCTATGTAACAGAACTCCAGGAGGTTGCAATGTGGAGAAAATAGGTTTGGGAGGAAAAATGGGAGAAAGTAGAGAAGAAGATATTAGCTATAAAAATGTTAACGGGAAGGGAGGAAAAGAAGGTAAGAAGTATTGGTGAGTTCTTGCAGAAAGTAAAAGAAAAATGGACACGAAATGCAAAGCATATAAGAAAGGAAGATGAGGGGGAAGAATGGGGCTAATTAAGTAACAAGAAAATATGGAGGTTAAGCGCTACCTGGCAGAGCAGAAGACAAGGGCGTCATGTAAGCCAAGGTAGCAACCAGGTAAACACAAATAAATGTAGCCTAGAGTTGCAAATTGTATAATGTTGGAATGTCTACAGTAAAATATAAAATGTATAGAAAAAAACCTGCAATTAAATATTAAATACATATTGAAATGTTGAAATAACATTTAAGAACAAGAAGGACAATCTAAAAAAAGTGCTTCTTCATGTACAAAAAGCTGTTAAGTTGAATGACATGTATAAAAAGCCTATCTGAAACAAAAAAGGACTCTCCGTTTCATTTAATTTTAAAAGTGTCCCATAAGCTTAAAACCCTTTTTAATAGTACACCAGGCTCACACGCTGCACTGCTTCCTTCAAAACTTTCACGTAACAAAGAGGGAGACGGAGACATGAAAGAGAATAAATAACGTAATCCTGCGTGATAGTGAGAACAATACAAACAAGGATTATAACTCTGCAAACGTTGTAGATGGGGAACTTCACTAATTACAGTAGAGGGACATCTTTTATCAGCGTTTCTAACACAGCTTTCCCCTTCTCGTTGTAGTGCCCAAGTTGGGAGAACTTGTTTTGTGTTGGTATTTACAGCAATGCTTCATTTTAGGTGTGTCTTTACCTAAAAGAATCCCGGCACACCCAACAGAGAACAGACTGTAGGAATACTTAGTGGAAACAGTATGTGTATTCACCTTTAAGAAGTAGTAACGAGTGGAAACAGTATGTGTATTCACCTTTAAGAAGTAGTAACGACTGTTGGAAGAAATGTAAATTTAATAAATTAGAACGTGTGGCGTTAAACAGCGTTTTCAAACTAAACAATAGGGTGTTTTCAACCTAGCTGCATCCCCCCTCCTTTTCTCTTTCCCACCCTCTCTCCCTGCCTAATTCTCTCTGACTCACATAAGTGTGTGCAGATATTTACTCAAGCTGTTCTCGAATTCACCTATTAACTTCCAACACACTTGAAGACTAGAAGTTTATGGAGCATAAGTTCTAATGGAACAGTTTGCAAGTTAATGCAGACAATTAACAGATCAAAAGGAGCGATATCACATTACCAAATAACGCTATACACTTACCAACCTGTTGATACCAGTGGGCTGGCCGGGCTACTGGCCAAGGTCAACTAACCGTTTACTGGACTGCACGTGACTGCATTAAGGGCAGCAGTAACAACAAATTTATCAACAACTGGCTGATAAGTGTCAAATCTCTGTTTCATGTTACCTTGCCCCGCTGACATGTATCACTCCGCGTGCAACTACCTTCCCCCTCACCCTATTTGCTAAGGATTTCGCGCCATAGGCAATAGGCGGTGCCTTCCCGTCACATTTAAACCTGCAGTAAACGTCATAATAATTGCCAGGAAGATACATAAAATCATACAAATAAGGATATGAAGGCATGCAAAAATACAAGTTTATAAAGAAACTGAGCAAGTTCAATCTGAATGAATGAGCAATGAAACTGAAACAAGTTTATAATGAAAGGCCTTCGGCCTTTTCCACTGGCATTTTTTAAAACCAGAACACATACCTTGCAAAAATTCTTGTCTTTCAGTCTAAAAAGCCGTTTAACGCCATACTTGTGTGTTTTACATTCACTCAAGTCTCGTCAAGGTAGTATATTTTCCGACTTGTACCTCGGTGCAGTCTGATTGTCCTTAAATAATGTCTTCGCTACACAGAAATATCGCCCCTGGAATGGTAAGATTTCCTGTTGTCTGAATTTCATGTCGCGATGTTCCTACGGATCTAACACTCACACCTGTAAGTTCAAAGCACAGCTGTTTGACTTCCCTCACTGACAAAGACGGATTCTTCTCTGTGAGTGCATTAAACACATGCAGCATAATTCTTTTTTCACCGCTTTGTAAAGGTTTTCCATTGCGATGCTTCAGAGAAAAACTGGTGGTAGACTCCGCCATTATACATATAAGTACACGCGCAATAAACGATCAATAAATTAATTTAGCTCTCGCAATCGACACAAGACACCTCCGACTGGCGATATATGACTAATCCAGTCCAAAACAAGGTCAGTAATAAAAGTAATATAAACAAATATGTCATCACTACTGCTAAATCACGTGCTGTCGTGCCATGTGAAAGACGGCCTTGAGAGCAAAGGTACCCTTCGCTTGAGAATTAACATGTATTTCAGATAAATCAACTCGTTGTGTAAAATATTTAATTCAAAAAGTTACGAAAATATAAATTTGATAATTCTCTTCCAACATATAAACATATATCACCATGTTAAATAACGAACTAATTTTTAGCTCGCAACAGTCTATACTGCAATAGCAGCCAATGAGAGGTGATAAGGTCACGTGACCATTAAGAGATACAGGGCAAGCTTATGTTAAACAAGGATTAGTACTAAATTGTGTCAACCTTTTACAGATATAATTTGAGGAAAGTTAGATCTAGAACACGCCCCATAAACTTGTCTTTTAGATGTCGATTTATAGAATTACTGAACCACTTCATTATTACTTATTTAAACTTTCCCCTCAATTAATAGGAAGCAGATAGAAAAAAATTGTAACAGTTGTTACTGAAAGCTATATGGAAACAAATGACAGGGATTGGAAAAGTCGACATAAACGGAACATTTAAGTGAAGGGGATTGCGTGTACATAGCGTCCTAGGAAGATAGTGAACCAGAATTTCAAATTAAATGTTTAATCATACATATGTAAATACGAGATATTTTCCAAAATTACTTTACTTCTGTTTTTGCTCAAGGGATTCAAGGCATCTGTAAGGTCTCAAAAGCCACATCGCTTGTTTTGTCAACTGCAACTTGAGATGAATGAGCTGGTGCATTGTCAGCCAGAAGACGAACAACTTTGGAGAGCATACCACGTCATTTCTTAATCAGAGCTGCTCGTAACTTGTCCAGAAGATTACAGTGGTATTTGTCAGTGATGTTTTGACCCTTGGTAATATAATCTGTAAGCAGGATTCCAAGACAGTCCCATAAAACTGAACGCGTGACCTTCCCATCTGACTTTTGTACCTTTTTCTTTTTGGAAGGAGGTGAATCGACATGTTTCCATTCCATGCTCATGGTGTTTGTCTCTGGATGATACTGAAAGATCCACGATTCATCCTTGGTTACCAGACGATCAAAACATCATCTTCATCCTGTTCCAGCAGCATTAACATCTGTCTTGAAAGGTCACGCTGTGTTTGCTTTTGTAAAGGGGTTAGCAAACGTGGAAAACACCATGAAGACACCTTAGATATATGCAGTTCGTCATGAATAAATTTCCATACACTACCATAACTAAGATGTGTCTCATTCATGATCATTTTGGATGCTTGCTCGTCTGTCTTCCGGCATTAAACATTCCATTTTCTTCACTGTGAGAGCATCGTCTGTCAATGACGGTCTATGAGCTCTTGGCTCATCTGTCAGTGACATGTAACTACTTTGAACATTCCTGTTCCACCTCACAATAGTGTCATACGATGGGCAATCATTTCCATAAACAGCCGTCATCTCATTATGGATTCCCCAGCAGATTCACCGTTCAAATTCAGGAACTTGATCACACTATGAGCCTCTATTTTCTCCATCTTACACCTCAGTCAGTCACTTCTGGACTAGAATCCCAAACTACCATGTTTATGTCCCGAGGGATCAATGATCACATCGAAAAATTTCCATCACTCTGGCGCAGAAACTACCGGGTGATAATTAAAGCTTTACGACATCCACAAGTAATGTCAGTAAGCATAGAGCAAGCAAGCCCGCCTCGGTAGCGTAGATGGTAGCATGTCTGCCTCACGTTCAAGAGGTCCTGAGTTCGAATCTCAGTCAGGGTGAGCTACCTGGATCAGGCTTTTTCCGGGATTTCCCCTTATCCTAAAAGGCGAATGTCGGGTAACTCTAAGCTCCATGGACCCCGGATGCATTGAGCATCATTTCACCCATTTCATTCATCGTCCGATATGACTAAATGCTGGATGACGTAAATTACAAAAAAACAAGCAAAAATTAAATAATAAAAGAGCATATTTATTTCTTGAGATGTGTATATCCATATCCTTAGTTTAAACATGCTTTAGAAGTTGTTGAACCCAGTTTTCTTTCAGAAAAGTTTTTCAACTTATCTTTATAACAGCTACCTCATCAAAAAAAAAAAAAAAAAAAAAAAAAAAAAAAAAAAAGCCTAATAGTAAAACTGCAGCCTCATGGGTCTTACATCGTTAAGGAGTTAATTTCACCAATACAATTTTCATTAGGGATAACAAAGTCTGAATGTCGTCTGTTATGCGCCATGTCCCATTATTTGCCAGATTGCTGTATAATGGCGAAAGTCGCCAACCTCCTGTTGTGTTAGACCGGTAAAAGACAAGTAGTCCGGAAATGAAGTGATATCTTTTGAGCACGTAATCAGCTTCAGTCAACTGTTATAATAACGTTGGGGGAAGCCATGGGTATAATGACAATCTGGCTCTATCGGAGTTTCATATTTTCTCTTTGTTACCTTAGCTTTTGTGCTGAACACAGGCTTTTCGCAACCCCATCGGAATTAAACTACACTTCAGAACTGAGTGCTACTGTTTAGTGTTTGTTTAAGGGATAAAATATAATAAAATATCAAATATTTTGTGTTTGTAAAAAACGGAATATATATGTATATGTAAACTCAACTGTAAAAACGGAATGTCAGGGCTAAATTTGGATCGCGGATCTCCTAGTTTCCTTTCGGATGTTCCAACCAACTGAGCTAACGTTGCAACATGCCGACAGCCCGCCTCGGTAGCGTGGTGGTAGCATGTCTGCCTCACGTTCAAGAGTTCCCGAGTTCGAATCTCGGTCAGGGTGAGTTACCTAGATAAGATTTTCCCGAGGTTTTTCCTGATCCTAAAAGACGAATGTCGGGTAACTCTAAGCTCCATGGGCCCAGGCTCATTTGAGCATCATTTCACCCATTCCATTCATCGTCCGATATGACGTTGGAGGACGTAAATTACAACAAAAAATATGCCGATATGCCATTAAGTTCTCCAACTCTTGGTATTTTTTGACAGTACTTCACAAGACCACAAATATATTTTGAGATGGCATGCCCCAATTGGAACTTATAACGAGCAAGTACTGGGCTTCATGGTTTCACCATTAACAGCTAAAGCAATGCTTCTCCACACATATTCTCGCGTAGGGGGAGGTTGGAATTGTAGAGTGAAACATTCTTTAAGTTTACTTAAATAAATTGTAAGGGTAACTAACTGACTTTAACTTATCTGAATTATATTGTTCACTTAATAGCAAAAGCTCTAGGAGATAGATTAAGACGTAACCTGAAAGGTAAAATTTAAGTTGGTTGCATTAAACGTTCGTTTATTCTGGCAGCGATGGTCCTAAGAAGTTTGGACTCGCAATGCATTGCTTTTATAACAGTCATGGAGCCAACTTTCTGGAGACAACCATCTTGGCAAAATGCAACAGTTACTGGTAGCGGAGAGCAAAGGAGGCTTTGGCCATTTCCTCCGAGAGGAGCAGGCTTAATCGTGATGCTGGATTTCAGCTCAGCTCCTCTTGGAAACCGCCTTAAAATGAAAATTAGTCGGCTTAAGAAGCACAGATATATACAGCTTGATCATCAAGTTAAGTAGTTGCGTTTCTTTGACCTAATTAACCTTCTACACTCACGCCATCTCCAGACGTGAGATTTAATCTTTCTGCAAACAGTCTTTTGTTCAGTGATGCGAGTAATAGTAGTCTTTGTTGATATTTGTGTTATATCTATTTTGTGGTTAAAACATTTGTTAAAATATCCTGATGATGGGAGCAATAGACGCTCCCGAAACGTCAAGTTCTAATCGTCTTATTTTAGTTAATTGATGGAAATTAATCATTCCTCCACACTAGCCGTATATAGGCTAAGATATTTGATGGATAGAGTCAACATGAAAAATGCAATGCCATGGCTGGGATTTGAACCACGGATCTACTGGTTTCCGTACAGTCGCTCTTAACCTTTGAGCTACCATGGCCAACGTGCCTTCCTGACATTAAATTCTCCAGTTGACTCGTATACTTCCCCGGTAGACCACTAGGGGCTCTCGCATCCGAGATACACCGTTCGTGGCGACTTACTATTGTAAGTACTTAAGTCCCAGGCTTCATCATTTAACTCTTATTATTTTAGTTAATTGATGGAAATTAATCATTCCTCCACACTAGCCGTATATAGGCTAAGATATTTGATGGATAGAGTCAACATGAAAAATTCAATGCCATGGCTGGAATTTGAACCACGGATCTACTGGTTTCCGTACAGTCGCTCTTAACCTTTGAGCTACCATGGCCAACGTGCCTTCCTGACATTAAATTCTCCAGTTGACTCGTATACTTCCCCGGTAGACCACTAGGGGCTCTCGCATCCGAGATACACCGTTCGTGGCGACTTACTATTGTAAGTACTTAAGTCCCAGGCTTCATCATTTAACTCTTATTATTTTAGTTAATTGATGGAAATTAATCATTCCTCCACACTAGCCGTATATAGGCTAAGATATTTGATGGATAGAGTCAACATGAAAAATTCAATGCCATGGCTGGAATTTGAACCACGGATCTACTGGTTTCCGTACAGTCGCTCTTAACCTTTGAGCTACCATGGCCAACGTGCCTTCCTGACATTAAATTCTCCAGTTGACTCGTATACTTCCCCGGTAGACCACTAGGGGCTCTCGCATCCGAGATACACCGTTCGTGGCGACTTACTATTGTAAGTACTTAAGTCCCAGGCTTCATCATTTAACTCTTATTATTTTAGTTAATTGATGGAAATTAATCATTCCTCCACACTAGCCGTATATAGGCTAAGATATTTGATGGATAGAGTCAACATGAAAAATTCAATGCCATGGCTGGGATTTGAACCACGGATCTACTGGTTTCCGTACAGTCGCTCTTAACCTTTGAGCTACCATGGCCAACGTGCCTTCCTGACATTAAATTCTCCAGTTGACTCGTATACTTCCCCGGTAGACCACTAGGGGCTCTCGCATCCGAGATACACCGTTCGTGGCGACTTACTATTGTAAGTACTTAAGTCCCAGGCTTCATCATTTAACTCTTATTATTTTAGTTAATTGATGGAAATTAATCATTCCTCCACACTAGCCGTATATAGGCTAAGATATTTGATGGATAGAGTCAACATGAAAAATTCAATGCCATGGCTGGGATTTGAACCACGGATCTACTGGTTTCCGTACAGTTGACTCTATCCATCAAATATCTTAGCCTATATACGGCTAGTGTGGAGGAATGATTAATTTCCATCAATTAACTAAAATAATAAGAGTTAAATGATGAAGCCTGGGACTTAAGTACTTACAATAGTAAGTCGCCACGAACGGTGTATCTCGGATGCGAGAGCCCCTAGTGGTCTACCGGGGAAGTATACGAGTCAACTGGAGAATTTAATGTCAGGAAGGCACGTTGGCCATGGTAGCTCAAAGGTTAAGAGCGACTGTACGGAAACCAGTAGATCCGTGGTTCAAATTCCAGCCATGGCATTGAATTTTTCATGTTGACTCTATCCATCTAATCGTCTTGTCACCTGGCTTATTTTCCGAGAAGATTTTGAACATATTCGTCACCAAGAAACCTTCAGGTCTTATTTAGCTTTACTGTTGTTGTGAACTCCAAGAATGTACTCTCTATTATTGTTTTATTAGTTCATAATTATTATATATTTCACAATTCCTAAATGATATTCATATATGTCTGCATTTATTATATTTTAATCTATTTATACTTAATAATAAATTAAATTTATTTATTATAATTTAATCTTATTCAGATCTGCATTCAATAACCAAGGTCAGCATGTTTATTGGCCTCGAGGAGGAACTGTTGGTCAACATAATGATCAGACGTTCTATGTCATCCAGCAGCTTATCTACTTTCCAAATTTGGCGATCCATTCCTTCAAGGTGTTTTCAGTAATTTAACCATTAAGCTTGAGAAAACTGATTCAAAAGGATTATCTATTAAATGAAAGGGTAGAGCCAGACTGAAAAGTTCAATTACATAGCTGGGTTTTGAACCACGCATCTTCTGGTCTCCGTCCAGCCGTTCTAACCATTAAGCTACTATGGCCAACGTGCCGATATGACATTAAATTCTCCAACTGAGACCTCTTTTTCCCGGTAAACCACTAGGTGTTCTCATAAGTCTCATGTGTTTATGACAACTACTAGTGGTTTACCGGGAAAAAGACGAGTCAGATATAGACTTTAATGTCATGTTGGCACGTTGGCCGTAATAACTCAATGGTTAGAGCGGCTGGACGGAAACCAGAAGATCCGTGGTTCAAATCCCGGCTATGGCATTGAATTTTTCAGTTTGACTCTACGTTTCCACAATTTAGCCTACACATGGCCAGTGTGAAAGAATAATTAATTTCCATTAATTGACCTAATAGTGGTTAACTAAAAAGCCCAGGCCTTAAAGTACTTACAATATAGTAAGTCGCCATTAAGGTAGTTGTCTCATGTGTTTATGAGAACTCCTAAGTGGTTTACCGGGAAAATACGAGTCAGTTGGAGAATTTAATGTCATATCGGCACGTTGGCCATAGTAGCTCAATGATGTGAGCGGCTGGACGGCAACCAGAAGATCCGTGATTCAAATCCCGGCTATGGCCTTGAATTTTTCAGTCTGACTCTACGTTTCCACAATTTAGCCTACACACGGCCAGTGTGAAAGAATAATTAATTTCTACAAGTCATTGTGTTTACTACTTCAAAAGTGTCAAAGTGTTTACTACTTCCTTACAGGTTTTGATCTGTGTAGATTCCCAACTTTTCTGCGTGGTTGACACTTGGTCTACAAAAATGGCCATTTCTGATTTTACATTGGGCAATATTTGATCCTAAAACAATCGATCAACAATCACCAAAACACTGTTTCGCTAAAATAATAAGTTGTGTAACTTGTAGAAGGGCATCGTCTCGCTGGCATGGAATATTATGAATTGTAATCCGCAGGTTGTAGGTGGCTTATCATCAGTGAATAATCTGGTCAACGGCAGTTATTTAGTTTTTATAGACTTATCGTTTTAAACTTTTCACTTATTGTGCTCTACATTTACCCACTTTCATAAAGGTACAGAATATTCCTGCTCTATTTCCTAATTTGCTTTATTTTCCGCTAACATAGGTCACATGACTTAAATTTCTTATGGCTGAGGGAAATACTATATTTTTTTCTCTTTTCAAAATCGGAACCCATTTCTTTCGATCAGCTCAACGATTTCTGGGATATTATTTGTTATTGGTTTGCCATTTAGATCCTGTATTCTATCCTTAGCTGCGAATAGCTTTCCTTTCCCCCTTTTCTTCAGTATTTATAGAAACAGAATATTTCGAAGGCTTTTACGTAGCAACCAACCGGATTTACCTGCCATTTTACCCTATTGTCCGGCGACGGGCAAAAAAGGGTTCGCGCGGCTGGTTTACAAAAAGGAACTAATAGGCAGATAGTGTGGTAAAAAAGAGCTTGCCGGCACGGATAACGTTTCCCGTATAGAAAATTCTAGTAATATCTTGATTGACAGATAACAGTCGATTTCCTGTTTGTTCCAGAAATCTCTCGAAATTTATCAATGAGGTATTTAAGGGAGCGATGACTCGCTAAGAGTCAGTCGTGAACAGATGTTGTAACGAGACCTGACATAAACAGGTGTAATCAGAATGCTGTTGTGGTCATCGACCTTGGTAGATTGTGATGATGTATGTGATGTAATACTGCTGCTCTGAGTATATTTCTACAGAAATAAAGAACGATTTGAATTTCTGCAAATTGGAGTTTTAATTCTACGAACCCACGAGGTCTCACTATTGTGATTACAAAAAATAATAAAGTTTTACTCTATTAACAAAAAATATAGAATAAGCTTTAATAGGTATAAAATCATGCGAGCGGAACATATCACATCTATTTTGTTAAGTTTTTAGGACTACGATTTGCAATTTAGTTTCTGACTTACAGAGCGACACCTGTGGTCAAATCAAATGAGCGAGGAAACAGCTGAACACCTGAACATCCACTAATTGTTAGATAACGGGCCCATGGTCAGAATCTGTGGATAACTTAATGAGCCATTACTTTTATGACAAATTGAACAGTCGACCCACAGGTCTGCAGTGGTAATGGCTCTCTTGGTGTCAAAAGAAAATTGAAGGCAGCACCTCCATTAACAAGAGAAGAATTGAGACTTTCAAGAGAGGGTACATGTTTGGAACGCTACAGTGTCTTAGTCTTGTAAGATTAATGAATTTAACGAGTATATTTTGAATGAGTTTAGTTACACATTGTCTAAAATAAGCAAAAAGGGTAAAGTTTTTACACTCCAGCTATTAACTATTGTAATTGCGTAAATTATCTATAGCCGAGTATTTTCGAAGTGACTACTCAAATATTCCAAGACCCTTGGAACCGTAGCTATCTAACCGTACAGTGTGATAAAATAAATATTTGTGCAAACGCTAAAATATAAACAGATGAACGAAACGGAAAATATATGACATATACTTTGAAAATATATCTTGGTGCGACACGTGGAAAACTTTCTGAAACCATTAGTGTTCCTGTATTCTGAACACAAATACACACATATTTGAAGCTAAAAGACAAGCTTTCATGTGTCGAGCTGCCACTTATATTGAAAACTTTGTGCTGAGTTGATATCTCAGCTGAGTACAACGAATTGAGAGCTCCGGCGATATAATCAATGATATAAAGCATTTAATATTGCTCATACTCTTTATGAAGGCATTAGCTGCCCAAGGCATTGATTAAGACTTTGAGCACGAAAGATGTGATGACGTAAACACAAAGGATATAATCATAATCACTGGAAGAAGCCTTCACTGACTACTCTTCGAGAGACTTAGTTATCTTTTCTAATAAGTTCTACAGCATTGAATTTTGCCTTCCTTGGAACAGGGGTAATACAAATGGCAGAAAATAAATGTGTATTAGGGAGTTGGTAAACGCTTATAAGAATAAAATTTGCAGGTTGTTCATCTTGTTACACTGTAGATAGTAAAATACCCAAACACGAGTAAGTCAACTGTGCAAATATGGAAGGAAATGGCTCCCAAAATCCAGACACGGGGCCACCATATTTCTACTTTTTTTAAAGATTCAATGCTTAAAAATTAAATTTAGATACCTAAATCTTGATACCGCATAAATTTTGCATGCGTCACTTGTTTTAATGCATATTCCATATTTTAAAATCCTAATATTTTCTATGTTAAGCACCTATTACATTTAATTAGTAATACATAAAATTTGTTAAAATAATTAGAACAACTGGTATGGTAGAGCGATAATACGACTGTATTATCAAATGCATAGAGGAATTATCTGTAAAGATGCAAGGGATTGTGTAAATATTTTATAGTACTCATATGTTTGTCTAACCACGTTTTATTTGTAGCATAATAACAAAACTAAACATCAAATTTATTCAGTTATCCTAATATGAATCCCAAACCTCACTTTCTGATTCTTCCCCATTAGATATCTGTTCTTTGCTATACTTATCACACAGAGTATGAAAATACGTTGTTTTCCATGAAAAACTGAAGCAAGATACTCTGAAATGTCCTTGGCTTTCGAGGTTTTCAGAGGAATTTCTTGATCGTAAGCTTTCTTGAGTATGGTTTCAGAAAACTTGGGTTTCCTTTGATTAGGCATGTCTCCGTCATTAAAACACTAGAGTCCTTGCTAGCAGTAACAATGTTTGATATATATTCAATAATCTTATATGTAGTCACTTTCCACTTCTCTTGCTCTTTGGCCACTGGCATAGGTTACTTCACCTTACTGAAAGGCATCTTATAGTCTTTGAACAGACTGTTGAACATCACATACTTTAATATTCCTTGATGAGTCCCTTATTATGGTTAAACTAGTTGAATCCAAAATGTTGTATGCAGTGGAGATTTGGTGTGGGGAGGGGGGTTACAGAGGTAAACAAACCGGTGGACCAAAACTACAGAAGGTTTTGTAAAGAGCTACTAAGCTTATCAAGATAAGCATCTAGGGAAGTACCTTTAGTAGAATTAGGAAAGACAAAAATAAGTAGAATAATAATGGAAATAATAATAACATTTTGGTATAGGTGTTTGGCAAAAGACGAAGGGGAAATTATGAAATTATGCATGAGGCAGCAAAAAAGATTAGTGAACTCAAATAGTTGGTGGGCTGAGATAGGAGAAATTATGGAAAAAATAGGAATGGGAGATATATGAATGAGAGGAAATGAATACAAGCGATGTGGATAAATTAGTAAAATGCAGAATAGAAGATACAAAGGACAGAAAATATGGGGAATTCTAGAAATTATGAAATCATTACAATTTTACAAGCAAATAAAAGGAAATTGGGGACGAGAAGCATATGTAGATTACTGCGATAGGCAAGAGAGAGAGAAGGGTTAGCTTGGATGAGAACAGGAACAATATTTCTAAGCGATATGAGAGGTAGGGAAAAGGGAATTTGCGAATTGTGTGGGGGGAAAGAAAGCATATTGTAACATAATGTAACATAATGTGAGGAGGTTGCAATATGGAGATGAAAGGTTTGGGAGGAAAAATGTGAGAAAGTAGAGAAGAGGATAGTAGCTATAAAATGTTAACGAGCTGGGAGGAAAAGAAGGTAGGAAGCATTGGTGAGTTCTTGCAGAAAGTAAAAGAAAAATGGGCAAGAAATGCAAAGAATATGAGAAAGGAAGATGAGGGGCGAGAAAGGGACTAATTAAGTAACAAGGAGGCATGGAGGGTAAGAGCTACCTGGCAGAGCAGACGACCAGGGTATCATGTAAGCCAATGTAGCAACAAGGTATGGACAAATAAATGTAGCCAAAAGTTGCAAATTGTAAAATGTTTGAATATACACAGTAAAAATGGACTTGAGCACTTATGAAAGTCATGTCTTCAATTGAGATTGTAGTGTCGATGACTCAAATATGATGACTCAAACACATTAGAGGCTGATTAAAGAAATATTTTAAACTAAGTTATTACAATCGGTAGGAAAAAATATAAAAGTGCTGAATTTGCTTGAGAGATTCTGGGCTGAATTAGAATTGTTATAATAGCTTAATTCTTCGTTTGTAAGTAAAGATGCAATTAGGCACACACCTTGGGGATTCAGGTGAACAAAAGGATGCATTTCTGCTAAAATACCACATAAATTATTCAGTGTAATACCTCCGCTAGCAATATATTTAAGAAATGATTAAAATAACGATTAATAGGCAGTCTGACAGTTAAAGAATGCACTAGAATTTATTTTTATTTGCAGGAGCAAGCTAATTTAGTTAAACTTTTCTGGGTAGTTGTACGTTTCAAGTAGGCTTTAATGACATGTACAGGAATTACGTCCCAAGACAGAGAATTGCACATCACTGCAACATAATGCAGTAATGTGCAATAAACGCGTGTTGTATCTATTATGGATAATTTATGTAGCAAAGTGCGCCATCATTTCCGCCAGCAAATGAGAGTAATGACTCCAATGAACTGTTCTAATGATAATTGTGGTGCTGATAACGTTGATGCGCAAATGGATACAAAAACGGTTCACGAGCAATTAGGCAATATTGCTGCCATCTGGCGAAATGACGTCAAACTTTCGTTTTCCATGGAGCATTTAATATCTCGAATTGTGCTATGGTAGCTTGGAGCCTACTTTGTATTTGTTCAATAGTGTTGCCATAAACATTGTTGCGACAGTTTTGGACCAATTAAAAATATCTGAAACCCGCAATCATTGAACTTTCTTTGCACTTCACACACAATAACCTTAATTCATTTAAGGGGATGTAACACTGAAAACCCCAAATACAGCAATTTTCAGCCAATGTTGCTGAAAATTTTAGCACTTGGTTCTGAGGCATAGTGGACACAGGATTCAAATTTTGGTTCTTATATCTTCAATAGTTTTTGAGTAATTAATATATGAAATTCAAAATTTGGGCAAAATTCAAACCGCTCCACGCGATGAAAATTTTCAAAATTTTAATTTTTTATTTCTAAAATTATTCAGATGGTTATGAAGAAAAGATCTATCATATGAATTTCATATACTGCCTTTACTTCCAGAGGGAAAAACAATTAGGCATGGAGCAAACAAAAAGCCAAAAATGATTAAACCTTTGATTTTATAAATCAATAACTTTAAAAATATAATGAATGTTAAAAATTCATATGATAGACGCCTTTGTTTGCTTACTAAGAACATGTGTTGAAAATTTTATAGAGACTGAATCAAAACTGCATCGCGTGGAACACTTTGAATTGCAAAACATTTTGAAAAAACTATAACTGAGTAAATCAAATTTTAAAATCCAAAAAAAATTCCTTCTCAGCTACAAGCCTTGAAGCAGACTAAAATCCTCCAGATATATAAGCTGGACCGTCCTGCCTCTTTTTCTACCTTCTGCAGCAGTTTTCTTCAATTTCAGTTTGCTGCTGGATGTTCTAGAAGCTACCTTCGCAGAAATTGCTGAATGAAGTAAGCGTAATTGGTCCTTCCCTTGGCAAATTTTTAGAGATGCTGTTAAAATCTCAGTGTCCATTATGTCTGACTGCAGCTTGAGTGAGGCAGAACAACCAAAATTGAATTCACTGGTGGTTAATGTCACAGCAGCCTGAAGTTTCATCTTTGACACAAATATTTCTTTTGGGCAATTATGATATATCATGTTACGTAAACTTTCATTTGCATTTTGTGTCTTACCCAATGTATATTTCCTTAGGATTTCATCTGATGCCAGCCTTTTGTACACAGACATTAGTTTTCCTACCACATCAGGCCTCAAGTATGTTCCCATTGTTGTGTTATGTTTAGGTGTTTCTTCCCATGTATCGTTTGGCCTATTCACAATCCTTATGTACACAGTCAACAAAATGTCAGTTGTTTCAAATAATACTTTACCTATAACCAATATAACAGTAATATGCACGTTTTGAGGTATAAAATACCTATATAGATGTTAAGTGGCACAATAAAACTCATCAATTAGATATAAACAGAATGTAGTTTAACGAGAAACACAAGAAAATCCCGACCAAGTTAGAAACTCACACAAAAGCAAAATATAAAGGTTACCATATACTTTCAATGTTTGCAGCCAGTGTTTTGTTTCCATGGTGCCACATATTGTAAGAAATAACCAACATACCAACACACAAAATTACACCAGATACTTTGCCCACTAATTTCAAATGTATAAATATAGTACATTCAATCGAACTCAAATGACAGAATTCTGTGAATCCAAGGGCTGACATGCACGTTTGCACTGGCATTTATATTGTCATGTGAAGGTATTTAAATACCTGAAACTCATTCATTTAGTTGAGCTATGATACTATACGTTTCAAGGTATTTTATTAGCTCAAAAAATATTTTTCCCCATAAAGGCAATTTCGGTGCTACGTTCCCTTGAAACAAATATTCCATTTCCTTTATTTACTCGCAATAACATTTTGAACAGAAATTCAAAGATAAGGTAAGAGTAATTCAAAAATTATTTTATGCAACATATGTATAATATTGACAAGGAAATTAAAATAAATCAATACGTTAAACAAGATTGTCCACTGTTTAGTATACATATTGAGGATGTCATAAGATAATGGCAAGTAAAACATAAAAAAAAGAAATAAAACTTCAACTAAACTACATTGTTTTTCCGGTTTTATTGGATAGTTTATAGGAATTTCACAGACTGAAAGAAAAGAGGTTATATATTAATATTTTTGTTAAAGAGATGCTATTGAAATCATACGAAGGATAAACATTACCTACCGTTATCCTTCCTCCACGGCAATGCAGTCCGCCTGTTGAGCACTGCTTATTCTCTTTAGCGAACTGAACACCTAATTGTAATTACCTTGCCTTTAATGCATCCTGTTATTTCGGAGTCACCAGCTTGGGAATGAGCTTAGTTAGATAAACAGCGAAGTGCTGTTACACTGTAACAATGCTTTGTTTTCCCGCGCTGTAATTGGGCAGTTTTCCCTAGCTGAGTTACACAGTAATGCAATGTCGTCTTTCACACTGTACTGTCATCTGCTTTACTGTAGCTGTATAATACACACTCTACTCTCTATACGGTTTCTATAGCAACCAGACGCTAACAGTGAAGCATCCAGTTTCTGAAATTATTCCCATCTCTAGAACGGCAACTATGTGCTACTTAAAACCTTGATTAATAAACTACTTGTGAAGTGCTAGTTACCTGCAGCAATGTAACTAAATGTTACGTGACTCTTCTCCTGTAATGATGTCTCCCCTAACTTTGAGATGAAACTCTAATGATGTAGTCATGCTAACACAGTGAATTTATCGCTCTAACCTAATAATTACAACTGCATAATTTACGATTCTAGGTCTCTTGCAAAGTCAGCAATATTTTAATATAGGTTATTAATTACAATTATAACTCGTTTATTCCTAATCAAATCATGCGTCCAAATGGTGTGTCAAAATTGGCCCTTAAATCCAACTTCACACTCACTCCCTCCCTCCCTCACTCACTCACTCACTCACTCACTCGCCGTTATTATTGTCATCATATACACGAGCTCTATGTCCAAAAACTACAAACATTCAAGTAATTTAAAGCTACAGGTATGGAAGAAGTGCTTCGACTTCGATATCTTCGATATTTGAAGCTAAACTCTCAAAATTTGAGTTTTTCCAAAACTCAGAATAATCTATGTAAAGGTTTTATGAATTATTAACTTATAAATTACTTTATTTAAAATTTTAGCAAATTTTAATTTACAGATAGACAACAATATAAATCGAAAATATGTTTTATCAGGAGAACACAGGTTAATGCACGTATACAATGATTAATATATAATTAAGCACATCACAGAGCATTGCCAATATATATAAAGTAAACCTATTGTACGTGTCTTATTAAATCAAATACCTACTTGAAGGTACATGTTACGTTGTTATATTTAGGATTGCATGATTAGGATTGTACTATGGAAGGAATTAGGCACTCAGACCAATCTTGCTCCATTGTGCCTATGCTCCCAATGGGACACCCCCGTAAGGAAGGATTAAGCGAGAAGAGACGGAGAGCGACCGTCCCAAGGATCCACCACAGTGCAGCGGTCAGGGTCCTTACAGTTTACTTAGAGACTTCCCCCTGCTGGCCAAGGACAACGGACACGCTCCCCTACTGCGGAATGACAACGAGTCCAGCAGCAGAGCCCCAAATGTCCCCTTCCTGTCAGGCGCTCCCGAAATGGTCCCAGCAGCAGGTGCAGAGTACGGCAACCAACCTACCGAAGGAGGAAGTTGAAACGATTTAAGAAATTAATATAGCAGATGTCTCACTTTAAACATTTTGACGATCCTTTATAAAATATTTATCATCTAAAAGTTGAAATTAGGTTAAGAAAAGGTTATTTAAAACGAATAACGATATATAGAAAAGTTGAAAGATGTTTAGTTGTCGTTATGGCAACGGCAGAATTTTAAAAGCTGAGGCACTTGAAGCCACTTTGGTCTTCTGAAAATAGACCTGATTGTGTGAAGATGAGTTTTGCGTGTGTCTGCATTTCTGCAGAGTTTGTGCTTGTATTGGAAAGTGGAAGGTTACGAAGGATTGCACAGGCTAGTGTGCTCTCCACGTATGTAAAGCATTGAGGGGTATAATTGATGGTTGGAAAAGTTTCCTTTTAACTGAAATACAGATTTTGTAGATCAAAGGAGGAACTGCCATTGTGTTTTAATTTGTAGCTCAATAATCACCTCCCATTTGAGACCGCCCCTGAAGGTAGGATCTTGTGAGAATACCAGAGCAGCCGTGGAACTTCTACAATCCAACAACTAGATTTTCAACGAGGTTCACCACCATCTTTTCCTCCACAGCTGACTTTCAGCGACACCGTTACAAATGTAACGACAAGTCGTTACAAATGACGCCACGACGTGAAGCAGAACTTCGAGCATATCATCACAACGAGTACACCATTCCCACCACATACGCATTAGTAGCCTAGTCGTTACAAAGTAGTTTACGTCAGAGTATATCATCCAGCAATGCACCGCCGAAACACCCACCGACACTTCTACCCTGAAAGAGACCACCAGTTAGGAGATGATGTGAAATGATAATGGAGAAGGGACAGGAAATTCGGGCATTCGCCCGCCTCGGTAGCGTAGATGGTAGCGTGTCTTCCTCACGTTCAAGAGCTCCCGAGTGGGAATCTCGGCCAGGGTGATTTACCTGGATAAGATTTATTCCGGGGTTTTCCCTTATCCTTCAAGACGAATGTCGGGTAACTCTAAGTTCCATGGACCCTGGACTCATTTGAGAATCATTTCATTCACTGTCCGATATGACATAACGTTGGAGGACGTAAATTATAGGGAAAAAAACAGCATTCGCCTAGCGACCCTGGAAAATACCCGTAAAGTCCTATGGGCCAGGTAGGTCGGCCACGGTAATCGAATCCGGGTCTCCCAAATGAGGGCCACAGACGAAACCGCCTGAGCCATTCTTCTCGTTTTATGTTGCCATATCGTAACACGTATACAGGCTGTTACAAAAGGGTACGGCCAAACTTTCAGGAAACATTCCTCACACACAAAGAAAGAAAATATGTTATGTGGACATGTGACCGGAAACGCTAAATTTCCATGTTAGAGCTCATTTTAGTATTTCTCTTAAAATGTAAATTGAAATCATTCGTGCAGACAATTGTCAAAATACCCCATTGTGGTTCATGCACGATGGAGCTCCTGCACATTTCAGTCGAAATGTTCGTACGCTTCTCAACAACAGATTCGGTGACCAATAGATTGGTAGAGGCGGACCAATTCCATGGCCTCCACGCTCTCCTCACCTCAACCCTCTTGACTTTCATTTATGGGGGCATTTGAAAGCTCTTGTCTACACAACCCAGGTACCAAATGTAGAGACTCTTCGTGCTCGTATTGTGGACGGCTGTGATACAATACGCCATTCTCCAGGGCTGCATCAGCGCATCAGGGATTCCATGCGACGGAGGATGGATGCATGTAACCTCGCTAACGGAGGACATTTTGAACATTTCCTGTAATAAAGTGTTTGAAGTCACGCTGGTACGTTCTGTTGTCGTGTGTTTCCATTCCATGATTAATGTGATTTGAAGAGAAGTAATAAAATGAGCTCTAACATGGAAATTTAGCGTTTCCGGACACATGTCCGCATAACATATTTTCTTTCTTTGTGTGTGAGGAATGTTTCCTGAAAGTTTGGCCGTACCTTTTTGTAACACCTGTATATGCTCAGGAACTACTGCTGGTCTGAGATCAATCGGCAATTCGTGCAGTAATAATATAAGTAGGTTTGTGGTTATGAACTATTGAAAATGTTGTGTTTCTGCTTAAATTAGTAACCCAATAACAGTACATCTGCCTCATATGTCGTTAGTGTTATGGTCACTGTGGAGTAATGATACATAAAAACTTCATTAATGAGCATTAATTGTTTGTGGGATTAAAGCTTTAGAACTTGCAGTCATGCAGATGCACGAGGAGTACTTTCAATTGTCTTATAAGGTAGAGACAATTATCTGCATTAAACTGCTAGACAGAACTTGGACGGCAGAGTAAAGACTGACCCCCCTCTAAGGACCAGGGAGTTACCGAGCTGTCCCAAAAGGGCGCCTGGCGCCTCCGTGGGGCTTTCCATAGGGCAAGACCTAGAGACTAACAAGGCCCCCCCCCCATCTGGTCCTGTGGACACAAGACGGGATGGAAGTGGATACGCCACTAAGGCAAGCCAACCCCAAAGGGTAAGGTTACCGATCAACCTCGGTAGGGGCGCCTGGTGATCTAGCACACCTTCTACTTGCTATGCAGGCTAGTACACGGGAATATATGGCTTCCCTCAACCCCATCCGGAGACGTACCCGATCTCCTACGGGTATCGGGAACCATTGCTCCATCAAGTCCAACCCTATCCGAACAAGCCCCTACGGGAGTAGCTCGGCAGTTCGGCCTGTGGTTCCTCTAGTAACGTCAGAGGTACCACGTGTGCAAGGGGTCCGCAGCGCGCGCACCACGGATGCTAAAGGGGATGGATGCCCCTCCCTACGGGGAATGTTAATTGATACACAAATTAATACATCGTGTTGTTATGGCATAAGTGTAGGCCTATTACTTTCTTAAGTCATTAATCCAAACTTTTGCTCCCGCCAGTAAGTTAGGTATGAGGAAACACTTTAAAACTATGTCTTCCTTATTGGATCCTAGAGAATGATAGTTAACAATAAGCGGCTACTCGAAGTCAAAATCAAGTAAAACTCAGGCACAAACATAACACAATATTCCTTCAACAAACGGAGTTATAAACTATGGCCAATCAAGGAAGAGTGGAGCGGATGAGTTAATATGGCGTTTTATGAAGCGACCATTTTATTAGATTGACATCGCAATTAAGGTTTTCAGAACAGTAAACTCTCATCATATGATTTAGTGAGGCAGAGGTACCCAGGCAAAGAAACCTTTGGTTTCAGATCAGGAGATTGTGCAAACTATGTAACTCTGCCTGAATAATCCGTCTAAGCGGAAATTTATCACTCATGAAAATATGTGGAATCTTATACTAAAATGAGCTGGCTCACCATTGTGTCAATACCACATATATTGGACAAGGTTCAGAGGCACATAATCAATAAACTGTTGCAACTAGCTTCTGAGAAACTGTACATATATCATTCAGAGGGAGGACTAAATGTGTACCGATGAGGTGATCATGAACGACTGCACCCCAAACGTTTAAGAAAAACCTGTAATGATGTCTGACCAGTTGTACTTCAAAGGACAAGTTATGGCTATTATGAAAGGTGAAGATACCGTCGTAAGTGAACCCAGTCCTGTTAATTAATTCATGAACATAGCACATTTCTTTAAAATGCCATGGCAGAAGCTCCCCCTCCTTCCCCTGAGTAAAACTCCCTTATGTTTAAACCTTGCAACTGCTGAAACTGATACTATACACAAGGTTTTAATTGAAAATTCTCCAGATAATATGGGACTGGCGTCTTCCCATTCTATAACTCTGCATTATGCCTTATGCTATCTATTGGGTCTGCTTCTAATGAGTCGATTTCATGGTCAATGCTTCGTACATCTCTTGGTCTCCAAACATTCGATCCGCTCTCTCTGCCATGTGTAGATGATATCGTGAGATTGTTTGTGAACGACGTAACCGCCTGAAGTTCTTCTTTTTTAAACAAAGCGCTCTCTTTCTGTTATTCATTTTCAATGCAAGGCCATACTTTTTAGCATATAGGTCTGATCACTCACAGACTGCATTTTAATTTTTCTAGTAAGCAAAATAGAACGCTAAGATAACACTTCGATACAGATATTTCACTGTATATATATATATATATATATATATATATATATATATATATATATTAGTATCCCTGAACTTTACAAAAACTATTTTAGAAAAAATTGCAATGTGTGTATGTGTCTGTGTGTGTACGCGAGTGTGTGTGTGCGTGTGTGTGGGTGCATGCGCCCTCAAGCATGAAAATTATGATTAAATTACGAAACATTTCTTACACACCAAACTTTTGTATTTAAATTCAGCACTTCCTAACATATGACCTGAAGAATTTCAAGTAAATTGTCCTACCCTAGACCACCGGTTACATGGCGCATTTTAATAAAACTTTCATTTTCTCAAAGATGGCTTGAACTATTCTGGTTTGAATGCCAAACATTTAACTTATTTCTATAACAAATGAAACGCATATCTAGAACGTTATGAGAATTTCCTCAGAAATCCCCTTCACTTGTTGCATAACTCGTAAATTGACTGTTGCATAACTCGTAAATTGTAGGAGGCAGTGATATTGGACGATAAATGAAATGGGTGCATTGATGCTCAAATTATCCCAAGAATCATACAGCTTAGAGTTACCCACATTCATCTTTCTGATAACTCGCCCTGACCAAGGTTTAAATTCGGTTCAAGCCATTTTTGAGAGCATCAAAAGTTTATAAAAATGCTCCATGTAAAGGGTGGTCTAGGGTAGGACAATTTTTTTTAAAACGGTGTCCCTTGAATGTAAGGCAGACATGCTGCCACCTACGCTAGCAGATTTTACTTGTGGATTGAACCTTTGTCGATACATTCCTAGTTATATGTTACACTTTTCAATAATTATAGCTTTTCTCAAATGGAAAATTTTTATTCCGTTTTGCATGTCTTTATCAGCAAAGAGAATGCAATTTCGTGTCCACCATTTCTTGAGATATTTACTATCGTACTTCCATACTCCAGTTCCACGAAAATTAGCTGCAAGAAGTAGAGAAATAAGCGGTTGTATGAAAAATTGGCACAAAAGTAGTGAGTAGTATGAGCCAGCGCACCACATTTCTTGTTTGTGCTGTGCAGTACATAAACAGGCAAAATATAATATAGTAATAAGCGGAGAATTTAATTTTATTCATTGTTAATTTTTTTGCTCTACAGCAACAACGACAAAAAAGGTCAAACCATCAACACAGGGCAATTAAATTCAACGAATTATTGTTGGTGTCAGTGAAAGGCCAACACTTTCAATAACTCTACCAAATGATTTACAGACACGTGTTACCTATATGAAGGTAACTCAACCTGTAAAGTAAGAAATTAGTTTGTCTAACACAGCCATGTTTTCTACGACTGCAACCAATGACAGCTGCAGGTGTATATAACAGTTAAAAGATACCAGGAAAGGTGCTATGGAAGAGGATTTAGGGAACACATTTCCACAGGTGTTAAACATTTGTAAACTCGTATAATACTTTTCCTGTTGCTTCTGTAATACCTGTATGCTCATCACCTTTTGTTCCTCTTTCAACTATTGAATCAGACACACACGTTTCTCTTGAAGTGCTGCCACACGGTCGCAGTTTGCAGTGGATAAATTTAATTAACCTGGCATTGTAGCGGAAACGACCACCTGTTACTGAATCAACAATAATGCGATGACATTCTGCTCAGAAATATATGCACGCTGGCAGGATGTGTAATTTCAAGTTGACACAGATTCACACGCGATTTGGGATAGTCCGCTTGTCCCTACAGTTTACCTCTGAAGGTAATTACAACTGAGTTGGATTCAGACGGGGGCGGCAGTGAAACAAATGACTTGTAAAGACCTGTAGAACTAACTCTTTTAATAGTTTTGTGCTATTTGGTATTATGTTTAGCATTGTTTAACTTAACGTAGGTGTGCAGTAATCCAAAACTGAAATAGGTGGCGCCGCGGTAGCGTTTCCGACTTGCTTTAGGAAGTCGTGATTTTGATCACCGTGGTCCCCCTTTCTGAACCATGGTTTTTCAAGATTATAGCTCTCGTTGTTGAATGATAGGGAAGATGATCTCTGTGAATCTTCCGGATCGGGGTAGTCACCAGGTCCCGGACCTCAAAGTGGGATTAGTTAACACTGAAGATCTAATAAAATTTTAACCACTTGCGCAACGACCCTAAGAGGGCCAAGGCCTACCAACCCGACTGCCGGTCTCACTCCCACTTACGCACGGTAGAGGTGGGCGATCATCCAAGTGATTCGGGGAGGAGTTGTTCGTATTGGGTTGGTCTCGAGTGGCAGTGGTTCCCGATACCCGTGGGAGACCGGGTACGTTTCCGGACGGGATTGAGGGAAGCCTTAATATTCCCACGTACTAGCCAGCGTAGCTAGTAGAAGGTGTGCTAAATCACCAGGCCCCCCCCCCCCGAGGTCATATCGGAAGCCTTCCCATTCTGAACGCGTGTAAGTAGCGTATGCACTTCCATCCCGTCTTGTGCCCGCTGGACCAGATGGGAGGCTTGTTAGATTCTAGGTCTTGGTCTATGGAAATCGCCATGGAGGCGCCGGGGGCCCTTTTGGGACAGTTCGGTAACTCCCTGGTCGTTAGAGGAGGGGGGTCACCTTTCACTCTGTGAGTAAAGTGCCGTGGTAGATACCCTCGAGTTTAAACATAAACCAGGGCCGCTTAGAGTCTGTTTAGTTAACTCACTTGCACGTCGGCCGCTTTCTTTGACGAACACTTATAATAGTTTTACAACCCCGGCTCTCCTTTTCGCAGTCCGTTTTGCAAGGTTGCCACCTTTCTCGATACGTCATGGGTATCGTCCGAGGTTTCGTATAAATAAATTATCTTATGTCCATTACTGCGAAACTTCCTTAGTACGATATATATCGCCAAGCCACAATTCTACTGGATTCCATAATAACCCTTAACTTATTCAAAATGCGGTATGTGAAATCCCAGCTCCTTTAGGAGGCCACGCAAAGTGCAGTGCTCATAAGGAAAATCACAGATTTCTTGCAAATGTGCAACCAATTTCTCTAAGGTGGGCGGTCTCCCTCTTGCATAGAATTTCCCGGCGTATTAAATCGCATGTGAGATTATCTACTATAGAGATGTACTTTCACACTTGATCGACGTCGTTGGTATTCCTTTCGTTACAATATTTCTCAATGTATTTCTGTGAATACCCAGAATTTATGATCAGGTTCATTACATGACCCCTTACCAAGACTATGTTTCAGCAAATATCTATATGTGTTCAAAACAAGCGCTTGAAATTATTATTATTTTTTTTTAGGCTTTTCCAGCAATATAACTCGGCCCAGCAACACTTTCCAATTTATTCACACTATTTTCATCACTTTGATGACTACTTGACTGAAAGCTATCTACTATTTTATTTGAATTTACCACTGCATTTCTCTCCCACGGTCTCCACATCGTGACACACAACGAATTTCTGCACGTAATGAAACAGATCAACTGGAAGTTGGAACTTTGGGAACTGAGACTCCACGTGGAGTAAACATGCAACTGTCACTTCGAGAAAATCAGGGTTGCTATTGGTCCTCAACGACAGGGTTCCATTTCTGAAGTGTGGAGATAGATTTATGACGGTTATTAGTGGGTGGTAGGATGGGTTTCCTTTGAGGGGCAAAATGCACTCGTGTTCACTAGACAGATTTTACCTAGTGTAAGCTTCCATTTTCCTCATGATGCTGAAAGTGCACCGGGACCTAAAATTCGCACCCCATGGATGGGGTCCAACCCGGGCCGCTTTCCGTGGCCAGGGACCTAGACATGCTGCCTCAATCCGCTACGCTACGGCGCAGGACACCCAAGGATCTAATAGCAACTTAGAACTTCAGAGAAGTATAAAATATTCGCATATTCAAAGCAATAACAGGAATATTTTGTGGAACAGAAAGTTTGGTTGGGCATAAACTGTGAGTTTAAACGATATCTGCATTTACTGAGGGATAAATTATTGTCTAACTCCACGGTTTAGAAAATATAAAACCTTTGCAAGCTGGATTTAAAATAAAATGAACTGGCTGCTCATAAAACCTCAAAATATGCCTTTTGTCATAGAAATTTAAGTGTTATTTTAATTGCTAGAAGCGTTTTCTTTAAGTTGGAAATGAATCTCTACCTAGAAACGGTAGAATGGAGAGAGGGAATTTTCTTGAAAATATTCGTGCAGTATCTTCAGGGCCTTGGGAAGGCATTAGATTATCTCCGAGTTTTATTAGATTCTAAATTATAAATGATATTATTGTGTTCAGATAGTTTATGCATTGCAAAATTTCACATTGGATGTTAAACATGTTTAAAAGGGTCATTTTTCTTATCCACTACAGCTTAGGTAACATCTTCAACGCCTTAAGGCGTAGTTGAATCAAAGTTTGCACACAGAATAAAAAAGTATAGTTATGGTTTGGTAAAGATGACGTGAAAGTTTTGAAAATTTCTGAGGAATCTAAACAATTCTCTGCGACTTAAAGCCTAAGTGTACAATCTTAGCCCAGCTTCTCAGATGTATTAGACTTGCTTCAGGAATAAATATTATGTTAGGTATTATATTATACTAGATTTTGGAAGTTAAACAATAAGTAATTTGTGACACAATTGTTCAAGAGATAAACTTTTGTATATAAGTGGTTGAAAACAAAGTCATCTAATGAGCGCGAGTAGTATAAGTCTCACGTCAACTTGATGGGATATCTCCCCTGGACGATGAACTAGAGGAGATCTTCTCTGAAGTTCAGTCCTCGGCTGTTAGTTGCAGTGCGTGAGCAAATCGTATTTCTAGCTTTGCTGAACTTCTTGATATTTGGGTGAAGGCGGACTTAAACTGAAATGCCTATTCAAATAAACCAAATTATTGAAACAGCTAGAAACGTGTTCCCACTTTGAGTAATAAGATGATCTATGCATTGAAGTTTTTACCTTTTCTGACATTTACAATTGCGTTTTTAATAAATAAATATGCTTTACAGAACTGATTATAATATTCAAATTCAAACAGAGAGCCTGTGTACCTTACTATGTGTGTCCTAAGCTACATCTCTTACCAAGCGCACAAATTGCTGCAGCCTTTAGACATTAGAAAATGTAAATGAAGTTGTTGACATTTGGGACCAACCTCATTTTTATAGTCCTGCCAGGCGCTAATTTTCATACCCTTTCGGCTAATATATATATTTTACTGGCTATTTACTTAACTTCCAAGAAAAACTAAATAATTTGTTTTTGCAAATGTCTGAGTTCTTGAAGGAAACCAATGTATTTTGTCTCAATCAAAACCTTTGCTTCAGTTTCTATTTCTTGGTGTTTATCGAACTCCTAGATGGTGTGTATCTTGCTAGACTTTCCCTTCATTTCTATCCTTACCTGTCATTAGATCTCTCCCTCTACTTATTGGGACTTTTCCGAATTCCTGTCGGAAAAAATTATGCTCAGTTGAGCCCAATGTTCACAGAGCTTAAGTTATCAGACATTCATCTTTCAGAATAAAGGAAATTTCCGGGAAAAGCCTTATCCAGATAACTTGTCCCGACCGACATTCGAATTTGAGACCTCTTGAACGTGAGGCAGAAACGCTCCTATGTACGCTACCAGGCGCGCCAATAGGTAGCGAATACCATTCAAGAATGCCAACCCTTCGCGTGAAATGCCAATATGTGTAGTGTTTAACGCCCGCTTTTACTACATACGGCACCACAGGCGATGACACTGATGATACATGAGATGAAGATGGAGCACCGGTGGAATGAGATGGCGGGGGAAACCAGAGGTCCCGGAGAAAACCCGCCCCAACGCCCCTCACTTTGTGGTCGCCTGGGATCGAACCCGGGCCGCCTTGGTGAGAGCCAAGCGGTCTAACCACTGAGCCACGGCGTGGCCATGCCAATATGGTGACCACATCTCTTCCCCATATCGGTTGGCTGATCGCCTACATAAAATAATGCAGAAAGCCGGATTGGCAGGCCAACGCTCCATTCGAGCTGATACGTCGTAATTTTTTAAAAATTATTTATTGGGTTTATTAATACATTGATTATAGATTTCCTGTTATTTACGAGGATCGTCCAGAAAATAAGTTTCCAAATTTTGTTTCCTTTAATGTAAACTTATTTAGCCTGGAACATTACGCCAGCGTAACAGATCTCGTCCAAACAGGTCTCGTCCAGTGCCAGTAACACGACAGCGGTTCGTCGAAGTGGTGCCCCTATTCGTTCTTCCGACTTCTGCGAGGTGCGGTTAGTGATAAATGTTCCTTAACGCACAACGCACACTAAGCACACCGTCAGCTCTACCAGGTCTACTGGTAGAAAACTATGAGCAAACAGATGGCGGAGAATCGCTGGTGTAGACTTTTTTCCGAAGGTTGTCGAAGTGTCCAGAATTAAGACTGCAGTGAGTGAGTGACACTCATCATTGATCACCTGGTAGAGTTAGTGCGTTAACGCATCATGGAGAACCGTCACTTCAGGATTACGGAGCTCAACATATATCCCGATTCTTGTTTCATGAAACTGTCAGAAAGCACCTGCTGTTCAATAAATTGTGTTCTAGTTGAGTGCCGAAAAACCTGACACGCCAACACAAAACGAAACGCTTAGGAGCATCACTGACACCTCTGCTGCGGTATTATGATGATGGCGTCGAGTTAGTGGACAGGACGATAAAATGTGAATGTTACTCTTTACCCCGCAAACCAGGCAGCAGCCAACATTTGCTGTTCGAGCTGGGAGCTGTTTGATCTTCCATTATGCAGCCCTTATCTTGCTCCCAGCGAATTGCATCTTTTCTTGCACCTCAAGAAATTCCTACCCTTGGTCAACGTTTTGACAGCAACGAAAAGCCCGAAGACAACTGTCACACGCTGATTCCATCCACAGGCAGCAGACTTTTATGACACAAGAGTAGAAAAGTTGATCCCACGATGTCAAGTGTCTGAATTCCTTTGGTGAGTGAGTGTGTGGTGTTTTAGGGCCCGTCGACATCAAGGTCATTTGGGCCTTCTTTGGTGACTATGTCGAGAAATAGACCAATCATCGCTGTACCTGTTCCCAATCACTTTTTTTATGTAACTATGTTTTCCTTGTTTTAAAAAATAGGGAAACTTACTTTCTGGATGTGCTTCGTACACTTTTTGAGCGGTTTAAGTTCCCCTATAGAATTTCGAAAATTCTCCTCATTCTAAATGACTATTATAGGAAAATCATAGGAGATATATAAAAACTTACTATACAAAACATGTACATCTTATTAAACCACATAAATTAACAGTAAATTGGTACTGGATTTAACAATTCCCAAGATTCTTTAATTGGTTTAACAGTTTCAAACACCCATATTGTCCCAAATTGAAAGTAGTTATTTGTTTCTCTCTCTCTCTCTCTCTCTCTCTCTCTCTCTCTCTCTCTCTCTCTCTCTCTCTCTCTCTCTCTCTCTCTCTCTCTCTTGGCCATGCCAAGAGAACGGATTTTTATATCATTTATGTAGCAATCAGTACTTAAGAGATCTTATGAGCACTATCCTATCCCCTACGGGATAAGATTAATTTTAATGACATGTTCAAGGGTTAAAGAGGGTCTTCTCATGTCAAATCTGGGCTCAATTGGATTTTACTACAGTCAGAACTTTCTAATGCGATTCTTTTTGGGGTCCGCGAAATTTAAACTCATTTCGCTTTCACTCCAGCTCCTTATGTTTAAGGCACACAATTCGAATAGAGTAGAAGTTCCTGGACAGTAGATAAATCAAAGAACAAATTGGTTAAATCTCGTATCACCTCGAGGGACAATCCTCCTCTGAAATCACAGTTGTTAAAGAATACTATATTATTTATAGCATTTAACCGCATTTAGATCCTTTGCGCATACACTCTGAGAGCGAGGTATGAGATGAAGAAACCACAAGAGACATATGAGCCGTAGAAGCGCCACTGAATTCTCTAACTCTTCCTAGCTTGAACACGCGGCTCGTAGGCATTCGGCGGTATCCCGTCCAAACAGCTGGTGAGTAGTTCAAAGGCAGTAAATCCTTAAACGCCCAGTCTCTAGCGGAGCCGAGAATAAGCTCCAATTCGCAAGCATTTGCGCCATCTGCCCACCGTCATGATATACAGCCCTGGATGTACATAACCTGCAATATGATAAAAGGAAGCGAGATGAAAATAAATAGAATAGAGCATATTCCTGGTGGAGGACACCATTCAAACATTTGGCATGAGGGAAAAATCCAGAAAACCATATAACAGCTTACAGGGAACGAACCAGGGACTTTCCAAACGCGAGCTTCGCGCTTTACCAGAGAGCCATCTCGTTCGATGATGTAATATTTTAATATTAAAATTCTGTTGGAGACTACACTTATCAGAAATTCCAATACATCGATATCCCTGTATATTATTTCGCTTTATATGCAGAGGCAGATACACTCACATCTCCACGATATGTGTGTTATTACTACATAAGCTCTTACTTTCTAAAGAAAATACGTTACATTTAATGGTATCTATGTCAACAACAAAAACTGAAACAGATGAGTGTTCCAGCGTTTGCTTTAGGTTGTTAACGCTTTCATAACATCCAGTTTCTCTAGGGACATGCTCGGCATTAGCAGTGGTTTGAAAACTAAAAACTTTGTGTTTTAATTGGAAAATGTTATGTGGCAGACAGTTCTGCAGGAAAAATATGTTTCTCAAATAAAGCAGCAAAAATAACCCAGCAGATAAGAATAGTTAATTACGTTTCTTTAAGTTTTTTTTTTCATTTGTTGCAACGTTTAACATGTAATTTCTTTTAACGTCACTGAAATATATTAATATTTATATTTCCACCTCTTTTAATTTGAAATGGGAGAACGTTTTTAAGCTGTAAATGACGTTCTGAAAGTACTTTCGGACTGCATATTAATTTATGGTTTTGTAAAAGGAAAAACCTACTTGGCACAGAGTGGTTAAGAGGGGTCGCCAGCTACACGATTTCCGATTGCTAGGGTAATAAAAAACTTACAGTTACTGATTATATAAGAAATTATATGCGACACTAGAGGCAGCTTTTGCTGAACTCATGGGCATAGTATGCACTATCCTCATTGCAGATTCTGTAAGTACCTCTGTCAGTAGATATATGTTTAACTTCTCACTAGTCACTTGTTGCTGAAGGGGGCAAGAAAATGTAAAACTTTCCTACCAAAACGCACCTTCAGGTTTCTTTTAAGGAAAAACAACTTAAAAATGCACTGTTTCGTCTGCAAGATCCCGAAGGAACAGCTTTGCAATGATAACACATGGGACGTGGAACCTACAGATGTATTATTTTATCTTGACAGGAATCCTGCGAGGTAGGGATGAGTAGCAATTGTGATGGGGATAGTTGACCCCTCCGCTGCAACGATCATTCCGAGACATCGGCACCTGCAGTGAAAGGTGAAGGATAGCCATCAGCCTACAGAAGAGCTCTGCCCTTCTGCTGGGGAAGGTCGGAAGGAGACTTGCGGTTGAGGCAGAGAAGTATCCCTTGGGTCCGATCTGACAAGTACCTGGTTGTCCGTATGGACCACGGCCTCACCTTCACCCCACATGCCTCGGCCATGCAGCGCTCAGGCAGTTGTACCCCGTATTCTGATCGACCATGCCCACTCGCTTGAAACTACGGGTGTATCGTGCGATCATCCCGCCACTGATCCTGTATGTATGCGAGGTCTGGGGATAGGTGGCTCGTACCAACATCCGCAGACTGCAAGCCGTGCAGAACAGGGCTCTTAGGATGTTCTACGATACCGCACGTATGTTTCCATCACACATACTACACACGCATTCTGCCATACCTTAAGTAGAGGAAGTTGTGCGTGAACGCTCGTGCACATTGCATGCCAGAATGACATCCAATCCCAACCATCTAGTTAACACACAAGGGCATTATGACCACCGTGCGTCCAGAAGGAGAAAGAGCTACTGCGTCCCCAAGACGCCCTTTGGTGGTCAGCCCAGCCTCTCATCCCTTCAGTACTACACCGGGCCCCGGCCATACTAGGGCTGGATTTGGCATGTCGGCTGACCCCCGGCAGTCAGGTCCCCCTGTGTGACCAAAATGCGAACCACAACCTAAATGGTCCCCAACTACCCGACCTCTCACTCCTGGCCCCGCCACACTGGATGGACTCTGCAACGCAGGCCGCCCCTAGCGTGGCAGCTTAGGGCACTGGCCTCCTACCTGGAAGCTCATCCCGCCGCCAGGAGCACTAGCAGAGGTTGAATCAGGTCCATCAGTTAACAAGGACATCCAAGCCTTAGAGATAAGACCAATTCTATAAGATCGCACGGGTAAATCCGCTTAGTGAATAGGTACCGTGGCGTTCTGTCCACCGACTGGGAGCACCCGGACGACTAGTTCTCGCTCTTGGCTCTTGGCTAGTTTACCTATCGCCTCAATGCGTCACACGCGTAAGATTACGAGAGGGGAGGGCGGTGCATCAGGTGTCTAAAAACAAGCCAGTTTTGCAGCTCTTATTCAAATAATCCTAGCTTCAAAAGAACTCTTCTTAATGTTCAGACACTGCCTTGGAAGTCAGTAGAATTTTTACCTTCATAAGCACTTTCTTCAAAGTTGGTATTTGTTTTTCTGTGCTTTACAAATTATTCATAGTTCCCCTAAATACTTCGGAATTAAAACATCCAAATTATATTTTGTGCATGTTCTTAATCTTTGTTTACTGGGCGTAGAGAAGGACGTTGTTGCACTAGCACCAATGGCTTTTCTTTCCTTAATAATTCTCCTAAACTGCTTTCAGACACAACTGTTGCCTCAGATACCCTTCACCAGAATTTTATAGCTGACTCAGACCATTCATTGTTCCTTTTTTATAAATCTATGGATATTGGTTATTACTTCTCGTGTTTTTAAATGTTACACTTTATTTCCTAATTTGCTGCTAGGAAGCGGCATTTAAAAAAAGTTTTAAAAGTCAATGCCATTTAAAAAAAGTTTTGAAAAGCCTCATTTACGCCTGATATGTCAGTTCTACATGTTGCCCTGATAGTTAAGTTGGTTATATAACAGTACATGGTAAGCAGAATATCCAGGATCAATGTCTCGACCTTGCATTGAATTTGTTAGTCTGATTTTACGTTTACAAGAAGTGATTCTTTTAGCAGCATACTGAGATTCATAACGTCATGTTCCTCCTGAAGCTTGTATGGTTAAAACACACGAAACGTTAACTGTGCTTGCGAGAGCGAATCCGAGCAACTTCCAAAGTCCCTTCGTTGAAAGTTAACGCCAAAATAATAAAAAAAAAAAAAAGGTTCACCAACCGCGGCACAACAATGTAATTATTTCCAAGTTTTATGTAGCGGGCAGAAACTTCGGTGAACGCCCGAACTAAGTTGTGGTAAAGTTTCCGTACTCCACGTTCAGCTTGGTAATGAGGACCTTGTAACTCCAAGGCTTCCAAATAAGAAACCAAAGTTAAACGTAGAGGCGAACGTGGCGATATCGATGTATCAGCGGTATTTAAATATGAAAATGTCTTCAAGCAATGTGCTTCAAAATTAAAAATGTTACCTGCAGGAGATTTTTGAAACTGTGGAACTCGTCCTGCAGAATTTTGCTTGTAGTGCGATAGGTTGACCTGATCTTTTTCATCTTTTGTTTTATTCCTGCATAAAATGTTTTCCTTTTAACTTATATGTAAGAAGAAAAGGCTCACTTCATTTTAACCTAAATGCAGTGTAATTTAGTAAGTAGGTAATGTAATCGTGTCGAGATTTATCCGGATGTATTTGAGGCCCTCGTAACACCCCATGTCCCAAAAGGATTTTTAGAGAGAAGTATGGCACGCCCTATTGTGGCTATGAGCAACAAAACTTAATAATGAAAATTCAGTTTAATACCAAATTCATATATTGAGTGTGGCATTTTTCCAATAATGCACCATGAAAGTTTAAAAATCTAACACTAAGTTATGGATTTAGCATTAGTTATCACTCCCTAACAAACTTCTACAAGTTTAAATCAATTATGGTGTCGCGAACCCGTATCTAGGATTGCTAGGCTTGTTTACACAAAAGGTACTGATAGGTGGGCAGTGTGAAAACAAAGACCCGGCAGAAAGAGATTGACAGGAGAGAGAAAGAGAGGAGGTGAGTGGGATAGAGACTAGACGGTAAAGCAGAACCGAGTGAGGCTGTTCGTAAATGCGTATGGGGTCCCACACGTTCTCAGTTTCAATACATCCGAAATCGCTCAAGTTCTGATGTAATGCTGGTATAAAATCATCTTTCCTTACAATATCACGTGTGGGAAGAAATAACCTAAAAGTGGTTTTATTCCTTTTATGCGAGCGCAAATGTCTTAATATCCAATCATTTGAAAGTAAAATACAATATAGGAAATAACTTTTCATTAGCTAAAAAATTAAAATAAAATTAATGATTTGATCAGTAATAACGAATGATAAAATCAAAGAAAAATAAACGAAATGAAAGCACGCCTGTAAAGATAATAAACCTTATTGAAGTACTATACGGACACAAGCTGTAAGGTAGGAAGATATAAGTTAAGGATCCAATATCAATTGTTAAAGAGGAACGGTGAGACCCGAAATGAACACTACACTAACAATAGTATCCCTACCCCCCAATGAAGAGAGTAAGTACAATTTAAAACTGAAGCGTGCAGGAACATAGATTTTAACTTCCTCGTTCGTTTAATTAACAGATGTGAAACTGACCTACGCAACATGATATATTTTACGTAGCGTTTTGATGCTTCTTGTTTCCAAGGTGGTGAGTGAGGACAAAAGACGACACGTGTCTAAGGGAAGCGACATTTTGCCAGCAGGTGGCGTTATTAACGCAATTAACTCCTCAAGTAAGTCTAGTTTCACGCCCCACTTCTGCTCTAATGAAATAACAGTGAGCATGCGCCTCTGTGTAAGCTAGTTTACTCGACATTAAGGTGTCAGAAGGAAGATAATCTTGTCTTCCAAAAACATCATCATTCTCCTGGGTAAAAAATTACATTCATACACTGGACATGATATGGTCGTTATAATAAGGACATTAACAGTGTGTACCATTTTTCGGATCATTGCTGAAAGCTGTGTTACTTAGGACTGCTCTCAGTTTTTTGTTTGTCTTGGAATAACTCATGTCGTATATTTCACAGGATGAGCAATGATTGTGATATATTGACATGTTCAGGGTCAATTTTTGTTATTTTCCAACACATTAGTGATTCAAAATATTTTCGCCAGGCCATTGTTGATTGGAGGCGGCGCGGGCAACGAGATCAAAGAGACGTCAGTGCACTGCGGAGATAAAAACTCGCCGAAATGGTGGGCGGGTTGCCGAGAAGGCCTCCCTGGGATTCCAGGAAAGATCTAAAACGGTAGCAGTGCTGCTCGACGTGGAAAAGGCATTCGCCACAATCTGGCACGAGGGGCTCATTTACAAGCTCCTAGAACAACAGATCCCCCTTGCATACATTTCCTTGGTAGCCGGTTTCCTCGGAAACCGAAGCTTTCGAGTAAAGGTGGAGGGGACGCTTTCCACAGAGCGGCCCATTGGCGCTGGAGTGCCGGAAGGCAGCGTGCTCTCGCTGGCGCTCTTCGCAGCTTACATGGCCGACATTCCAACGCACGACAACACCCAAACCTGTCAGTATGCGGACGATCTCATGATCTTCGCAGTAAATAGGAATACACGGTACAGCTTCCGGCAAATCCAAACCCAGCTCCGGGCCATTGGCGAATGGAGCGCAAAATGGCGAATGGCAACTCACCCTGAGAAGAGCTCTGCAATTCTCCTGGCAAAAACCGGAGCCAGCCGGTTGCAGCAGAACTTCGTTTTACGGCGCCGTAACATCCCATGGGTGCAAACGGCGAAATATCTCGGAGTGACGCTGGACCGTAAGTTAACTTGCGTTCCGCACGTCAAGGGCAAGGTCCAGCTGGGGCACGTCGCACTCCGGAGCCTATACCCTATTTTCAGATCAACAATGCCCATCTAACTCAAACTCCAGCTGTATCGAGCGATCATTCCGCCTAAGAATCTGTACGGCTGTGAGATCTGGGGAACAGTGGTTAATACCACTTTCGTCAGACTGCAGAACGAGGGACTTCGAATCATTTACGATACAGGCTGGAGATTCCCTGCTCATATCCTACATGAGCACTCCCAGATCCCGTACATTGTCGATGTCATCCGCGAGAGGGCACGATCAATGTACGACAAAATCCAAATTCACCCCGACCCTTTAGTGAACTCCCTGGGAAGGTATGACCCGAGAGATCAAAGACGCTTGCCGTCCTTCAGACTACCGAGAGACGTCTTGGGGCCTCTTGGTTAACCCAAGAAAACCCCCAGGTGTCTCTGGGATCAATTTTTACGCCTGATGGATCAAGCGCTACACAACCGGTAGCCAAAACGGAATAAAAAAATTAAATCGTGTCTCCCAAAACGGGGGAACGATTAAGTGCAGCTGTCCACGAGATTTTAGAAAGGGGTAACCCACTCCAAATTCCAAACAAATTCAAACACCCCAGCAGAACATGGAACCAAATACAAGCTCATTTTGCAGGTTAAGCCGCAAAACGGCTAGGTACTGCGGCATAAGACACCCGGACGGGGAAAAAGAAAAATAGCCCCGCCCGACTAGGACTACCTTTGGACCTCTGGGCGAGAGGAGACGGATTTCTCGAGAGTTTGTCTTTGTTCTAGCTGGGTCTCCATTGTTTGAGAAATGTCTGGTGTGTTAGTAATCTTTAAAAGGGCAGCCCGCCCGCCAGAGAGAGAGAGAGAGAG
Source organism: Mantis religiosa (assembly GCA_030765055.1). NCBI lineage: Eukaryota > Metazoa > Arthropoda > Insecta > Mantodea > Mantidae > Mantis > Mantis religiosa. Next base: position 52,701,417 of record CM060957.1, read on the forward strand.
AGAGAGAGAGAGAGAGAGAGAGAGAGAGAGAGAGAGAGAGAGAGAGAGAGAGAGAGAGAGAGAGAGAGAGAGAGAGAGAGGAGGGAGAGGGAGGGAGAGAGTCGATAATAGAACGCGTGCGGGTAAGCAGCTGTGTTTGTTGACCTTGTATGTTGTATTGTGTATGTGTACAAAGCGTATTTCTACGGAAATAAAGTGCAATATTTTGTGTTTGTAACCTGGACTTCTTATTTAACGAACCCACAAAGTCACAATATTAAATTATGCTAGAAGATAAGCTATTATCTTCTGGCTCAAATCAACATATGTTGCTTACAACATGATCGAAGAACATATATCGACTTACGTCGGCATACTTTCTGAACTGAATGAGTGAACGCTGAATGCCAAGTCAGTTAGATGTGTCGATGCACACACTTTTTATTACAGTGAAGCTTTTCCCTCCGGTTTAGGGCCTTTTCTTTTAACACCAAATCATAATTTTCTCTCCCCTTTGCATTACAATAACAGTACTGATTCGCAGTACTAGAGTTATATCCATCTACTTGGAGTATAGAGCTCTTCTCCAAATCCGCTATTAGGAGATAGCAGTCTACAGTCTGATTTTTAAAATAAGATACGTCTAAGTCATATATTTCTCCACAAGTGTGCTGCAGTGTTACCCAGCAGATCCCCTTTCCTTATGCTCTCAACACTCGAAACATAAACAAGAGTTCGAGTTATCTCTCCTCAGCCAAAATATGCACAGTTAATCTGTATTACCCTACTGTACAAACATAAATAAGTTGTTCACACATTCACTGTATTGTAGTCTTCACATGTGAGTTATTTTAAATAACTTTGCACTATGTAACTAGTACTCCATACTTACCGCTATTGTTGCTATGCATCGTAAGTTGACATTCCTGCACAGTGTGGTATTTCCCCATAGAAAATATATTACTGTAAAGACAGAGACATGTAATACCCACTAAAATAAATGACCATTTTCTTCTCTCAGATTACGTTACCTCTTACTGAGAGAACAGGCTTGCAAGCCTTAACTATTCTCGTAGTGGAAAATCACATATTCTCTCTGCGTTGAAAGGAAAAATGGCTATTGGTGGTACCGTTCCACTTTCCAGGACAGAAATAATCACGCTGATTTATATCTAGAGAGGACCATTTGGGTGCTTGCAAAATGACAAGCAATGCATGCATCTTAATGCTCAGCAATATGTGCTTTCGAGCGCACTAATGGGTTCATGCATTGGTAATGAGCGGATGATGTGCTGCAGAACATTTGGATCCCTGATTTAAATCTCCTTCCTCAGCCATTGTTTTTCATAAAGCTTTGAAATGCGGCATAAATTAATATGAGACGCCTAGCGGACTCTGTGCTACACCCGCTGTGCTGAAGTTGGTTCTTGGGGTTTAGTAGAGATAACCCATCATAGCCGGCAAGACATTTATTGGCTATTAACTGCGGAAGGGCGGTTGAGGAAGAGGTTAGGTATTCGACGCCCTCAGCTCCATTAGCGGGGCTGGAGGTTCTAGAAACCAATTTTGTCTCTCTCTAAGGAAATCTTCAATCTTCCCTCAAACGTTATAACTGAACCTTGGGAAGGAATCTTCATTAAGCAAGCTCGAATATTACAATGAACTTTCCATTCTGCTCAAAAATATCCAAAGAATTATAATGATTTTGTTCGGTTTATATAGCTTATTTGTCGCTTGCGAGAACGTAGTAGGTCATAAAGAGGCCGTCAAAGAACCAAGCCAACTCTGAATGAGGTGAATTTGAGATGAATAGTGGATTTATTTTGAGGTCTATTTTCATTTGTTTCATTTGTTGCCATTTAACCCAAGTAGATAAACTTTAAGAAGAATACTTTTCAGAATAAAAATATTTACCGGAAATTTCCATGTATATATATATATATATATATATATATATATATATATATATATATGGGTACGTACTGCTTGTATTTTAAGGTAAATGTAGGTGAAGCTCTAAATATCTGAGTTTACGTCTATATATTTTCAAAACATTTATGGCAAAAATGTTTAAAATTAAGACTTACTAATAATTTTAATAAAAATACTTTATAAATTTTAATAAAAAGTACTTTAACAGATTGATCTGAAAAGGTTTTCACAACGAAGAAATCATAATTTTTAAAAGTATGCTACCTTCACATACTAACTAATGGTATATATTTCAATGACAATATACATTCGTGCCTCAGACCTTGATTAGTTTTAAAAAGCGAAGTTTCATTTAATATCATCATTTTAATAGCAGAAATAAAATTATAAGGAATATTATAGTAATTTAACACTTACCAACGTTTCTGTCGACCTACTCTGCCATAAGCGTTTTATATTCTATAAACAGAATAAATAGTACAGTGCGATCCACATAAACCTGAACCATTTCAATATGCCATAATTTTTGAACCAGTAATAGAACAGACGTGCAACTTTGGCAGAATATAATATACAATTGGGAGATTACACTACACTATTTACATCTCAGAGAAAATGTGGAAGTGTTCTCCACCAGCATCTATACATATTTACACTCATCTCACTATATTCTCTGAAGTTTTACGGAGAGAATCCTCGCCAGTGTTACTTATTCCGGTTCGAATTAATTCCTTGAGAATATAAACTTTCCGTGGCCTATTCCTGTACACTCTAGTTTAGATACCCCCTCCCCTCAATAAAAAATTCGATGAGGTTAGGTCAGGAGATCTGCAGGGTCAAAGACCTTTAGAGATAATTCGATTATCAAAGAAACTGGTTACAAGTTTCATGGTTTCATTAGATGCATGGCACGTTGCTCCATCTTGCTGGAAATAACAATCACTCAATTCGATATCATCTCCGTAAAACTTCAGTGAATACGGTGAGAAGAGTGCAAACGTGTACAGATGCCGATGGAGGACACTTCCAACATTTTCTCTGAGATGTAAGTAGTGTAATATAATCTCTCAATTGTTTATTATATTCTAGCTATTGGCTTTAGTTTCATTTTCTTATGGCTGTGTGTAACTCATATTTAATTCAACAGCGATATACTCCTGCATTTAGAACAATCTTGTGTATTTCGCTTTTATTAAATTTGCTATTTTTCGGTGCTTTGGTATTTTTCATTGTTCTAGATATCATTCAGTAATAATGGCACAAATCTCGTTCTTTTTTCAAGTTTACAACCTTTATGGTGTTATTCAGACTTACAGTGTTCACTGAACCTACAACAATGTAAATGGTGTGTCTTCAGAACTGATCAAATTGTTTTTTTTTTTTTTATTCCAATGTTGCTCACAAGGCAATTTTCGTATTATTTATCTGAAGGATGATAAATGTATTCAAATAATTAAAAATAGGTACTCCAATTCTCTCATAAATCCTAAAATCTACATAATTCTAATTTTGAATTTTGTAATGAACCTGTGAATCCAGATAAACTAATTTAAACATCAGTTGCCGAGAGTCATAAATGCTAGGATTTAATTTTGCGATTTAATCTCAACTGTTCTGGCTTAATAAGAATTTTTCAAACTTATGTTTGCAGATGCACAATCTGCGAGTGAACAAAATACAGATACCAAGCAAAATAGGTTTATGAAAAAGGAATCTATATAAAATAGGGTACATTGGTCTGGTGCAATGTAACTTACGGCATTGCTTCATTTCAAGATGATATATATCTAAACACACAATTAAAAAGCCAAGAGATCCAGTACATCCTACTGTTATGCCTACATCATAACTAATGCGTTCAAAGCAGATATAGCCTCACATGTTTTATTGCAGGAGCAGTGTTCGTTGCTACCCCACTTGCATCTAGTATCACTCGATTCATATGTAACTGAGCCAATCAGGTCACTCGCGAGTCCATTTTGTGGCTTGGCACTTTGATTAATCGGATAAGCTGGTGTCAAAAATGGTCTGTTTGTAAGCTTAACGATTCATTCTATTCATCTGGAAAGGACAAACAGTACTCGTACTTAAACATGCAGAAACTAAGTACACTATTTTGTATAGGTCGCAATTCTTTATAAATGACACAAATTACATGATCAAAACAGTTTATTGCACACAATAGACATTCATTTAAAAACATCAACCCTTTAGAAAATACCACTGCGCGAACTATACTATTTCCAAAGGTCAACATTAAAAAAAATTACACAAAATAACTTAGTTCCTTATGTAAAGGAAGGAAGATCATAGGTCTTTCTCCAACGACGAAATTTCTTAGAATTTCTCATTGAGCACAAAAGTCGTGGGGTTTTGCTAATTGACAAAATATTTAAAAATAACGACAAATAGAGAAGATTCAACATTTCAAGAGTGGGACGAAGGCTTTTCTCCGTATTCGAGGAAGGAGAATATTTTCCTTCATTAGCAAGATTTCTCCTGCGAAATGTAACTGCGGTGCCTGTTAAAACAACTTACTGGTATGCAAGTAGTAATTAATAATATAAAGATGAAAATTTAGTATTGAAAATAAATATTTATTTTAACGCACTCTACATTCTTATCATGCCTTAAAAGTAAATAAGCAATAGGCTATATATAGTTTCCATTAAACAAGAGGTTTTCTATATGTAGCCAGGTTATACTATATTCCTTGATTGTTCTTTAATGAATTCTTCCACATAATTATATTTTAGAGTAAAAATCTAAGTTATTGAACTTGGTCTAATATATCTGACAATTATTTATATTTTGCCAGGATGTACTACGGCTCCAAACAGATGCCGCAAAGTTAAGCAGCTCAAAATGTGTTCAAGGTATACAGAAAGCTTTATTCTGGTTAAGCTCATATTTTAAGAGCCTCCATCAATTGTCTTTAAACAGGGGTAAATGATCACCTGGATATTAGTCGCGTATGATTTGCTTGTTCTTAAACGTTCTTATAGCATCTGGTGAAAGGTTTGTATTTAACGAAAGGGTTGATTTGAGTGCCTCTGTGGTGTGGTGGTTAGCACGTTAGCCTCCAAATCTGGAGGTCCAGGATTCGATTTCCGGGTGCAGATGAAAATAATTCTTTAGCTTGGATAATTCCCTGCTTTCCCTACAGTCTCGAGGTAAGAAAGTAAGTGTAAATAAACAAGTACGTTGCAGGATAACTTAAAGGTTAACACAATCTGTAAACAAAGGAGCTCCAATTGTATCAGCAATTGTTTTACAGGCAAATTCGTCAATGAAACCTGCGTGGTAAAGATGTGCAAATAGTAGAATAAAAAAATTGGTTTTCAGGTAAATAATGGTTCTGATGTTCCTTTGTGTGTGTGTGTGTGTGTGTGTGTGTGTGTGTGTGTGTGTGTGTGTGTGTGTGTGTGTGTGTGTGTGGGTGTGTGTGTGTGTGTGTGTGTGTGTGTGTGTGTGTGTGTGTTTATGAACAGCGTATATTTTAAACGAAAGTCCAAAGTTATTTTGCAAAAGTATGACAGGGAAATTTTGAAGAAAATCCTCTGCCCAAAAACTACCAATTACAATGAAATTATGTTCTCATCTTTATTTTCTAAAATGCTCCAGATGATTTTATCCCTAAATTCATAAATAAAAAATATTTGCTTGAAAAACAAAATGTATATGCAAAATTCTCTGGGAACTGTAAAGACATGGACAAACTTACGACACAGAACATATAGAACACCTTGAAAGTCACAATTACTACAAAATAATGAATTTCATGGAAAAGTAAATTATAGGTTACTTCTGCAACCTATGCCAGTGATTATATAAAATATAATAACAGGCCTATATATGTCTTGAAGATAAATTCAAGATATGTATACATTATGCCGTTTTACAAAATTTGTCACAAAACTGTTAGTAAATCTTCGATAATAAATGAGGCGCTTCAAGGTAATATCACAAAACAATTGCCTTTATGTCACATATTACGTAAACATTGATCTGAGGGACTGTATCCCATAGAGATATTGCCCACACAAAATCACTTTTCCTCAAACCTGACACTTGCCACCTCACATTTGTGTTCTTCGTGCAACCGTCAAACTGAATATTCGTCCTGCATGTGACACGTGATTTGTCATTTCGGAAAATGTGTTTCCACTGCCCCATACTCCATTGAACCGCCCCAATCAAAGCGTTGCGTTAACGCCGGAGATCTGTGGCTACTCGGTCAGGAGTCTATTTCTTTCAGCTTTAGACAAACAAACAGGAAACAATTTGAACTACAAGTTCGGATGAATGGACTTCTGCCATGGTTGTGCGATTTTCTGTGGTGCTCCTGTTTCAATTTGCAACTCTCTTGCTTCTGGTCACACAATTCAATCGCGGTTTACAGTCTATCTAGGATACGGATCACTATCCGAGCTACATTGATCTAAAGATGGGAGTATAGCCCTTTACCCTTAAACTTCATAGCAGTGATGGTTTCTGCTTGTGTTACACTAGAAACAATACCAGAACTGTTTCTTAAAATTGATATATTTATTTCCATTATCACCCTCATCATTATCTATATTATTATGACTACGAGGAAAAGAAGCAGCCTAGCTTTCGAAAATCTATACAAGACTTAAAAATTACAAAAAAAAAAAAAAAAAAACAACAACACAGAATATATCACACTTTTGCATATTTCTCATTTGTTAGATAAGGTGTATCATAAAGCACGCCTGCACTTTATTGCGATAAAGTATTTACTTATCAGTTGTGTAAATTTTCCAAATTCATTAAAACAAAGAGATGTACAGCCTACTACAGGAAATAGAAATTCAGACATTTTAATGTAAATAACATAATAAGTTTGTAAATTATGAAGCTATTAACAGTGAAGCAAACAAATACATACAAATATAAGAATTTATAACTTAAAACATGAATAATAAAGAGATTAAATTAGTGGATAATTTGAAGTGTCTAGGAGTTATTTTAGACAGACGTCTGACGTTCCGAAATCATCTTGATTATGTAGCCAGGAAGGTTAGTAAACTTCTTACCGCACTGACTGCTTTAAAGAGACCTACATGGGGCTTAAACTCTTCTTTATTGAAGTTTATTTATAAGGGGGCGGTTGAACCTATGGCTCCCTACTGTGCAGGAGCATTGCAAAGTATTTTTCAGAAGAGATGGGTACTACAGCGTGGATACATCTTAAGAATCATCCGAGGATCCCGCACTATCTCCACTCCAGCAGCGCTCATTATTGCTAATATTGAACCCATCTTTCTTACTGGTGTATATAAGGCAAATAACAACAACATTAGAAATGGCCGAGCTTTGCCACAACATATTTCACACCTGCAACTTGAACAACCAATTAAACAAGCTTCTCATCCAGCCACCTGTCTCTCTAGTCTTCTTGAAGATTATGCAGCAGAATACCACCAGTACTCCATTTACACAGATGGCTCTCGGATAGCTGAAGGGCTTAGTAAAAATGCTAAAGCAGGATGTTCGTTTGTAGTATTCTCTCGCTCCATAGAGCGCCATTCTTCCATGTTCAAACTTGCTAAGGAGTGTTCAGTCTTTCAAGCTGAATTATTAGCAATTCGTGAAGCAGTGAAATGGTGCCACAACTTACAATGTACCGCTCGCCTTTACAGTGACTCACAAGCAGCAATTGCAGCTTTGAAGGATACCAAAAACAGCAGTCCTATTGCAGCTGAAATAAAAACTCAATTAATAAGTGGTTCTCATCTGTGTATTTCATGGGTCAGAGGGCACGTGGGGATTGCCGGAAATAAACGTGCAGATGAGCTTGCAAAGAGAGCTGCGACTTCAGATCTTCCAGAGACTTACACTCTATGCCCTATTTCTTATGTGAAGCAAACATTAAAGGAGATTATCATCAACGACTGGAATGAATACTGGTTAAAATGTGATTGTGGTGCTTTGACTAAGAATTCATATTTCCCAACAGTTTCTGACAGACATAAATTTAAAATCGTTAATCCTATGTTCTCACTCAATTCTTAACTGGACATGGCAAATTTTCAGCTTACTTATTTCGATTCAAAATCAAATCCACATCTGATTGTATTTGTGGAAATCATCTTCAAGATGTCCCTCACATTTTATTTAATTGCCCGTTTTTGTTTGTTTTGAAAGATAGGAACTTGAATTTCTTTTTATTTTCTTGTTCCATTTAGACCCCGCCTTTAACTACTATGGTCATATCGGCGGCCGTTTTCCAACGAACTTGAATTGTTAGTTCAATCCTTAGGTTACACTTTCTCAAAATGACTTACACATATTCTGATGAATTACAAAACTTATCAATACTTCATGGCTTTCTTAAACAAAATATTTGATAAGCTAAATGATTCATCTTTATGTTTACTGTTTGTCAGCTTGATATTGAATTTGGTTATGTTTTTGTAACTTGTATAATATTCATAAATTTGTAAACTATATTCCTAATATACCTATGGGTAAAATAGGAATAAAAAATTTGGATAGTAAATAAATAAATAAATAAATGACCTTAAAACTGCACTTATCTTATATGAAATGATTATACTCTTTTAACAAATTGTCCGGAATCGCGATTTCATGTAAAACTTTTACAAATCCTCAGCTGGAAACAAGAAAGCTGTTGTCATCCTTACGAATGCTAGATGTTAGTATTGTCACGCAATTATTGGAACGCCCGACCAACGACAGCTGAGAAGGGACCAGAGGCATCCGAGCAACACCCACCCATTAATCTCAGTCACTAACTGAGCGGATGATTAGGGAAGTGCCACTTGTCGCTGGCCGCCTCTTCGCCCCCTCCCCTGCCTTCTGGAACCTTCGCGGTGATTCACTGAAACTAGAGGCTTCGAGAAAACGGCGATATTCCTATAAAAAGGGCTGCAGTGAGTGAATTGAGTCAGTGCTTGGCGAGCCGCGTAGGAGCGCCGTGCTAGTGTACGGACGAGAAGACTGTGTACGTGCATCGGAAGAGTGTACGTAACTGTGAACGCAAAGTGGAACTGTAACGGACTGACTGGTGAATTGTAATTGTGTGCATTACGTAACTGTGTAATCGGCAAGTGTTCCGATTGTAATTCGGTGGAAATAAAGAACATTTTTGAGTGGTGCAATTGGACTTTTCATTTCACGAACCCACAAAGTCACAGTATGTTCTTGTTAGTACTAACAAAATCTGAAAATAAGACACATTTAAAAACAGAATCGACTGCCGGTATTTCAAAATTCATTACGCCATGCTTTTTTTTTAAATAGATATCATTTCCCAAACCATTAAATCTGTCGGACCATTTAATTGTTTTAATAATTTAACTTATGGATTTACTTCATGGTTAAATGCCCAAAAATGATCTGCTACGGCCGTTTTACCAGTCTGTTTATACTTAATATTACGAAAATGTTCTTTCGTTCCAGTTTCTAAATTACGTTTTGTCTTTCCAATATAAACCTTATCACAATAGAAAAAATTAAACCGCTAAATACAAATTTTTTATTATTATGAATTTTTTATTTTTTATTTTTTTTTAGAGAAATGGAATAAATTTTAATACTATATTTATTTTGAGAAGCTAAAGTTATACCAAACTGTTTAATTTTTTTTTGAAAATGTTTATTAACCCAACTATCTTTTATTTTTCTAAGGGAAATCAATAACAGTTTTTTGATATTTGGATTTTTCAATTTTTTATTTATACCTATAGTCTTTATTAAAACCATTAATTAAAGCAGTATGAATAATATATTTATATTCTGTATTAAATTCACCTTTATTTAGGGGTATACTTTTTAATCTATAAATCAAACTATTGAAAACAGCAAATTTATGTAAAAAGGGTTAAAATGTATATTTGTTATGTAATTATCAATATATGTAGATTACCTATAAATACCAAAGTTGAATTTATCTTTATCTTTAGATCTAGCTGTTATCTATTAATTTTAAGTGATACTTTGCAAAACTTTTAAACAGCTTATAGATTTCAGTTTCGTTGCCATCTTTAACATAATACCGATTTGGTAAATTATCTGCTACACTGTACAAAGACTAATGAGGCATCTAATAATAGCCATAAAAACATTTTCGCACCTCTTGAACTAGAAGCAAAAAGCCGGCACATGTTTTCCCTTAGGTTAATGGATTATATACATTACACGGAGTGCGCTAGTGTTAAATAAGGAATTAAAAGTGTAAATAAGATGAAAAATATCACTCCAGAGGAATATCCGTAACTTTATCTCTGTTATTGAGTTAATCAAAAAGGCGCACTAAAAGCAACTGAACAAACGTCCAAATGAGTGAATATATGTAAATGAAATGCAAAAGCCCTCCAGCACCCTTGAAATTTTCCTGCTCTCTCATCCAAACGGAAGCTCTCCGGTAGGCTTTACTTTTTCTCTCGCCGTTGATGCAGTGAGTTTAAAGGGAAACTCAGATCTTGGTACTCGTTATTTTTGAAATAGCAGGGGAGAGATTCAGACTGAATGGGCTACATGTAGCTTAAGCCTCAGTTATCCATGAAAAGGGAGTCGTAAATGGTTAAATGGTTAGGAAGCGTTTGCAAAAGGGAGAACATTTCTGTGAAATATATCGACAACTTTTATAAAAGTGTAACTGCGAAATTCATACTAGGTAGTTACGTTTGTGAATAGCAACGCGTTTGTTTTTAGTTTAACAATGGAAAGAAGTAATACTGATAAGTAGTACAAACACTATTTTTACTGTATAACATATCTAGCGGGTAAAGTAGCTGTTACAAACAACTGCTGAGTTTCTACATACTTTGTGGACCCTGATCGAATAATTAATTTTTAAAGTGTCCGCGTATGTGTGCCTGTATATGTGAAAGATATAGCCCAAATTTATTTATCTTCGGTAAATATAAATTATATTCAGCGTTTTCTGAAGTTGCCGTGCGATGAATGTTATAAAAATTTACTCATACAAGGTACTCGTTCGTTACACGGTCATTTTTGGAACTTTTAATTTTCGCAAATTTAGCTTCAATATTTTATATATTTGCTCAGAACATTAAAAATGCCCGCCTCGGTAGCGTAGATGGTAGCATGTCTACCTCACGTTCAAGAGGTCCCGAGTTCGAATCTCAGTCAGGGTGAGTTACCTAGATAAGGTTTTTTCCGGGGTTCTCCCTTATCCTTCAAGACGAATCTCGGGTAACTCTAAGCTCCATGGACCCTGGACTAATTTGAGCATCATTTCACGCAATTCATTCACCGTGCGATATAACTTAACGTTGGGTCAGACGTAAATTACAAAAACAAAACAAAAAAAAAATGAAAATCATAAATTTTATGAAAATACCTGTAAAATTCATTCAATGTAAATAATTTAGTACAACTTTTTTCTGTCCCATTTATACCCCGCCTTCAACTGCACTGATCATATCGACGGTTATTCTCCTTTGGAACATATGGAAGGTGTTAACTCGTAATCATTGGGTTGTATCATTAGATCTCGAACACTTTCACACTCTCAGTCATATTTCCAGACGCTGGGGAAGATGGGGAATGATCTTAGTTGGACAAAACTCCGCACCCCAAGCCGGGAATCGAACCCGGGGCCTCTAGCACGGCAGGCAGGTGCTCTATCGACTGTATAACTTGTGTAACTTGATGTAACTGGTAAATCATGTAAGGCAGACACAGTTAGTTCAAAGTCAACTGTTGTGACATTGGACATTTTCGAATTTATTGTCAGTTTGCTTTTTTCAATCCTTTGTCTTATTTTTTTCTTACTTTGAGAAGAAAATATTAGAACACCACAGAGCCTACTGCATTTCCCAGAAATAAATATCAGCTTTTACCTATAATTGGGCCTCCTTATGTTGCACTGGAGTGAGAGTTGACAGCGTGTTATCATTTCATTCGCTACAGAATAAAGTGGTTTATTTATTTTTCATCGTTTTTTTGGTATTAAAAAGTTTTGGCAGCCAAGTTTTCAAGCATTTTAACCCATTAATACGCACATGATTTAAACATTGATGTTAAGCGTAAGGTACTGAAGGTATCGTAGTTGGTTATATAGTGATCGCTGGCGATGTTTTGTTTATTGATTTAAATATTCATTTTCCAAGATAGCATGTCGGGTATTATGGAATACCAGGTACTTCTTAATAGCCACGTAAAAGTACAATGCTCCATATAACCGTACAAAATATATTGAACAGAGATAAAGTTAAAAATGAGTTTTGAGTATAATATTAACAGCTAAACAATTATTATATAAATAGAAATACAGCTAAATTTAAATCCAGAGGACATATTTTACAACTAAATTCACGGTAATGCAAATACTTTTTCTGTTATTCTAGACCAAGATATTTTGTATATTTTGAATCAATCATGTTTCGTTTTTTTAAATAAGTACGGTTTTTTTTTCAATATTTTAAATCACCTATTTCATGATACCCGACTATTTCACATTACCCTCCGTTTGAACAATTATTCTAAATACTTTTTTTATAGTTACCAAATCAACTGCGGTTCTTTTTATATGTGAAAGTTCATCACGGTTGTAGTATGTACCTATTATGTATGATCTGGCGAGTTTTGTATAGACACCAGTTATGCTAGTTTTAGAAATGTAAATTGCATTCCATAATAACCTCCTCTTATCTACTACTGCAACGTTCTCGGACGTGAAGGAGTGATAAGGTAGCTGGAATTGGTGTCTGTCAGTATAAAGCAGCTTGTTTACAAACAAATTCTGCTTCAATATTAACACTTTCTTCCAGTTTCACTGTCACCTCATCTTTCATTCTGAGTTACTGAGTTTACACTATCGATTCGCTAATTTTATCTACGAGTAGTTCGGATCCTCTGTCACTTCTCTTCGTGACGTAGCGGCAAGTAACCTTTTCTTCGGGCAATTCACTCGCTGGGGAATCGAAGACCAAATGGGTCTAACCTTTTGCTCTCACTGCACGTCACAACAGTTGTCACAAACTTGCAGGTAGAACATCTGCTGTCGCATCGGAATTGCTCTCACCAAATCAATTGCGTGTACTGCGTTGAATCCTTCTAAGAGTTCCAGAACATTAGAGAAACGGAAAATATGGAAACTTCCAGAGGATTTTAGTTTCTACAGGCAGCGGCTCCAGAGGTTATGCTGGCCGACCAATCGACCAATGCCTTCTACTGATAACCAAGGCCCATAGTTGCATCATAAATGCTTTCGTGTCTATATGGTACTGCGTTCCAAAGCATATATTCTAATAGCTTTGATAAGTAAAACTTACATTTGTAAGAACCATAAACCATCAGCAAATTTTATATTTGAAGAGTCTTTTTGTGGAGATAATAAAATTTTCAGCATTATATCCTAGTTAATCAGAACATCTTCTTAAATTTGTGACATTTTAACATAATTCATTACAAAAGCTTTCGGAATGGACAAAAATCGGTCCATTTTTTAACTTTTGAGGAAGAAAGTAGTGTTTACTTATATGTGAGGTTGTGGATTAACCTAAGGTCTATTTAAGTATTTGCTAATCATATTTGCTCAGAACTATGGTAACATGTGAGGAAAATTAGATACATAGGAACTTCAACACTTGTTGCAGCTTTCCTATACCAACATTTTAGATGTATATCTGCATTATCATCCGTAAAATTCATCCACGAAGTTTGTTATCCTCGATGGAGTGCATTAAAAGCTCGTTCTCATTGTTTCCAAAGTAAGATATAATGTCAGAAAATGAAGCAGACCTGAATAACTTAGATCTCTGCCAGCTTCCATTGTACTTTCTCTAAAAGGACATTAACAATGAGGTGAAGTCTCACAAGGAGTCCTGAGCCAAAGTCACGCCTACAATTTATCCGGCAGCTGAACCTGCGAATTACGACAGGACGCTTTCTATTGGCTGCGGGCCCATCTAGATCATCCATCAAACATTAACTCTCTGGGGGTACAGTGGGCCTCATTTAGGAAAGTGTGAGAACTGTTGGCACTTAAGAGTGCCAAATAGCTCTCATCAGCATGTGTGCCCTTCCAAAATGGATAAGGAGACAAACACACCGAGTTACAGAACAATGGCGTAAATAATTAACGATCAGCGCCTGCAGAGGACAATAAATACAAAGACATGCCCTCCTTTAGTATTTTTTGTCAAACTTGCTTCAGGTAGCTATATTAGAAACAAATGAATGTGCTTTAATTTACTCAATTTAAATCTTTGAATTTACTAATCTTATATTGTTTCTGCAACCTCAAATGAATGTGCTTTAATTTACTCAATTTAAATCTTTGAATTTACTAATCTTATATTGTTTCTGCAACCTCTACGAAAGCTTCATCAGTTAATTTTGATTCTAGAGATCATCTTGATACAAAATATGGGACTACAGGTTTTGGGACACTGAACTTTGAATTTTAAGTATCGTGTGAAGGAATGAAGGAAACTTGTTTTGTGACACTGAACTTTGAATTTTAAGTATAGTTTGGAGGCATAAAGGAAACTTGTTTTGGGACATTGAGCTTTGAATTCTAATGGATAGAGTCAACATGAAAAATTGAATGCCATGGCCGGGATTTGAACCACGTATCTCCTGGTTTCCGTCCAGTCGCTCTTAACCTTTGAGCTACCACGGTCAACGTGCCTTCCTGACATTAAATTCTCCATTTGACTCGTATATTTCCCCGGTAGACCACTAGGGGCTCTCGCATCCGAGATACACCGTTCGTGGCGACTTACTATCGTAAGTACTTGAGTCCCAGGCTTCATCATTTAACTTTCATTATTTTAGAGACCACTAGGGGCTCTCGCATCCGAGATACACCGAGAATGGCATTGAATTTTTCATGTTGACTCTATCCATAAAAAATCTTAGCCCATGTACGGCTAGTGTGGAGAAATGATTTATTTCCATCAATTAATTAAAAATTTGAATTCTAAATTTAGTATGAAGTCATTAAGGAAAGTTATCTACGTATTTTTTGATCTAAAATAACTATCGCAAAGTCTTCTCCATCTCCTCCTACCTCCTTTCATTACTTGGTATCTGTGGCCCATTCTAAATTCGTCTCAGCTCTGCGTCGATCACACAGCTTCCATTTTCTGCAAGTTTGTTTTGGCACTAGTTTTTGATATTCTTTCATATCCCTCTCTTCAGAAAATATTCATTTTAAAATATTTATTTCTTCATATTAAAGTTATGTTGAACTTACTTATGATTTACATTCCTAAGTCCTAATAATTTTCTAAAGTTCATAAATTGGTTATGTAATACAGAAATATTATAAACAAATATCAATTTAAAAATAAGACACTGTTGATGTCAATGGAAGATTGCAGCAGATTAATAATATCAGGAAGAAATATATTCCGTTATGATATAGTAATATAAACAGAATGAGGCTGTAACCACTGAAAACGAATTAACCAAAATCATCTACAAGAATAGAATAAGAAGGTAAGAAAAAGATCATAAAAATAGTCAGAATTGGAGGAGAACTTAATGCGTCGCATTTACATTACTTTATCTACCACTACCCTTCATTTATATATACCTCTGTAAACAGCTTTTATTGGTTCACTTATCTACCCCATGTTAATTGGGATAGGCATTTGCTCATACAGTCCGTTGCCTAGAAAATCCGTTGAAGGGATAGAAGACGCCAATGGACCATCGGATTCTTTAAAGCGGATTGCTATGTGTTTGCTTAGGAGGTCTATGTACCCTTTCAAGAATATGCGAGAGTAATGAACAGGAATAGTAGTATTTTCTTCTTAATCTTCATCACGGCTCTAAAGTCTTGCTGCTTCCATTTCCTTTCCTGGTCTTTCTAGTAAATAGTTTGAGAGATGACAAAGTGTTGAAAAGCTCAAATGATAGCAATAAATTCTGGGAAATGGCTGATGCTCCCTAAAAGTACAATATGTTTTGAAGAAAAGTACACCTGTTGCACAAGTTCTCTTGGAATGTTATTGTTTGTAAAATTATGTGGAATATCTTGCAATGGAAGGCCCCGGAGAAGCTGGCAGGAACATTTAAGAGCCAACTCTTAAAAAAACACATTTTTGAGCATATCTTTAATATGTGAAATGTTTATGACAATCATAAGATCCAATTTTGATAAACTATAAAATAGGGGAAGTTTAGAGTGAGTGGAGCTTCATATTGCATCTTTGACACACACTGAACTTATCCAGTTGGGTATTTCTCTTATTCTTATTCTTTTTTAGTTAATACTATTCACATTATGCACGATAACAGACATTTTCAAAAACTGCCCCATTTCAGGATTAATACAGCCTCATAACAGGTGTTTATGGTACACTCGGCAAATCAAAGTTTCGAATGGCATACAAAAATTCCTTTACCAAATTTAGAGGACGTAATTGTGGAATAATCGGAAAAAAAGGGAAGGGTCATTGGGGTACGCCTGTGGGACACTTTGATTACATCGTCTGACCTCCTATATGCTCAAGATCGTGAGAGTTCTGGACATCAGTAGGGTTAGACATTCTTTATTTATAAATTACTAAAATAGATCTTGGTGGAGAATTAGCAAATGAATACAATTACTATAATTGGGAAAACCCACTTGCACCACTTACCGAAATCTGCATTTCCTATGCGTTCACGCACCCATGCGGTGGGAATTTTGAGGTTTCATGGTTGCCGTTCTGACAGACGGTGACTGACAATTGTATTTAACGAAGGCGGCGGTGTTTCTCATTACTACGTAACAAAGAAATATTGGGAACGTCGCAACTCATATATTTGTGTGACAACAAAACCAAAACAGTTGCAGAGTCGCCTCCGAAACTGGCCTTTCCGTAGGATCTGTGCACACAATCCTGCATGAAGATCTGAAATTGCTCAATCGGCGATACGTTCTCCACTCGCTGGATCATGTCGTCAGACCTGTTGGTGCGAGGCCGTAACTGTCTTGGTTTGTTTTCACACGATGATCTGCCTTCATTGAACTGTCGCACCCTGGAGCACACACCACATGTCTCACTCAACTGGTGATGAATTTCAATAGGTTCACACCATGAAAATGGAGAAAACGAATGATTACGAGCTGTTTTTGCAATGAAAATATCGCCATTTTAAGTATCAAAAACCATCCTAACTCTCGCTGACACTAAAGCTCAATGCACTGTACAGTGCTGCCATCTCTGTCACTCGTTCACAAAGAATCCACGTGTCTTCCCCCCTCCCCCCAAAAAGAAAAATAAACGAAGTTCCTATCTGGACCCAGTCCTCGCACCTCGCACCTCGTAACCTAAGAAGGTAGCCAAACCTTTTCAATGCCGGTTGCTATGTGACAGCTTTGAAGTTCAGCTCTGTCTGTATGGACACCAGAAAGAAAGAGATGGTGACGATTTCAAATTGATAAGGTTTAGATGTAAAGCTGAAACACTTCATTTAATAAAAATTGGGTTCTTCCACGAAATGCACAATGTTCTGCAGTAAGATTTTGTCTATCTCTCACAAAAGACCTTAATATAAAGATAACTTTAAGGAAACATTTCCAGAGAGGCATTTTTATGTAATAAGAATGATTTACAAATATGTCTTTTTTTCGATAAAATGGAGCTATTTTTACTAAATCATGCTGAACTTCTACACCGAATTTCGTGTCCAATCAACTTTTCGTTTAATTAAGGAAACCTCAAAACATACGTTTCCGATGTAATTCCGATGGAATGTAACATTTCCTCTATTTGCTGAAATGACACATCAAATAAAGTGTAAATACTTTGCACATATTTACAAAAAGTGCGTCAATTTGAAGAGAAAGATGTCATTTGTTGCTTTTTTACTGTATTTTTTTTTCCTTCTAAATAACTTTTTTTAGCCCTTAAAGTGGCATCTGAAACTTACTGCTTCATTTTGCCTTATTCTGCCCAACAAACGAAGCATAAATGCACTAATGATATTCTGCATGACGTGAGAATCTCAATTTTAAAGGGAACTTGCAGTGATAAGCGATTGTTTTTATGCTTTCTTTTTGCCTGCTTTACCAATGCCGTATGCATCTGATCCTCTGTCGATTTGCTTCAACGGGCTTCAAAGGATATTAATATACGGTCTCGCAAACAAAGCCTTTTTAAAATGAGTGATGGATAAATGGGCAACGTCTTCAGCACGCTTATAGAGTATGGATGATGGAACAAGGGTCAATGAACTACATGCAGCACAGACTCAATGCACCGACATGGAAAATAACAGGCTCTCCGAGGGAAAACTGTGCACCTGAAAAAGCCTTTGCCGTAATCGATTATAGCACATGCACCGGAGTTTCACAGGTGATCGACTCCCAGACCCGCTTCGACCGCATCGTACATCATTTCCATCCACATGACCAACCCAGGGATCAAATGATTATTCCTCTAGGGGTGACATCTAGTAGAGTTGCTTTACTACTTTCGAAGAGATTAGAACTTGGAACTCTCATGTACAAAGTACTTAGTGGGATCCTTCATGCACGCAAAACATACTTGGTGACTTATCAAGCGATTTGGTTAGATATGCTTCTTACCCAAAGCTGTAGTAATCAGACTGATATTTCCTAGTTTAGGAAAGAACTGATTTTAAAAGGCACACAATTTAAAAATAGTACCATTAGTTATTCAAAGTTAGCGGTCTTCCTCAATTTGGGAGACACGCTGTATGTAGATTAAAATTGGCAAGATAAACAGTGGTGGGAAAAATAAAGAAGTGACAGGGCAGATTCCTCACTAAACCTTGTGGAAGTTATCCCGAGAGGAAAGGAGATGAAATCGTCCAACGGATATGTAGCAACCACATGGCGTTCCCAAACAGTGGATGAAAGACATTTTTTGCCTCTGCGCCACGATACGTCGCGGAAAACCACGGTTCTAACACCGCACCGCGAGGTTAGCGACCACAATGCCGCTCCAACATTGAGGACAACATTTACTAAGGCAGCAGTTCGAAATTAGCAGCATCGCACGACACTTTCAACCTGAAAGACTGGATTGAAGATATGGTGGAATTGAAATGAAAATAAGGAACCTAGCGATCCACTCATGACCAAAGAACACAGCGAAAAATCCTTCGTTGGTGTGGTCGGTTATTGGGGAGTGAATCTAAGACCTGGCAAATGTAAGTCCGAATCGATACAGCCTAAGCCTCCTTCCTGTATGTCGGAAAGATAGTATTAAACTGAGGAACTCGATGCAACATCCGGGATCTGAACCAAGGATCTTCGGTCCACTTTACCGCTGTTATAACCAATAGAGTAGTCCCTAACTGAATCACATTTTGAGGCACTAACTCACACTGCTCTTTTGTACTGTTTCCCCAGGACAAGAAGGCAAGCTATAGGAATGTACAGCGTAATCACTTTTGCTGTTCGCACGGCTTATATTCTCTCCTTCGAGTATGACAACGATGTAAGGTTCGTTTAAAGTACACAAGTGTTGTCACATAGCTCACCCATACATTTGTTGCATTTACTGCAACAAATAGTAGATCTGGCAGCACGGGTGACCATATGCACTCTCAAGCACTCATTTCCTAGTAAACAGATCCGCTACCGGAGCAGATAAACAGTTAAAGCTCCTCTGCCATTCATACCCCTCTAGCCTTCTTGTCGTGGGCATACAATACATAATGCGTTGTAAAAATTTTTCAGTTTTTAAAAACTCCTTGGCTAAAGCTGGGGCACAGCTCGATAAATATTCTTTGTTGGTCGATATAAATATATGCAAATAGAAAAAATGAAGCAAATTAACTATTTTGTGTCTAGTACTCCATACATACTTTAGGGGCTAACCGAAGTTGTAATATCAACTGTGATGGGTTCTGGCCGCCTGTAGGGTGTCTTCATTGTATCCTTACTCCCAGGGTCTGATACACAATAAGCTGCCGGCTGCAGTGCAGAATCCACAGCGTAATAGACAAGATCCCATGATGAGTGAAATAATCTTAAGAAATGACATTGGCTAATAGGACGATCTAAAACGTCCCTTTGTATGCTGTAAGACCACGTTAATACATTAAGCTGTTTTAGGGATTATTTTAATAGGAGTCAATTGTTTATTTACGTCCACTTATTAATCTAACTGCTAATGTTTAGGACCCTGATTCTCACTTGTGGGCTTTAATTAATTTGGCAACTGTTTTGCAGTAGTAATAGTTTTATTGTAGTTCATTTATTAAGGTTTTATTTTGTGACTGCCTGAGTTTGACTCAATCATATTTATTCAGAGGTTTTAATTGTATACCTAATGTAGATTCAAATACTCCAATGTCTTCTTCTTCTTTATTTTAACAGTAGTATACTACTTATAGTGATGTTCAGACATTCTAGTTCCTCTATACCTTAATGTCGGATCTGGGGAACTGAAGCTTTGGAACTGAGAGAGAACCAGTATGGGTGATCAGCCCAATACCTGGTGTGAAGGTGAGAGTAGTGGATGATAGTGTGATGAATGATAGAGAAGGTGATGATGGAGTAATTGGTCAAATGATGGCGGGGGAAAGCGGAGATACCGGAGAAAACCCACCTCGGAGCCGTTGTTCACTACAAGACTCATTTTGCGGTCACCTGGGATGAACCCGAGTCGCCTAGGTGAGTGTTGAGTGGTCAAACCACTCGACCATAGAGCGGCCCCTTTAATAAGTCTAATAAATTTAATATAAAGTTTTAATTTCGTCACTCATGTAACCTCACCTTAAAATCCCTAACGGAGAGTTTAACCATAAATTAGTTCATCAGGACATGAACTAGCTTAGTTCCCCGACTATAATTGCATAAGAATGGAAATTTGTGGGGATTCAGTCAAGTTTTATATACATGGGGTATACAAAAGTAATTTTCAAAATTTTGGTGGAATGTATGCATCTTTAAAACAGCAGGTACGTATTCTTAATTTTGTATTTTGAATTACAAACATTTAGTTCATTTCTCTTTATATACAAGTTGAAGAAGTAAAAGGAGTACTGAATTTTGCTGCTCTTCTTGAAGCAACTAAGTAAAGAAAGACTGAAAGATAAATCTCAAATTATATAGTGCTATGTACCTTCCGTTTAATGCAGAGTAAAAATTTTAGTCATTGGAGCGTAAATTCTATATCACAATGAAATTTACTATACATATTTATCTAAAAAGAGCTTTGATTTTGCTAATTACACAAGAATAATAGTAACGAGAAAATGAACTGCAGTCGCTTGTCATTTGTCGAACCATTTAAACAAAATATTTAGATAATCAACGATAAATTAGTTCATGAAATTTAATATTCGTTATTGACTTTGTGTGTATCACCCATACCATATATGTATAGTTCTCATAATTGCTCAATACGTCATCATTAGCACGTAAGGCATAATTTCGCACGTAAGCTGAAATGTATAAAGTCAAACATTTACTTAGATTGCTCTAACGGTGAAAATGCTGCATAAGGTTTTGAAAATGAAGTCGGAGCATTTTTAAAGGATGGAAAGATCTCAGGAACCTATTTTCTAATTATACATATTTCAGATCCGTTTTATCAATCAGCGTAATTGTATATGGATTTGAAGAAAACAGTTCAGCACAATTTAGCAATGTTTTAAAGGAAAAACAGTTTAGTCTGATGTTCAGAGTAGTCGAAACGATAAATTCCACAGAAGCGAATCATTAATATTGTTAAAATACATGTAAATATACTGCAAGTTAAACATAGAGGTACCAACATAACCAAAATAATTAAAACGTCCGCATCCAAACATACAAATGAAGTTTAAATGACAGTTCATTAGATTTGCGTCACGTCAGTTTTATTTTGACAGAAAAAATATATCGGAAACAGCACAGCTAAAAATTTAACCAGAAACATGTAAACAGTGCATGAAAACATCAACATTATAACGTTTTATTGTGAAAATCGTTAATATGAATGAAAAATTAAACCAACCGTTATTTTCAATTTTATGTTCTCTATTTCCTTTTGAAGTGCTTCGTTATGGTAAAGAAATGTTATGTACGTTATCCTGACTGCTTAACCAGAGCTAATATACTGCGATCCAAATAAACCTGAACCATTTTAATAGGCCATAACTGTTCAACCAATAATAGAACGCACGTGAAACTTTGGGAGAATATAATACACAACTGGGAGTTTACATTACACTATTTACATCTCAGAGAAAATGTTGGAAGTGTCCTCCACAAGCATCTATGGGTCGTTGGTCCCATTTTCTTTGATGCGACTGTAGATATTGAGGTTTATATGGGTATCTTCAAGACATTTGTGGAGCAACTGGATGATATCGAACTGATAGAAGGTTATTTCCAGCAAGATGGAGCAACGTGCCATACATCTAATGACACCATGGAACTTCTAAGCAGTTTCTTTGATCATCGAATAATCTCAAAGGGTTTGTGGCCCCCCTGATCCCCTGACCTAACCTCACTAGATATTTCTTGTGGGGGTATCTAAAAGTAGTGTACAAGAATAGGCCACGAACAATTGATGTTCTCAAGGAACCCATTCGAAACGAAATAAGTAATATTGGCGAGGATACTCTCCGTAAAACTTCAGAGAATATGGTGAGACGGGTGCGAACATGTTTAGATGCTGGTGGAGGACACATCCAACATTTTATCTGAGATGTAAATAGTATAATGCAATCTCCCAATTGTGTATCATATCCTCCCAAATTTACACGTGTGTACTATTATGGCCTATTGAAATGGTTTGGGTTTATATTGTTGCGTATAAGGTTTGAACTCATTTGGGAAATAATTCTAAATATTGGAATTTAAAATTTAAGTTCCTGTATTGCAAGTTTGAATACGTCTGTGTGAATCGCTTGGTTCACATCGCTAAATGAAGATAAAAAGTCACTGAACTGTTGGATACTGCCTGCTTTGTCAACAAAACAAAGTAAAATTTAGACAATTCATGTAAACAGTAATTGCAAAAGACGGTGCAATTCTAGGAAGCCAGAAGCTGGAAGAACCAAGCAGGAAGTGCGAATTTGGCACAATTGTGAGAAACGCTCATCTGTCGATTAACGGCTATTTTGGTGGGATTCCTATTTAAATGATATACGTCGGTACGCGGGAGGACTTTTGGGTTAGTATTATTGAATCGGGATTAAGTCTGTCAGGTCTGATTCTGTTGCTGTGTGTTCAACCCGAAAAAAGAAGACGATCAACTGTAGACTACATCCTTCATATTGCCGTTAGTTCAGACACTTACGCAACCCTGAACTAAAGGTACTATTCATCATGTTATAATTTATATAATATTTCAATTGGACCTCTGATTTCTTCAAGATGAGGGAGTGCCTTGTTTTGCTCTATCGAATCATCTTCTGGTTCTTCTTCTTCTTCTTCTTCTTCTTCTTCTTCTTCTTCTTCTTCTTCTTCTTCTTCTTCTTCTTCTTCTTCTTCACTTCACGGTATGGGCAGAGTGTCCGTTCCGTCTCGCAATAATTGCTCCTTCCATCTCTTTTTAGGTCCACCAACATCTCTCTTTCCTTGTGGCTGATATTGGAATGCAATCTTAGGCAGTCTTGTTTCGGAAATTCTTTGTATATGCTGCATCAATTCCTTTTGATATTTCAAAATTTTGCTACTTATCGAGTCTACGTTGAGTTCCTTTCTTATGTCTTCATTCCTCACTCTATCCAACCTTGTGCATTCCTTTGTTGTCCTTAAAAAGTTCATCTCTGCACTTTGAATTTGGCTTTTCATTTTCTTCGTGAGTACCCATGCCTCACTTCCATAAAGTAGTGCAGGGACTGCCATTGTTTTGTACAACTTTAATCTTGTATCTCTTCTGGTTTTATTTCTCAACGTTCTATGCACTGTTCAACAAATCATTTGGAATGTTGCAAGCTTTTCGCTCACATCTCTGTCTGTTTTCATCATATAATTAAGATTACATCCTAAATAGCTGAATTCTTTTAGTTGTTCTAGTGGTTTGTTGTCTAAAATTATTTTTGATCTTATATGTTGTTTTCCCCAAAAGGTCATTATCTTAGATTTTTCCGTCGATATTTTAAGATCATACTGTTGGCATACTTGGTTCAAGCGGTGTAGTGCATATTGTAATTCATCCTCCGTTTCTTGTATTACAACCACGTCATCTGCATATAGTAAAATATTTAAAACTTTGTTCTTATTTATTTTTATTCCTGATTTAATAATACTTTTCCAATTTTGGATGATGTCATATATATATATATATATATATATATATATATATATATATATATATATATTGAAAAGAGTAGGTGATACACTGCACCCTTGTCTTACGCCTCTATTAATTTACACTCTATCGAATCACAGAATATATTTGTTAGTGTGGTTTGACAGCAGGTGTCATCTCTAAACCTACTCATGTCCTCAAACCCTACCAATTAGCTCTGCCATCTGATTTTTCAAATCCATCAAGTA
Organism: Mantis religiosa; assembly: GCA_030765055.1. Taxonomy (NCBI): domain Eukaryota; kingdom Metazoa; phylum Arthropoda; class Insecta; order Mantodea; family Mantidae; genus Mantis; species Mantis religiosa. Next base: position 52,725,754 of record CM060957.1, read on the forward strand.
GCTACGTTCCTAATTGTGGCTTAGGTTTGTAAGTCCTCCATTCCCCTTACAATACTGGCTGCAACAATATGGATCGCACTATATTTAAAACTGTCTTACTGCGGTTATTTGGAATAGAGCAGGCCGAGAAGAAATGAAAGGAGATATCTCGTTTCATTCCAATATTGGTCTGTGTTCCTATTATTTAATGAAATCCATAGAAATATTTCTCATATATATAATCCAAAATTCACTTCTATTATCTAACCATATCTCCTCGTATCTAACGTACTAACGGGCTTTTGAGCTTTGTGAAATTTTATTATTTTATTAGGTTCTTTACAGTTTGCATTATTATAGCAACACGCACCTTATTCCATTCTTGCCGAATAGGTGCATATGCCCATTTAAATAATAATGATTCAGGAGAGTACGTAATCATTTCTATAGCATGTGTATAAACCGGTGCTTGTTCATACCAATAATAATATCCACATACGTTTTAATCGATTCCACATTTTCATTTAAATTATATTGTACAGCAGAGCTTGCAATTAAGAGATTAATGACCCGGATAGGCTTGAGTTCATGTGTAACTCCAGGGGTGGGACAAACGGTTATAACTGTCAGTATATTCTTCATTAACATGTATATTTAATAATAATTTAGCTCCTTAGTTTCCAATATACGTACAATTAACTCTACTGCTAGATATTCAAATTAAACATAAACAACTTTAGAGCATAACATGTCTTTGAAATTCCCAGTAACATTTTTTCTACATTCCACTAATAAGCGAGAGAAAGGCTAAACGCGTTACGTTTGTTCACATCAGTATTCATATACATTTTAATTTAGGAATTTTAGCCTTTATTCAAATGTGTGTGTGGCCGAAGAGCTTGTTGGTGAAATTTCTGGTCTGGATATATTCCAGATGACGGGCCTTCAATGAATCTCCTTAATTAACTGGATTATGGATTGTCTTTCATTCAGTCCACTGCAGTTTTCTGGCTAGAAAATAACGAATAATAAGCTTGGACTGCCTTACGTCATGCCTGACCGAAATTAGCTGACAGCTGCTGGAGAGCTATAAACAACACTGAATGCACATGTAAATTCAAGACAGTCATCAGTGTAGACGTTTGTTAATGTCGACATATTGTCAAAGTATTTTTGCTGAAGTAATAAATAAAGCTTTAATACTATATCTGAGATTTGAATCACCGATATTCAACTTTAAGTACAACTTTTCTAACAAGCTAGGCTATCATGCCACAATAACGTCAGGACGTTCAATTCTCCAACAAATTCCCTTTTATCTCGAGAAACCACAACGTCTTCTGAAATTCATGTTTACATAACATCGCAGTGGTGGCTACAGTTTCGTACTTTAATCACGGGCCACATAGTTGTTCACTCGGAATCGAACCCGGGCCACTTTGGGGAGAGTCGAGTGGAATGGTTAGACCGCCCAGGTTTGATCCCGAGTGACCGCAAAATGAGATTTGTACAAAACCGCACTAAGGCGGGTTTTCTCAGGGGTATCCGGTTTCCACCACCATCTCATTCCACCGGTGCTTCATCTTCACCTCATGTGTCATCAGTGTCACCGTCTGCGGTACCACTTGTGATAAAAGAGGGCTTACCACTACACAGATTTCCTCCATCGTATATCACTGGCCTCCGGGCGGCTTTGAAAACTCCTACCTCTGTTACATCGCCGTTCCAGCCTCGGCCTACATTCTTCATTGGTACTCTACAAATCACTCGTTCGTCCGCTTATTACATATGCCTGCCAAGTGTGGGAGGCCGCACAGACATGTCATCTGCGTCGTCTTCAGGTCATACAGAATCGCTTCATGTGCATCGCTACCAACATTCCATGGTTCATCCGTAATCAGCAGCTCCATCATGAACTAGGACACTTACCTGTTCACAACTACATTCGCAGGATCGCCCGTCGTTTCTTTTAGACACTGCAAGAAGTTCCAGGAGCTGTGCATTATAGCATCGGCGTCCGCACGCGCCAACCTTCACGCTTAAAGAGGAGACTACCACAGGACCTGCTTCTGAGTGGAACATCTGATTCCAGTGATTCTAGTGCTTGATGTGTGTCTTATATGTCCCATATTGACTTAATTCCTTAGTGTATTATCGGAGTTATAGCTTAAAGTAGTTAGGGGGCGGCCCGTCAGTCTACGCCTGAGTGTTATTTTTCTTTAATGTATTGTTCTGTTACGTTCTGTTCACTCTGTTCTGTAAAGCATTGTACTGCTGATCGTTCAATAAATAATTATATAAAAAAAGATTTCCTCCACAGTATGGTTCCCTTCCCCATTCAAGACTGTTTGCCCACAAGTCAGTTTGAGCATGTCAAGAAGATTCCGCCACTGCTAATAAAGCAGTGGTGTTTGAAGAACCTCACTCTCTAGGTTTAAATATCTGTGATTTTTATTTTGGGGTAAACCAAGGACAAATGCACAACAAATTCTATTCAGAAGAAGAACTCTAGTAAAATATGAAGTGAAAAGCAAAGGCGTTACAGTGACCGAATTAAGCAAGTCGCTTCCAAAGTTATATTTCTGTCAATTGCTGAGTCTTTATACACAGTTTTCAAAAGTGAAGTCAAAATTCAAGAGTTTTAGCGTATTCTTTAGGTGAGATACAAAATTTCATGCGAGCGCAAACAAACATTTTACAAGATCAGCATTATTGAGCATTGTTGTAACTAATAATATGATTGGTCCTGGGAAAGAACCAGTTAAGTCACATTTTGTCAGAAAACCAGAAAACGAGATTTAATTTCCAAAGATAATAGATGATTCTCAACCAAAAGACTTATTTCAAACATTGTAAAATATTAATGCCTCAATGTAGTGAATCAAGTAAAGTGGTACTTCCTGTCCGTTAAGTTAATAACATTGCACCAAAAAAAGTTCAATACAATAGCATATTTTACAAAGAAAAAACCAGGTAAGCCATCTAAAACAGAAACAAAACCAGGAAAGTCAGCCACCAGAGATTTTGTTTACAATTACAGTAATTGTATTACTGTCATTTTTGTAATATTGTTTCAAAATTGTTACATTATTATTATATTTATCTCAGAAGTTATTTGGACATGTTCCAATTCCTGGAAAAGGTTCACTGCTAGTCCACCACAGAACTTCATGGGGTTCATTATACCCTGGTACTTAGCTTTCGATATGTGTAGAGGGTCTGGAAAAATTCAGAAATGTGTTACGCATATTGCATAATATAAGAAGTGTTATCAGAAAAGTTTAAGGTTAGGTAATGTGTTTACTGCAATTACCTGAATGAGCCAAATAAGGTAGCTGAAATTCTTCTGGCCTCTGCTTTGCAGCATGTTTCTCAAGCTTTTTCATAATACTGGATACCATGCCTCCATTACAGGTAGCTAGCTCTCCAGTTCAACAGAATGGGTGGTCGTATGAGTCGGAAATTTCCTTGACGGGTCTGGGTCTTAAATGGACATTCGTCACACAGGTCTGATCTAAATTTTTTCCAGTCATACACCATTTCCTGACAGAAATTCACAACAATATAATGTGAAGGTTTGTTTCTTGAATTTGTAAGCATGCCTATAAACTGCTCTGGGTGTTCCCATTCTTTGTTTCAAATGTCAAAGACAAACATTCTTCTCACATTCCATGCAGGAATGGCTGTCTCTAAAGCGCAACGAAGAGTTAATTTTGGGATACGTCGCTATCGTACTGTTTGTATTGGCGGAAAGATGACTTTCCTGGTTCTTTCACGGGAGAAATTGACTTACCTGGTTCTTTTCCTGTACGCCAAAATTTAAACGTAACAAAACCCCATGACTAAGCAGTATTTCCCCTGTTTTATACCATTAAAAGATGGTACTTCCCATGCAGAATCCAATGACATGTCAAACTCATTTTGAGATAAAAAGGAACTTAACTGCTTTTTTTTTCCCTAGACCCTTCATATCAGCTATACTATCATCATCTATAAGGGTGTTTCGAAACTGTTGTCATAATTTTAACATATGACAGCTGCTTTTTTTTAATTTCCGCCCTCCAACGTTAAGTTATATCGGACGATGAATGGAATGGGTGAAATGATGCGCAAATGAGCCCAGCTTCCATTGAGCTTAGTGGTACCCGACATTCGCCTTTGAGGATAAGGGAAAACCCTGGGAAAAACCTTATCCAGGTAACTCACCCTGACCGAGATTCTAACCCGGGACCCCGTGAACGTGGGGCAGACTTGCTACCCCCACGCTACCGACGCGGGCTACAGCTGCCTCTATTGAGTTATAAAAGTCATTTATGCACTTACAGTTGTTATTGACCAATAGCAATGGATCATTGCAACATTAAGGAACGAATAGAAATTGTGAAAATGTATTATTCAAGACGAAGAGGAAAAGGTCTTTCAATGGAGAAAGATACCAGCGTCTTATAAGGGGCTGTTTTAGCCTCAGCTGGACGGTATCGATCTTAGAGACATTTGGTTGCAGCAAGATGGTGCCACATATCAAAACTCTCGAAACAATGGATCTTTTACAGGAAAAGTTTAGAGTTTTTATCATTTCCCGTGGTGGTGATGTTAACTGGCCCCCGAGATCAAGTGATTTAACGCCGCTGGATTAGGGGAAGGTCGTACAGTATCGGTCGGGTTAAGTTTTTTGACTGTACTCTGTAATTGTGGTGGTTAATCGAAATATTACTATATTATTTTCTTACCTCAAGTCATGTTTTATAGGTAGTATAAAGTAATTATTTTTATTTTTTATTTACAGCAGTTAATTACATCGAAAGTAAAAAAAGCTAGAATCATAGGGCTTAACTATTAAAAGCAGAAGCATTATAAACAGTGAAGTATTCTTCATATTTGAGTTTGATTTATGAGTCACTATGTTTACACTCAAACTTCACTTACTTGTTGTATAATTGAAACGTTTTCAAGATCATTCGATCTCATCCTCAGCTGTTTGGTGACTAAATGAACCTTCCTCTTCTTCCACTACTACGGAATTCCGATCACTGTGCCATGTTGTGTTAGGGGCACTAAGTTTTAATACTTCATTTAATGCCGGGATTTCAAAATTTATAACTTTATCACGGTTTTTGTTTATGAATATTTTTTTTCCCAAATATCCAATTCTATGGGTGTACTTAAAGATTTTAACAGTTTAATGTTGTGGCCAATGTTGTGGTTTTCTGTCCAAAAATGGTGCGAAACTGCACACCATTGATGATGGGTCTCATGCTGTTGTCTTATTTGTGGATTTTTGGCAGACAGTAAAACCTTGGTAGTGTGGGGTTGGAAGATTTTAAGTTGTATTTTTCAGATGTACTTAATGTCCAGATGTACTGTCCAGAATATGAAATAATTCCAAAAAATCCATTATCCAAAAGTATCACTTCTGTTAATAAAGCTTTATCCATTACAAAAACATTAACTAGATCTGAAAAATACAACTTAAAATCTTCCAGCCCCACACTACCAAGGCTCTACTGTCTGCCAAAAATCCACAAACAGGACAACAGCATGAGACCCATCATCAATGGCATCAATTCACCTACATACCACATTGCAAAGTGGTTAGTAAAAAAATTAAAATCGTATGACAAGTTTCAAAGTTTGGGAATAAAAACTCCTTAGAATTGATAAATCACCTACAGAAGTACAACATCCCAGAAAATCACATACTAGTTTTTTTTTACGTTAAGGCACTTTTTACAAGCATTCCAGTAGAAACAATACCTACATTCCTCAAAAAATGGCTAACCCAGACTACAACGGACCCCAGAGAAATAGATGACATTATCAATCTTACAGATTTATGCATAAGGAATAATTACTTATTGTTTAACCAAACATTCTACAGACAATCAAGTGGATTAGCTATGGGGAGCCCACATTCGGCTATTTTAGCAGACCTATACATGAGCTATTTTGAAACACACATAGTAACAGCCTTCCCACAGATTTATAAATTTTGGCAGAGATATGTTGATGATGTTTTTGCTATCATTCCGGAAAAACTTAGAGAACATTCTCTAAAATTACTAAACCTGCAAGATAATCACATCCAATTTACTATGGAAGTAGAACGAGACAACACCCTACCCTTTTTGGACCTCAAGATAACTAGAAATCGTCATGGTGTAGATTTTGGAATATACAGGAAGCCCACACACATAGATAATTACATAAAGAAATATGAATACAACCCAGTTTCACATCAACTAGCTGCCTTTAGAAGTCTAATTCACCGGCTATACAACATCCCACTGAGTAAGGATGAATTTTTGAAAGAACAACAACACATAAAAGACATAGCGGTATTAAATGGATTCAACCCAGCCATCATAAGGAACATGATGAAGAGAAAGGAAAAACTGAAGATAATATCAAAAAATACCACTCTCACACCACTTAAAAACACAAATTGGCAATATAGAAAATTAAGCTACCATCCATGGGCTTTTAGAAAATTTGAACGAATCTTCAAAAACTAAGCATAAAACTAGCACCCCAAAACAAATTCAGTCTGAGGAATCTGCTAAATAAACCACTGAAAAATACAATCCCCAACAATTTGAAATCAGGAATTTATCAGATTGATTGTGAAACCTGTGAAAAAAGCTACATAGGAAATACTAAAAGAAACTTGTTAACCAGGCAAAAAGAACACCAGGGGAACACTAAGTTGAAACAAACAGATAAATCTGCAGTTTCACACCATTTTTGGACAGAAAACCACAACATTGGCCACAACATTAAACTGTTAAAATCTTTAAGTACACCCATAGAATTGGATATTTGGGAAAAAAAATATTCATAAACAAAAACCGTGATAAAGTTATAAATTTTGAAATCCCGGCATTAAATGAAGTATTAAAACTTAGTGCCCCTAACACAACATGGCACAGTGTGGAAGAAGAGGAAGGTTCATCTAGTCACCAAACAGCTGAGGATGAGATCGAATGATCTTGAAAACGTTTCAATTATACAAGTAAGTGAAGTTTGAGTGTAAACATAGTGACTCATAAATCAAACTCATATATCATAAGGCTTGTAGAAAGTCTCTTGCAGTACCGCCAACTGTTTTTTTTTTTTTTTTTTTTTTTTTTACAATATAGATTGTCAGAAATACTTTGCACTGGCACATTTAGTGCAAGAGTAGAATACAAAAACATGGGGACTTGTCATTATTTCTGCTCAGTTCACAAATGTTTAGCTCCCTGGTTTACAGAAATCGCAAATAAAGCGCTGCTATAGGCCTCAGAATATCCTCAGTGCGCTAAGGGCTACACTAACCACCATCAAGCACTCAGAGCAGACAAACAACTTGAAGAGAGGAAGAAGACATCCGATTATAGCACACGTGGATGCACAAGCTTGCTTACGGGAAGCTTCTACCAAATGGAGGCGAAAAGGTAAATCTCAGCAGTGGCCGGTACTGAATTTCGGCCAATACTTCACGACTCTCCCCTAATCCTTGTGGGGTTATGTTACATCTCCGGTTTATGCCAACAAGCCAGATACAGTGAATGATTTTCTGAATAACATCACGTGTATTTTTCGTGAAATAAGACCAATTTACGTTCTTGTCACTGAAAATTGGATCAACGGTATACGCGCAACCTAACGAAGTCGCGAGAGTCATTTAACTGATGTTGACGCACGTAATGAAAATTCTGTTCCAAAATAAAAAAAGAATAAATCTACTATAATTTATAGAATGTGTTTTATTTAAGTTGTTCAAAGTCAGGGCAGTCTTGTTTTTGCTATTGCTGAGAAATTTAAGAAAATGATACTTCAACTCAAGTGTCTTCATTTTAAATCAATGAATGGTCAACCTAACTCACGCCAACACTAAACTCATTTATCTAAAAATCAGATTCTACTAAATGGTATACATTTTTATCTTAAGCCTTTCTTAGCTTAAACTTGAGAGACTTAGGGACACGGAAGGAAATTGACCCTAGATGATGTAAACATTTTTAGTGTAGGACAAAAAGGACCATTTTGTTAAATTCTTTATTAAAAGCTCTTGAATCCAGTGGTATAGTACAGGAGAAAAACAGAGCTGCTGCGTGTATTTTTGTACGAACTTTGGACAAAAAACTTCTCAGTATTATTAAGGACTAATAATATTTTATAACAAACTCATAAAGTTTGTTACTTTTGCCTGTTACGTATGCATTTACCGCAAAGGTACCCAAGAAGTACATATTTGTACCCAGGTACGTTACTTGTTTGGTATTTTGTACCACTACCTCAATATACAAACTATGTTTCAATACTATTACGGGGTCCAGATTGCGAGATAATTGATATTACATGCTGATGATTCAGTTTTAATTAGAAATCACGACACCATAAAATGCTAATTAGGGATGTAGCATATGGCTGTGCCGGGATTTTACGTTCAAATTGCGCGTTTTAACCCAATGTGCACAAGCTTAGCTGACCATCGACGTGGGCTATTTTACACACTGGATTTCAAACAATATCTGCTACACGTCAAAAAAATCTCGATGTAACAATGAGTGAAGCAATCGTTAGCCTCTGAAAACCGCTGTGGTTTTCGGACAGAACCTTCAACTACTGAGTTATATAAGTCACTTTTGGCAATGGTGATTTTAGATCACCACTACAGAAATACAGGGTGTATATAAATGAATATCAGGCTTTAAACTCTTCATAGTTTTATTACATTAAACTTACACTTATATCCGCTGGAGAGCGGTAGTAGCAAAGATGGCGACTAGTAAACAGAAAGTGTTTTGCGTTTTGCACTTTGCAAAGGCCGAATCTGTAGTTACTGTGCAACGTGCGTTCCGCATTAAGTTCGGTTGTGATCTTCCTAGTGATAATAACACTCATAGATAGTATAAGTTTAAAGATACCGGCTGCCTTTGAAAAGCGAAGAGCATGGGACAACCAAGAGTAAGTGAAGAGACTGTTGGGCGACTGTGAGAGTCGCTCACCCGTAGCCCAAAGAAATCAGTTCGGAAGGCTAGTTGTGAATTACAAGTTCATGTGTCGATTGTTTGGAAAGTTGTAATAAAACGCTTACGGCTACGTAATTGCTGTTTACAGTTATTACAGGCTCTAAAGTTGACAAACCACGGATTACATGCCAACTTCATGACGATAACGATATTATGGATCGTGTTGTCTCAGCGATGAATCGACCTTTCTCCTTAGGTGACATGTTAACACTCATAGTGAGCGCATCTGGGGCTCAGAAAATCCTCACGAGATGGTACAAACGCAAAGAGATTCCCCTAAAGTAAATGTTTTTTGTGCCGTAGCCCGGCGAAAAGTTTAAGTGCCTTTCTTTTTTGGTGAACCTACTGTAACTGGCACTTCTTACCTTGATGCACTACAGTAATGATTCTTCCCTTAGTTGGAAGAAAACGAGCCAGAGAACTTCATTTTCCAGCAAGATGGTGCGCCACCTCACTGGCATAACGAACTTTACGATTGGTTGAACGTCACTGTACACGAGCGCTGGATAGGCAGCAAGGGCCCCAATGACAGCGCTTGCTATGCATGGCCTCCACGTTCTCCCGACCTAAAGCCATGTGACTTTTAATTTGGGGCTTCATCAAGGATTGTGTGTACATGCCTCCATTATCAGCTGACCTCCATGAATCAAGAAACCGTACTGAAGCAGCTGTGCTACAATTACTGCATACACACTTATCAAAGTTTGGAAATAACTCGGCTATAGTCTTCAGTGAAGTGAAGGAAAGCTTTAATAGCATTGTACAAAATTACTGTAAAGGGAACAGGCACTTGAAATAGGATTAAAATTTACACGCAATATGCATAAGTAATTTTTGTTATACATTCTTTGTTATATTCTTTAAATTCCTGGCCCATTTTTCTTTTATTTTCTGCAAGAACTCACCAATACTTCTTACTTTCTTTTCCTCCCTAGCCGTTAACACTTTTGTAGCTACTATCCTCTTCTCTACTTTCTCCCATTTTTCTTCCCAAACCTTTTTTCTCCATATTGCAACCGCATCGCATTCTATTACATAGTGTTCTATGCTTTCATTTCCCCCTACAATTCACAAATTCCCTTTTCCCTAACTCTTATACCTCTGAGAAATATTATTCCTGTTCTCATCCAAGCTAACCCTTCCCTCTCTTGCCTATTGCAGTAATCTACATATGCTTCTCGTCCCCAATTTCTTTTTATTTGCTTGTAAAATTGTAATGATTTCATATTTTCTAGACTTCCCCATATTTCCTGTCTTTCTATTTCTTCTATTCTCCATTTTACTAATTTACCCACATCGCTTGTATTCCTTTCCTCTATTCTCCATATATCTCCCATTACTACTTTTTCCCATAATTCCTCCTATCTCTGCCCACGAACTAGTTGAGTTCTCTAATCTTTTTTGCTGTCTCATGCATAATTTCATAATTTCTCCTTCTTCTTAGGCCAAACACCTATACCAAAGTGCTATTATCCTTTCCATTATTACTCCATTTCTTCTTGTCTTTCCAAATTCTATAAAGCTACTTTCCTAGGTGCTGATCCTGGCAAGCTTAGCAGCTTTTTACAAAACCTTCTGTAGTTTTGTCCACCGTTTTGTTTGCCCCTGAGGGCCCCCCCCCCCCACCGGATCTCCACTGCATACATTTTGGATTCAACTAGTGCTTCGTAAATTCTTTCTAACCACTTGGTTGTCATTTCTAGTTTATATTTGCATATTCTTATTCCATTCATTGCCGCCCTTTCTTTTGCTTCAAGTTTTCTTCTCTGTGCTCCCCAATTTTCATTGTTATTCAGCCGTACTCCTAAGTATTCAAATTCATTGAGCCTTTTGCCATTTAGTACCCACCTTTCATCTTTTTTTAGTTTATCTCCCTTCTTGAAGACCATAACTTTCGACTTATTTATGTGAACTGACCATATAATTAAAGCTTAACTGTTCTCTGCCTGAAATAATTAAGCTAGTATTTGACTAAGAGCTAAGTCTTATTGCAAAATCTTAGGTCATATTTACAAAATATAAAATGAAAATGCATATATTGTAGGCTGCTACACCCTTGGACGGATTTCGACCAATGCCAAAGTGTATGCCACCAGCAAGCCTATGTTTTAGTTGATGATCAAAGATATCCTATGAAAAGGAGGAGCAATGGTAAAGACTGTTCGACGAAAAGCATTCACTTGTTTAGAGCGATAATGCATAAGAAACAAAAAAGCGCCTGCTAGGAACTTGGTGACAAGTTGATGGGACTTCGTATGAATGGGAAGTCTGATGTATATGTTCTTTAGAAGAAGATTACATATCCATGGGGTTTTATTTCAAAAACGTTTTTGTAAAGCAATATAAGCAGTTTCATTATATCAGTAGTATATTTTATGTATAACACACTGATGATCCCGTACACAAATTATAATGGATGCAAAGCATCAGGAAATGCAACACATAGGATTTTTAATATGATCTTATAATACATCCCTCAGGAATTTCAGAGTAAATTTCCCTCAATTATTTTAATAACATATTCCTTGAGAGAGCTAAAAAAATCCAATCTTTTCCTCGTATTCCGATATTTGTTTGCACCATCGTGGCTCTTCTACTCTTCTGGCTATTCTGTGAACAAACCCAAGGTGCCCACTTCTTGGCCTCAAAGTCAGCAAGGGATCATCTCAGAAGGAAAGACAGCTGTGATATCCAACGGCCTTTAGGAAGTGTTTACTGAACCAACCCTTCAACTTCATTTTGTTGTCTGAACATTAACATCTCTCCAGACTACTAAAAGACTTGGTAAATGTAAGGTCGTAAAACGTATACCTTTAATGTTCCTTTGACCACTCGATACCGCCTAACAGTAAGATAAAACATTTCGGTTTTCTGGAGCTACTTAGCACCCAAGTGCTCTAAGTGCCTGTTTTTATCACTACCTAGGAAGTCGAAAGCCAAATTAGTGGCGAGATGGGGCAACCGCTATAAAACATTCAGTTAATTCTCAGTTTTGGTACCTGGTGTGGCTGCCCTGTAAACCGTTCACCGCAGCCTAAAAACCACTACAGGCGGAGAGGTGATGAATCACAAGGAAATTAATACTCTGCGTTACTGTATTCCATTCGCTGAGCTCCACACAATATTTGGCTTTATTTATAACGTATTAATATATGTATGCAGACCGTAGAGTACAACTTCAGCATTGCATTTTCTTGTACTTTATGAAATATATACAATCTAAATATTAATAAACTGTACTATATCGTTAGAGTGTACGGGATGAATCTTTAGTGAAGTAAATTACACTGGGTGACGAAAAAATAATTTTTAAGTGTTTCGAGCGCTTCGTGAGGTAATTTCTACCGATTTTGGGTTAAAAAAAAAAACAAATATTACAATGAAAAAGATTTATTAGCTCTAGTTTCTATGATATACACAAGGTGGAAGTATTACATATTAACGGATTCGAAGAAAACGATACATTTTAATTACATACATGCCAACACAATGAAAGTGCATTTGATTATTTAACTGGCAATTACATGCTACGATACTTCGCAGATAGTCGTGTCTGAAGAGAATCATATGGTGGCCCATTGATTTCGTCGTCTTTTAGCTTGCCTCTTGTGATGGAGTTCCACAGAATCCCTATACAAAGACCAACAGTAATCCGAAGCATTACTTCATTCCAACGGCCCTGATATCTTTGTTCCATAACAGAAATGTCCTGATGGAATCTCTCCCCATGTTCATCACTAACAGCTCTACAACTAGGAGGAAAAAAATCTGGGTGGGAGGGGAGAAAATAGATCTTAAGGGACATGTTGCATCCAACGTTACGGTATATTTGCAGGAGCACTGTCACCAAATGCTTGTAGTTGTCACATCTTTTGTTGCCTAAAATACATGAACAACACCCTTGAAGGCTTTCCAAGCTTCCTTTTCTTTCCCCTCCAAATTTTGGTCAAATGCAGGATCCTTTACAAGTTCTCTTATTTGTGGTCCTTAATTTTTGCATCACTTAATTTCTAAAATTACTTGCTGATTGTGTTTTGTTATATGGCAGGTGTGCCAACTCCCAAAAAATCCCCCAAATTTAAAGTCTTCATTGTAACAATGAAATGTCACTTTATGTTCAAAACAAGAGCTAATGTATTATTTTTATGGTGATTTTTAAATTCAGCAGATGGAAATAAATATAAATTCACTATCTTTAGGTGAATTATTTTCATTGCTGCCCAGTGTTATTTAAAATGTCACCTAACTACCCATAAAATGGATTATTAATAGAGATGGTGCGACATAGCGCCATAAAGTGCGAAATTGACCCAAAATGCGATATAAATCGATTTTCCAAGTAATTATTTGTTTTCCAATGCTTTTTCTTCTGGAAACTTTATCTGAAGAGTCTGTGGAACCTTTGCATGTTTAAAATGCTATGAACTAGGTGACCACTCTTCTGGTATGTGGAAAGCAACCCTTCCTGCTAAATTAGCTTATTGTTCCACCATTGTCCACCATTGGTCGGTAATGCATTTGGGGTCCTACCAACGACGTGGATGCTGAAAGATATTTCAGTAAATTAAATTTGATTGTAATATGAGGACTAAAATGACAGAACAGAATCTTGAAATATGTCCACTGATTTCATTCAACAGTGTTCATGAATCATAAAGTTATGGGTTATGGCATAGGCTAATTTTGTGAAATTTATTTTTATTGTGCTAATTTTACATCAGTATGGATTTATCTTATGCTGTATTCCTTTATCCGGTATCAGTTTGTTCTATTTCTCCGTGTATTGCTTTAACCTATATTAAGGTAAAATAAATTGAAACTTTATGCAATTTTAACTCACTGACAGTAATAACCCTCCATAAACGTGTTTTAAATCTTTTATAAATAATATTAATATTCATCATTTAAAAAACTAACTCAAATTAAACTTTTTTCAAAGTGCTATAAAATGCTAAATTGGAAATACATAAATACCATAAAATGCTATAAAATGTTAAATTGGAAATATATACATGTTACTAAATGCTAAATGTAAAAATCAAAATGATACATTTCTGATTTCAAAATGCTAAATATCACTACCCCTAATTATTAGTTAAATTATTTTACCTGTTTCACTCATGACCCAAATGAAAGAGAATAAGACAATGACCAATTGTGCTTAAAGGAACGTTGTCTCTAAAAAAAACTGGCCCTCATTCTAGTTATTCCTTATGAAACAGTTTTATCAACAACTTTTCACGGTTTAAGCCATCAAGGCTCATTCTGGTCTCATAAATCTTAAATTAAAAGTGTTGTTTCCATCTTTTTAATGGTCTACATATATTTCTTCTACCTAATGGTTTGTAATCAAAAACTAATTTTGGAAAGAGGCTATCATTCATTAAGTCCATATGTTCCTTCCACTTATTTCTATATTGCTTTATTATATCTGTTATCTTAATAATATTCAATTGTTTTCGAATGTACTCACTTCTTCGCTTATCTAGAAGTTGACTTCTTCAACGGGATTTCCTTATAGTATTTTGGCTATTATGCCATTTGATCCCTTGAAGGCTAAAAATTTTTGGTTTTAAAAATGACAAATTTTATTTCTAAATGTCCCATATAAATTCTCGATTCTTGTATGGAGAATTTATGGATGCTAAATCAAAAGCACCTCAATAGGTGTATTTTTCAGGTTTGGAAACAATTATTTTGATATACTGTAGCTAAAGTATGTTGCAGAAACACTGTTTGCTCGTCCTCAGTTTTCCAAAACCAGTACTGTCTCTCTCTCTCCCTCCCTCTCTCTCCCTCTCTCTCCCTCTCTCTCTCCCCCTGTCACACACACAAAAAAAATGTGATATGGGTGGATACGTTGATCTAAGTAGGTCAGGCAGCTAAAGGCTCTATGGCTCATCATAATTTACATGTAAATAAGGGGAGATTTATATTTCAGGGTTCTCCTTTTTAGCGTCGCACCCACAGTGTGATTGTCGCTAGGGTCAGCAAGCTGCGTGATTAATGTTGCAACCCCCGGGAATGGGGTGAGAAGCTTGTACCAGTCAGCAGTCGAATGACTAATGGCGAGGTGATCCGACAAACCCTTAGAGAGAGTGCAAGCGGAAAGAAACCCCAACACAGATATCCTTTGATCGAAATCCGGAACCGCTTTTCCTTTTTACATATTGAAAACGAGGTAGCAAATTCCGGTCAACAATCACATCCATTTGTGTGGACGCCTCCTCTATTTTGTCGTACAGTACAAACCTTATTTTCGTTGTTCAACAGTTTGTTATTGTACTTTATTTATAGATTTTCATAGTTAATCCTTCGGAATCTGTTACATGTTTCTTCTCTTCTAGTGTTGTAACTATGAAACAAAAGCGAAGCAATTTTTTCTGCACTCAATTTTCGGGTGGTCAGGCCAGGTCGCTGCAATTCGTAAGTGTTTTGGATCCGCGATAGCAACTGTCACACCTTGACCGTATAAAGTATGTAAATCTTCAATACTCTACTGAAATCTGAGCCACAACTTAGGGTAGCAGATATAGGACTTCGGATATTCGTTAGAAACACATCGGTATGACTTTAAATTATCCAAATCAAGTTTTTTCTTTACGCAAAACAAACGGAATCCTTAAACTGATTTTGAGCTGGCGTAAACTAGCGAAATTTCGTTATTGCTTTCAAATTCCGAACTTCATATAGGTCAGTCGTTCATCCAAATATGTCTATGTAGGATAAGCTACAAACGTACAATCAGATTTATGGATTCAATGGCATATCCGGGATTTGAACATGGGATATTGTCACAAGTGACTGTTTAATTTAAATATGTTGGATCATCTTATGACTACTTGTGTGTGACGTCATGTCACGTGACCTATTCCTCTGTCTAATGAAGCATGTACAAGGCTTGCTCTCCCTCTTATGTAGCAACTCTCGACTAGAACGGACGTGTGTCCGCAGATTATAAGGGCAGGTAAAAGCACGTGGCCACTTGTGTATTTTCCATTATTGTAGTAAACATTTTCTTGTCTAAATTGAAGTTTTGGTACTTTTGTAATGTGATTGAAGCTTTATACACAATATCCCAACCTCTCCGCAAACCACGTGAAACCTATCCCAGTGGCTTCCCCCAGTGTGAGGTGTGGTATTGTGATAATTATCCATTACCATCCTTGGTTAGTCCTTCACAATATTTGGATGAAACATTTAGCCATTTGGGAAATTTAATCTTGTGCCGCTATGTTTCAATGCAGTAGTTTGGCAGAACGTGGGAGGGTCAACCATAATCCATGGTTCAAATCTTGGCACTGCATTTTTTCATTATGATTCTAGGCTTCTGCCCTAAGACGAAATATAGAAGAAAATTGATTAGCTTCGGCTGTTTTAAAAGATTATAATTAAAAACAATGGAGCCAACATTTTACCAGCTTGCCTTACAACTTGTTCACTTTCTGAAGTCGGCTACACACCCAAATAGAGAAATACGATATTGGTAGGGGATATATGAAAATGTAACAAAAACTGAACACAACATAAATATTACATGAGGAAGTGGAAAGATGTTTCAGAACTTTACGAGCAATAAAGCAGCACATAAAATACTGTATAAGAGCGAGACTACGACTGTAGTAATACCCTTACTACATACCAGAAGATAAAATCTTCTGGTTTGCAGAAATGACACTTTATATATACACACAGAGGGACACTGTCATAATAATCAGAAGATTAACTGGAGATGAGATACATCAGATCGTGGATTAGACCTTCGATAATATTCACAGCTATAGTAGCACTGGAGAAATTTTGCATAGCGAGCTTCAGATCTTTGGAATCAATTCCTTGGGAATGAAATATGTTTTTCTTTTATATTTTGGTTTATTTTACAACATTTATATTAATTTCTTGCCCTTCTGTTAAAGCACGGTAATACTTCTTTTAAAAGTCAAATAGACTTTAAATAATAAGAAAGTGTAGTTTTTTTTTACACGCAGATATTTCGTTATCAATTGAATCAGGGAAATGAGGCACACAGGATTAAAATACAAACGTGCACTTATTTTATAGGAAAACAAAGGGTAAATGGTTGGTAAATTGAGACATTTGTCTACCTAGGATTTAAATTAAGTTTCACAGTACTTTAATATTTGCAAATAGCCTCACGTATAACGTGTTTATGTCAGCAACAATGAAGGGTTAATACCGGTCTGGTTAATTGTAACACCGTTATGCATGATTCTGGGGTTTCCTCCAAAATAGGTCTACTTTACTGAATTTGATGTGTTGATTCCAAAGCTATAATAAGTTTTTTTTTCTACTACGTACCATTTTTGCACAATTAGTGGTTATACATAAAAGGTTTTAATGTAGTTCTGTGCTTAAATGTATTGTATGGAACTGAAAGAAGACCAGCAAAGGAAGAAACAATACTGATTTAATTGTTGAAATTGAAGTGTTTCTCAACAATGAAACAATGTAACATTGTACCAAAAAACAATATATGACCTATTCTAAATTCAATCCCTGCAAATTTATCTCAGACAATAACTACTTTTAAAATAGTGAGGATCTATTTCTGTGATAGGCAGTTGTATGTTATACATATTTTGAGAATGTGAAGCTATTTTCTTCCAGAAAGTGTAACAATAACCCAGATATATTTTGCTATATGTAGCAATGTTGTTGTTCGAGCACTGGACAAGAAAAAATTAAAAGTACAGAGACAGTCTCGTGCCAGGAATGAAAAATGTTATTCATGAACGCCTTGAGGATCCCAAAAATATTTTTACCACCTTTGGACATAAAATTAGGTTTAATGAAGCAATATGTGAAGGCTTTGAATAAGGATGGCAACTGCTACAAATAAGAGGTACGTCAGATAGAGCAAACCTTTTCCTTGCACGAAATTCTACAATTCTTAAACTACTTTTCCACATAACTGCCGACATTTTGCAGGCATTTGTCATACCGAGGCACAAGTTTTTGTATACCTTCTTCATAGAAGTTTGCTGCTTGTGTCTTCAACCAATTGGAAACATTTTCTTTAAGTTCTTCGTCACTGTTGAAGTGTTGACTGCCAAGGAAAGATTTGAGATGCAAAAACAGATGAAAGTCGGTAGGAGCGAGGTCAGGGCTGTACGGGGGTAGTCAAACACGTCCCAGCCAAATCCTTGTAGGATGTTTTTCGTCGCATTTGCAGTGCGTGGTCGTGCGTTGCCATGAATAAACACAACACCTTTTGACAGCATTCCTCGGCGCTTATTCTGTATTGCGCGGCGCAATCCTAGCACTCAGACGACGAATCACCGATCTGATTTCACAAGCGGCGGGGTTTCCATCAACACCGACATTGTAAACAAGCACAACAAAGAGTACGTAGCTGACAGCGATCTCACAATGGCGCACGTTTCTTCTCACTGATACAGAGCGTCTACCGCACAGTGATTGCAGCGCTGCAGCGGAGATAAATTGAAACAGAACTTACTTTCTGGACGCCCCTTGTATATCTGTAAGAAGATCCTGGAATACCTAATGCTAAAATTAGAGGCAGTATTTACAGTGGGTCTGTTGTATTTGGCTAACTCTCTCAGAATATTTCCTACATAACTTCCTCATTTAAGGTAATTATAATCATATTGCTGTTTGTCCACAAATTAAGAAGTTGATTTCAGATACCTTATATGAAGAAACAGTGACAGATACTGAAAAACAGGCATGGAGTAGTTTTAAGAGCGTCATCAAAAACTTTCTGGGAAATAACAAGGATCCAAAATACAAAAATATTTTAGAAAATATGCTGGAGAATTTCAGAAAGTTTGGCTACAATATGAGTGTAAAAGTACATTTCCTGCACTCTCATTTGAACCTTTTTCCAAAAAAATCTCGGCCGTGTGAGTGAGTAGCAAAGTGAAAGATTTCACCAGAATATAAAGGAAATGGAAAGGCACTACCAGGGAAAGTGGATTGTCAATATTTTAGCTGATTATTCTGGTCGCTGAAAAGATGTGTATCAAATTCTTTCCATAGTAGTAACTCTACAACATTCATTTCATTTCAAGGTAGTATGTAACAAGCTGGTTAAATGTTCAAATTTAAGAGATGGTGTAAAACATTAGTTAATTCTGAAGTGTGTTGTGTTCACAGTTATGGATTTATTAACCTAAACGTAATAACATAACATAAATTCCATAAAGACAAGTATAAAACTGTATATTCTACTGTTTCCCACATTGTCAAAAATTGGTATGTGATATAAAATTAAGTTCATACTCTGATTCAGCACACTCAAATTAGGGATTATGACATATTAAAATAATCTTCCTAATTCTAAAGAAAACATTTTAATAAAAAAACACTGACTTTTGAACCAATTAATATTCAATTATATTTAGAACAAATAGTTACAAAATCTGAAACTTCCAAACCTGTACTAAAAGCACTAGCATTAGAAACTGTAAACAATAGATACTCACCTGAGTATCTACACAGATAGATCTAACTTGGACAACAACTCAGGAGCAGGAATTAAGTGTGCACTGTTCTCATTCTATCTACCAGCAGGATACCACACAACAAATTTTGATGCAGAAGTAACGGCTATTCATATTTCACTTCAACTCCTTCTATACAGAATAGATAAATTCAATTATGGTGTCATACTTTCTGATTCTAAAGCAGCATTATGTGCAATAAGTTCATATAAAATGAGGTCAATCCAAATTAAAGAATATCACAACATGATCCAACAACTTCAAAAACTACAGAAAAGAATTATATTACAGTTGATACCTGCACATTGTGGAATTTATGAAAATGAATCAGCTGATTTTCTTGCCAAAAAGGTGCAAATTTAATTCAGAAGAAAAGTAAAAACTTACCATTTACATCCATAAAAAGATTAATCAAAAGAAAATACAGAATGTTACAAAAAGGTACGGCCAGACTTTCAGGAAAAATTCCTCACACACAAAGAGAGAAAATATGTTATGTGGACATGTGACCGGAAACGCTAAATTTCCATGTTAGAGCTCATTTTAGTATTTCTCTTAAAATGTAAATTGAAATCATTCGGGCAGACAATGGTCAAAATACCCCATTGTGGTTCATGCACGATGGAACTCCTGCACATTTCAGTAGAAATGTTCGTACGCTTCTCAACAACAGATTCGGTGACCAATAGATTGGTAGAGGCGGACCAATTCCATGGCCTCCACGCTCTCCTGACCTCAACCCTCTTGAATTTCATTTATGGGGGCATTTGAAACCTCTTGTCTACACAACCCAGGTACCAAATGTAGAGACTCTTCGTGCTCGTATTGTGGACGGCTGTGATACAATACGCCATTCTCCAGGGCTGCATCAGCGCATCAGGGATTCCATGCGACGAAGGATCGATGCATGTAACCTCGCTAACGGAGGACATTTTGAACACTTCCTGTAATAAAGTGTTTGAAGTCACGCTGGTACGTTCTGTTGTCGTGTGTTTCCATTCCATGATTAATGTGATTTGAAGAGATGTAATAAAATGAGCTCTAACATGGAAATTAAGCGTTTCCGGACACATGTCCGCATAACATATTTTCTTTTGTGTGTGAGGAATGTTTCCTGAAAGTTTGGCCGTACCTTTTTGTAACATCCTGTATAAAAACAAACAAAACAAATAAATATCTAGCAAAGCCAAGCATAAAAAAATGGAACATTTTAATTAAAAATCCAGAAATTATTCCAGAAATCCCACGTAAAGCTGCAGTAGCAAATTTTAGATTACTTGCGAAACATGATTATTTGGCCAAAAACTTACACGGAATAGGAATTAATAGAAGTCCAAATTGTCCTCTGTGCAACAGAGAAGAGGAAATGACTGAAGAACATCTTTTAACCTGTGAAGCCGTAACTGCCGGACCCACTACACATAAATATTGGAGAGCAAGAGAGCTAATGGCTTCCTTGCCAAAGCCTAGCATTTGAAAACAAATAACCAAGAGAATACCTTAAATTTTGCATATCAGTGTAATCAATCAACAAAGGAGAATGATTAATGCTACAATAAGAGAGGGGTGTAGCAGTTTTAACATTGCATTAGTAACATAATTCCCTACATTAGCGAGTTTCGGCACCTCGAATTTTCAAAAGCTGTGTTACGCGATTTTCAATATTCTGATGAAAGCAGCGGCTAGAAATAATCCCAGTCAGCAGCTTTTGGGAAAAGCGATACTCCCCTCACGTGCTTCTGGAGCTGACAACAAATTACTCGTGCAGCTTGTATGGCATTGTTAAATAAAAACCGGAGCGACGTTAATGGTAATATCACAGCTTTACTGCATATGTAGTTGGCGATGGATTTGCCATTATTTCACCCGTCTATACAAGAAACAACGTTTATTGTGACAGGCAGCGAAAACACCAGGCATGTTTCTCTACAGGACACATTCGCATTTCTGCTGCATTAAAATACAGAAAAAACAGAACTCAAACTGGGCACGCAGTATTCCCGCCACACACATGGGTCTCAAACCGGGTGGTCAGCGTATAAGAGCTCGGGTTTTTTTTATTCATTTGTAAAACGTTGTCACGGTGACAGAAAAAAAATAATGATGGCTGTAGGGAAAGATAACTGAAGTACGTGCATCAAGTGTGAAACGGAGCGGAAATTTTGGAATGTGTTCCGCATCAAAAGGTTATAGAACTTCATTCAATGTCCATCTACTCACGTCCGTGGATTACCTCTTGATAAAGGCATGTCATTTACGGGAGAGTTATTTAATAAAAGCGCTGTCAATCTACAAGCATGACAGTCAGCAAAATGTGAAGTATTACTATTTATTACATTGGTGGCTCTAAATTCATACCACACATACTTTCACCGTAATTGAGATTATTAATAACAAAAATGTACAGTCTGATTTTTAAAAGAAGATGCCTGAATGTCATCTGTTTCTCCACATTCGTGCTGCAATTTTGCCCATTCTTTATCCTCTCAACAATCGAAACATAAACAAGGGTTCGAGTTACCTCACCTCAACAAAACTATCCACAGTTAATCTGTATTAGCCTACTTTAAAACAGAAATTAGTTGTTCACACATTCACTGAGTTGTAGGGTCTTCACATCTGTCAGTTCTTTTCATTGTTTGCACCATGTAACTAATATTCCCTATATACCGTAATTGTTGCTATGCGTCGTAAGTTGACATTCCCGTACTAGTGCGTTAAGTATTTCTGCATATGAACACTTATAGGCGATGCACGTTCTAAAATCAAACTTTTTTTTTTCGAGTGGAGGAAAAATACATGTTACGCACTTACCCTGGGATTGGAGTGTGGAACTCCTCTGGGGAATTGAACCGTCAGCCCTACCCACTAAAAACAAAACCTCCACCGGTGAGTATTCAGCAGTGGTGCTGTGGCAGTACCGCTGTAAGCACCTCCGGATTTAAGGAAGGGATATATTGACCAGGCCGAAGCCTGGTCCAAGGTAAGGATGATGGCAGGACGTAAGCATGACCGAAGCCCTGCTTACGCCCTTGCAAAGTAGTGAGGGATGTGTCTGGATTTTGATTCAGGTATGTGTAGGTAGTTGTGGGTGATATCTTAAGGTATTCAAGGATGAGATGTTTGTGGAATTCTAGGTAAGGTTGTCATGGATTACTGTCTGCAGTTTGGCCTCTTCACCTGGCGCTGATGGCCTTTGTCGCTGGAATCAATTGGCCGTCTGTATGGCTCCTCTGCAGTGTGCTGTCCATCTAGCATCGTTTGTAAGGCTGCCACTTCCTCATTGATGTATCTCCGGCTGGTCAGGGTCTGTTCTTGGGTGACTCTGTTCAGAGTCGTTAGGTTATTGTACTGTATTCTGAGGGAGAAATCGTGTTTGTCTTGGATGTCGTCAAGAAGATTGTCAAGTTTAGTGGTAATGTCTGCTATTGGAGTTGAGGTGAGTAGCTTCTCTAGCTGGGCTACTTTTTCGACCAGGTGCAGTGTTGCAGACTCAATATCTTACAACTTAGGATATCTGTCGAGGCTGGAGAGATGACGGAGAGGGTCGACTGGTCGTGGCATGTGACGGCGGAACAGAAGCTGGAGGCGGAAGTGGAGTTATGTTCGTCCGGGGTGATCTATTGTAGTCCTGGCGAGGGAAAGCTGGGCACTGAGCCTGTCCTGTAAAATCGCCAAAGCCATTACAGGTGGCGCAGTACCAGCGTCGGCGACGGAGATCGTGGGCCCAGCATGCTGCTGTTGGTGTAGGAGAGCCACAGTAATGTCACGGTGGCGGCGAGGTGTATGTCTGCAGTGTGCCCGTAGGCGCAGCAGTGTCTGCATGGGATGTGGCGCTGCAGTCTGCTGGCCTCTCTACATTCAGGCACTGTCCCAGTAGGTTCAGGCCTGACGTGAAGGCAGCGTTGCGATCCCGAAGATCAGCAAACTGCAGGTCGGGTCTCGTCTAGGCGAGATCCGAGTGACACTCACAGCTGAAGGCCACTTCCGCGTTGCCGCGGCGAGGATAAACCTCACAGGGAGGTCCAGGGGGCTCCGATGACTACTGCTACGTGTGTGGTAGCGCCTCCTGACGCAGGTTGAGTGACGGTGGCGGTTGGAGTTTGACTTGCCGGCGGTACTGGTGTTTTGTTTCTTCAATTATATTTATTAATTATTTCAGCTATTATATCTTAAGTCCTAAAATACAGATTGATATAAATACACATAGAACAAAAAGTAATGTGCGACACACATGTGGTAAGCACATAATGGAATCTCGAGAATTGAAAAAACTCGGTGCAAGTGGCTCGTTTTTTCAAACGTTTCCTCGTTTCGTATACATTATTATCGCAATATACTATTATTAACGACTTTGTTAATTGACATGTTCATATCAACGCCGCCAATAGGCCGGAATTTTGACCCACAGGAATTCTTCTACGTGCAAACATGTCTACTGACATGAGACTGTCGTGTTTGGATAAAAGGAATAAGCTGTTCATTGATAAGCAGCAAACTCTCGTCTTCCTGTTCAAAGAATTCTCTAAGAACAGAGAAATTCTCTAGCTTGGCTATACAATGTAATAAGCCGAACGTCAGCTGATCTTTGCCTTGAGCCATGATTCCTCAGTCTAATTCTAATCGTACCGCCACTACGTCTTGCTTCCATAAAACGTACTTTAATTGTGTTTTAACAATGGAGGCTAACAATACACAGCGCAACTGAATACTCAAGCAAACTGTTTCCCCGCATACAAATAGCGATAACTGGCCTGAGGAGTATGTGATTCACCAGTGTATCTAATCTGGCAATCTTTGTTTACGTTACCATAGCAGCGACATTTCCCTTCTTACCCTTCGCGTATCTTCTTTTAGTAATTTTATTTTCACAGGACTTTCTACATCCACCAAGTTTGTTTCTAAAAAATACTTTTGTATTTCCTATTTTCATTGTTAATTAAGGTTTACGTTTAAAGAATTAGTTTCATTACACATTTGGTTCTTGGTGCAAAACAAAGTGGGTAATTTTTTTATAAAAATACTTCCCTTTTTGATTTTAGGAGACCCTAAAAGACATTTTTATTTTTGTTTGGAAATGCCGTGGAATCTCTACGAACAAGGCAGGTGACAGAGGTTGTAAAAATTTACAAAACTTGATAGAGATTAACGATCCGATGCGCGATTGCTCTGTTTACAATCCTCGACTGAAGCACGGTAATCCATTAGTAAACAGAAACTCGATAACTTAATTTGTAGGCCTGATGGGCTAAAAGAGATGGAGAGTAGTCTAAAGGAAGCCCAAGGTCACAATTAACACAACGGTAACATCTTGTGTAAAGACAAAGTTCGAGGGCACGTCTCGTAATTCCGCACGTCTAGTAATTCACATCTGGCTCTCATTAGCAACAAGGTTAAAGGAGCACAGGGGCTAGTGCGTTATGCAAGTATATTCCACACACATTCGTGCGTGAGTTCCTGCCAAAGTAAAGTTAAAGCAAACTAAAGTAATAATTTTAAAAAATAAAATTAGTATATCTAATATTATATTATTTTTAGTTTTACTGCAGATAATGAGCCCAAATACTTTGTTTACGTAAAAGTTATAATACCCAAAATCTCTTGTTAATTATTTAGAAACAACAGTTAATAC
Organism: Mantis religiosa; assembly: GCA_030765055.1. Classification (NCBI taxonomy): domain Eukaryota; kingdom Metazoa; phylum Arthropoda; class Insecta; order Mantodea; family Mantidae; genus Mantis; species Mantis religiosa. The sequence continues at coordinate 52,750,863 of CM060957.1, forward strand.
AGAGATTTTGAATAAATTATATTAACCACGATTTATAATGAAAGTAATTAATGAAGGAGCAATTACAAACCGGATAAATAATCCACAAAGAATTAATAAGGTACAAACAAAAAATAATTCCCCTAAATATTCTATGCAGTAGTGCTGCAGTTAAAGGCTCGTAGATTTGGCAATAAATTTACCCCATTTTGGCTATGGGTAAAATAACATTAAGTATGGTAATCAGTAGGACCTAAAAGTTGTCTAAAAGGGACCTTTAAAAACAAAAAGACATAAAGATGGGAAAAAAGGACGGAAAGATGTAACCGGCTTAGCTTTCTGCATGTCTTTGGCCAGGTTTTATTTCACAAACTGTGAAACCGCATTGACACCGAGCTACCCACACCTACGAAGTCATTGTCACTATGCTGTTAAAAATAATGTGGTATTTAGAGAGGATTTACCAGGTTCTCTGCTGGAGCAAATAACTTGAATATAACAGAAAATTTCTGTCACCTGTTAAATGCTGTAGCCAGTCTTAACAGTGAATATCAGAAATTGGAGTTTAAGCTAGACTTCGTGAACAGGAAAAAGATAGCCAAAACAAGTGATAGTTGGAAAAAAAAGAGAAAAAAGAAGAAAAACTGTTTAACGAAAGAAAATTGCTAAAAAGGAAACTAAAGAGCAAAAAGAAAATATAGACGTTCTATAAAGGACCATTAAATAAAAAAGGGCAAAAAAGGACAAAGAAAAACGTCCTAGTAAATGACTGGGTTTTCAGGACACTTCACAGATTTAGATTGAATGGTTATGTGATGGAAGGGGTATTGGTGTGTAGGGTTGTCAAATTAGGTACAGTAGTGTAGTTTGGGATTCCTGGGATGTGAGATAAATTTATGAAATATATAGAAGTACTCTGAGTTAATGCAGCAGATGCTGGAAGAGTACGAATGACGTGGCAAGTGGGATTAAGGGCTAGGAGTGAAGCTTCTAGAATCATTGCCAGGTTCGACGTGACTGGGAGAATTGGAAGCTTAATGCTCATTTAGATATAATTTTTGACACATCTGTTCTCATCGCTGGTGGGTACAGATGAAGCTGGGCGGGTTCTACGTCATTCTTGCTTCAATGGCAAAGCCGCGTGCTGCTCCTGGTAGAGGACTTGGTGTCTTGGTTCAAAATATTGCCATAAACTTTTTGATACAAAACATTATTATAGGGATCAAATACTTTATATCAATCGGTTGGTAATTGCTTTGCCTAAGTGTTGGTGGTTTATTAAAAATGTGTGATCAAAATCGGTATTATACGTCCAGTGAACCATATACATCCAGCCATCCCCTGATACAGATTTCTCATAGCTCAAGCAGATAGCCCTAATCATCAGCGGAGAACGAGCCTTGAATTTGCCATTCAACATTTATGCTACAAAACGTCGCCATATCGTGAAGCAGATAAAAATAGCTTTACAATACAAACATTTAAAGCACAACAAACAATAAAAGGTTAAACTAGCGGTTGAGGAACATTTGTTTTAATCTCCGAAATTCATTAAAATTGAAACATTGAAGGTTTGTAAAATTTAGAAGCCTAGCTGAATAGTTTTTTCACAGAAATGTAATACACTTATTGCTTAACTTTCCTCCACACGTAATCCATGAAAAGAAGTACTGAAATTGAAAAACAAATGGAAAATGAATAACTTCTTTGGTTTCGTATCGCTTAAGAGGAAAATGCAACACTGAGATTCTACAGAAAACCCATGTACTCAGCTTCCTTTTAAAATTCTGAGATTATATTCTTAATCTATTTTATTTTATATAGTATCTACTATCTATTCTTATTAAATCGTATCATCATCATCCTCATCACTATCATCATCTTTTTAGTATTTTGTGATATGTGATTTTGAATTTGAATATTCTTTTCATAGAATCGCTATAAAAATTAAATAGAGCACCAAGGGTTATCTGTGTCATAGTAGTATCTTTTCCATGGATTATCCCTTGCTTTCACATCGCGTATACAAATACTTTTGGCCAAAGCTTGTTTCCTTATATTTCATAGCAGATATGTCTCCTTTTGACATTATTATAGGTTATGCAACAAAACGCTAGTCAAATGTTCAAAATTGTGTCGTCTATATTGCTCTTGCAGTTCCACTTTCTTTGTATTCTTTCTTCCATCCAGTAGGAATGGATTCATATCTAAGCTAAGCCAAACAAAAGGAAAGAATATCTTATCTAATTAGTGAAACTCAGGCGTTAGGAGCTGTTTCCACTTTACTGCAATAAACATTTTAGTCGCAATGTCAGTCTAATTATAACATGGGCTATACTTAATTCCGGACTATAGTAATTAACAATTAATGCAGCAATCAATGGTATATAACTGCAATTAGGTCATGCAAATATGTAGCTTAGTTGCTACTGTACAGAGTGTCAAATATCCTTGGCTCAAACCCCGGGTATGTCAGTGAAGTTTTCAGTTTAATTGTACATTCTCAATTCGTAGCAGGCACGTGACATGTGTTAAAGAGTATATCAGCAGACAATGAGCTGCTTCAGAAAAGCAAAATAACGTATATTTCATAAATTTATATGAAATTCGGAGGTAAACACTTGATTTTGCTACAAAATAGATTACATTCTGAGAGTGAAGCCCGCTTCAAAACGATTTAACGCGGTTTAACGGTGAGGAAACACCATTAACCTAGATGAAGAAAGCTATTAAGATAGTTGTGCAACAGGCCTAAGGTCCACACACTTTTTTCTAGAATCTTCTCCCCTTTGGGAAACATGCTTCTACTGATTAATGGAGAGCTGAAAATCTCCCTTCACAACAGCAATACCCTGGGGCATCGTCCCCTCTGCTTTAGCAAGAACAAGATGTAACATGTTCTTCTGAACTCCCTGACATTTTTCTCGGTCCATTAGGATCTCTCAACATGCGCCTCTGTTTCAAAACCACCTGCTATGAACGCATGCTGATAGAATCACAAACCTTTGTTTTTACATTGTAATTCTCTATCTCTCTCTCATTACAGTCCACTTAGATGTACCCCTTATCCTCCTTCCAATACTTCTGTAGCCAATTATTCCATATCTCTGAATTTCATCTATGTGCTCTTTTGCCTTCCTATTTCCCAACTCTAAATTATTCCTGAATTTCTTGCAATGCTCCAATTATTTAGTCGCTATTGCATCCCAGAATGCCTTCTTATGTTTTCGTCCAACCTTTCCATTTTTCTTACACTTCGACAATATTTGTTTTTATGACCTCCAGCACTTTAGTTCAAACTTTTAACTCAATGTCTGTTGAGTTTTACTGTTAATCTCATTGTCAAGCCATTTACTTCTTTTAACTTTTTCTCAAGTCTGCTTCACGGTTGAAAGGTCACTTAGCTCCATCTTCCTCACTTCTGCGAGAATGTTTCTAGCTATTATCTGTATACAGCTATTCATTTGTTTTACTATGATGTGATACAGCAATGCAGAACTATCAACGAAGAGGGTGATCAAAGAAGACTGAGACTGACTTTTCCACAGCTGTTTATCACTGCAATTCAATGTTTACATGATCTTTTTCAACGTAGTCGCCTCCTACTCCAATGCACTTTTTATAGTGCCTCTGCCAGTCGTTGAACACGTGCTACAGACCATTCTTTGTCAGATCCTTGAGAATCACCTCACTTTTCTTGAGCACTGCTTTAAAGTTCTCAAATAGAGTACCCCTGAGCTTCGATTATCACCGGTGACGAGTCATGGCTGCATCATTATAATCCTAAATGAAAACAGGCCAGCACAGTGTGGAAATCGCCAGGTTCTCCAACACCATAAAGGGCAAAAGTTTTTCCATCTGCAGGGAAAGTGATGGTGATTACAGTTTTTGACTGTAATGGATTGATTTACCAGCATGCAGTTACCCTCACACTAATATAACAGCACCATACTGTCCGTCAGTGTTGGCTACACTGAGGAAGCATATTGCCAAGCAACGACCAGAGCTTTCTCGGACTGGGTGACGACTTCATCATGACAATCTTCTTGAGTATCGCCACACTTTACTTGAGGACTGCTTCAGAGTTCTGAAATCGAATACGTCTAAGCTTTGCCTTTAGTGATGGGAATAAAAAGGTCACAGGGTGCAAGATCGGGGCTGTAAGGTGGATGTGATAGAGTCTGTTTAGTTAACTCATGTGCACGTCAGCCGCTTCCTTTTAAGAAACCTTTATAATCTCTTTACAACACTGACCCTCCTTCTCGCAATCCGTTCTGCAAGGTTGCCACCTTTCTCGACACGTCATGGGTAAAGTACGAGGTCTCGTCTAAATAAATTATCTTATGCCCATTACTGCAAAGCTTATATATATATATATATATATATATATATATATATATATATATATATATATATATATATATCGCCAAGCTACAATTCTACTGGATTCCATAATAACCCTTAAATTATTCTAAGTGCGGTATTTGAAACAATGTGCAGTGCCAATAAGGAAAATCACAAATTTCTTGACAATGTGCAACCAATTCGTCTAAGGTGGGCGCTCTCCCTTTTGCATAGAATCTATACATTTCTCGGCGAATTAAATCGCATGTGAAATTATCTACTTTAGAGATTTACTTTCACACTTGGTCGGTGTTTTTGGTATCCCTTTCGTCAGAATATTTCTTACTGTATTTCTGTGAATACCCATAATTTATCATCAGGTCCAATGTATGAATCCTTACCAAGATTATTTTTCAGCAAATATTTATGTGTATTCAAAACAAGACTTAAATTTGCTTAGAAACAGTTCCCGTTATAATTTTGTTTTTGAGGCTTCTCCAGTAGCATAACTCGACCCAGCAACACTTTCCAATTCATTCACACTATTGTCATCATTTTGATTATTTTCACTTGACTGAAAGTTATTTACTACTTCATTTGCATTTACAACTGCATCTCCCTCCTACGGTCCCCAAATCGTGACACACAACGAATTTCTGCACGTAATGAAACAGATCAAATGGAAGTTGGAACTTTGGCAACTGAGACTCCACGTGGAGGAAACATGCGACTGTCACTTCGAGAAAATCAGGGTTGCTATTGTTCCTCAACGACAGGGTTTCATTTCGGAAGTGTAGGGATTGATTTATGACGGTCATTATTGGGCAGTAGAGTGAGTTTCCTTTGAGGGGCAAACTGCACTCGCGTTCACTAGACAGACTCTACACAGGTAATGTTGATTCGAGCCAGAAACAGCATGACTTGTTTTGCGACGTGAGGCCATGCATTGTCATGATGAAGTCGTCACCCAGTCCGAGAAAGCTCTGGCCGTTGCTTTGCAATGTGCTTCCTCAGGGTAGCCAATACTGACGTGTAGTATGCGGCTGTAACAGTAGTGTGAGGGGGAACTGCATGCTGGTATAGTAGCCTCGTCCATCGCATCCCAGGCGGCGTCAAAAGCTTTCCCTTCTGACCACGCCTCTTTACACGTAAGCAATTATAAGGGTTTTCCACCCTTAAACATATGGGTGGTCCTTCTTAATACGTTCACCAAGTTAGAGCGCTGTTGCAATATTTCTCTTGTGTCCTCAGAAATTATCTGTGCAAACGTGCTTCCTATGTGTGTTAATTAAGCTTATATTTATAGAAGTTACATAGTGTTTTACTTAGTGTAGTTAGTGTAGTTTTATAAATGTATTAGTGTTTAACAGTTATTGGCGTTTAGCACTTGCCTAATTTAATTAAGATGTGGAGACCGTGGGAATCGAACCTAACATGGATATGCTAACATGGATTTCCATTCATACTTGTAATATATACCTAACAGTATTTCTAACCTTTCTCGACTTATAAAGCGTTTATGACATATTTTATTATTATGCGGAATGTACGTGATTATTTATTTAAATTGTGTTTAGCAGAAGGACCCCCCCCCCCAAAAAAAAAATACACTGCTTAACTTTATTCAAACTTGTAAAATTAGCAGACATCCTTGTAAAAAGCTTTGAAAATTTAAAAAGAGTATCAGAGTTTCCTTACTAGCTTTTCTTTAATTCCTTGGTCTTTTTTTAATTTTGAAGTATTTATTGCTTTGTTAAATTAACATAAATTCACCACCTGTAGCTGCCATAGAATAAAGGAAAACGTTTTAGAATAAATCGGCTCACGATTGCACTAAACAAAGCTCTAAGGTGCAATCTTTGCTTATAAATTGTTATTAACTATCAGAATATTCAAAGTGCTTCTTTAATTCGCAAGTAACTATCCCTCGCAAATTCATGCACACTGATGCAATTTAACCCTTTTAAAATCGTAATGATGATTTACTAAACTTTCCTTAGTAATTATGCTAATAATACGCATTTAGTTCTTGTACGTAATAGAAGTACTAATACCATAACAGCATAGGTAACATATCTATTTTCAGTTATGTTATAAAGAGTTGTAACATTATGTATTATTATAGGAAACATTAATCATTTAAAATTTATTTGAAAAGATCAATGACGATTTCTTACAGTGAATTCTGCTTTATTTATTAATATTTTGCCTTTAAACGTTATTTTAAACAACGGCAACCCTGGGTATTCTCAGCTGTAAACACGTGCCTAACATTCTTCACCTCTGACCCCGGTTGGTGTTTTCTAAGATGTTTATGACATTGTGGTTAGGGGGAAGAATAGTTTTCCCTACAAAGAGAGCCGGTTGGGGATGGTTTAAACGCGACCGCTATAAATCATTCCATTACAGTCAAAAAATGTTTTTTTTTTTTTTTTTTTTATTTTATCCATCGATCAGCAATTATGCTTTACAGATGTTTGTTATAAGATACATAGGAACAGGACACATAACAATGGAGGTAGCCATGAACGACTCCTCTAACTAAATGTGGAGGATAACTGTAACACAAATTGAGAACTTAAAGTCTGATGGTAGTAATCACGTGTCTGAGTCGTCTGTGCTGGAGTCGTCACTTAGGAGAAGATCTTGGGGCAGTCTGCGCTTCAGGCGAGTTGGCTGGCGAGTGCGACAGCCGAGACGGTAGGTAACAGCTCCAGGGACCTCCTGGAGATGGTAAAAGAATGGACGTGCCAGGCGTCGGATGTATTGGTGAACGGGTAGAAGACCAAACTCATGATGAAGCTGCTGGTTTCGGATGAACCATGGAGCGTTTGTAACTGTACGAAGCACCCTGTTTTGTAGTACCTGCAGTCGGCGGAGATTAGTCTTACTGGTGCCACCCCAGACTGGAGCTGCATAGGTAAAAATGGGACGGACTAGAGATGTGTAAAGAAGCAGGGAGGATTCATAACCAAGTGAAGTGCGCCTGTTGAGTAGAGGGTACAGTTTTGATATCCGGGCAAATGCAAGCGTAACAGACCGACAGATGTGGGCGTTCCAAGTAAGTCGAGTGTCCAGTAACACCCCAAGGTATTTCACTGGCACATTGCTTGGTAACCATGAGAGCGGTTCCCCCAGTAGCCGTAGTGATGGAGGATCCCTATAAGGTCGTAAAGAGAAGATCTTAACCTCTGTCTTGTTAGTATTGAGGGAAATGCGCCAGTGAGAGAACCAATGAGCTAATTGATCTAGGGCAATTTGCAGTTTCTGAATGGCATGAAGAATATTGACGTGAGAATAATAGAGAGCAGTATCATCTGCGTATAACGCCGTACAAACTGGAGCTATATCAGGAAGATCATAAGTGAATATATTAAAGAGGAGTGGTGCAAGTACTGAACCTTGAGGTACACCTGCTAAAATAGGCCGTCGGGTGGATGTGAAACCAGCAATGCGCACCACAAAGGTTCTATTGGTGAGAAAACTTGCTATGATTTGTATCAGATAATAAGGGAGACCAATGCGATATGTTTTAAGTAGTAGTCCACTGTGCCACACCTTGTCGAATGCCTGGGCGATATCTAGGAATGCTGCTACGGTGTATTGCCTGTTTTCGAAACCTTGAATAATAGACTGCGTGATTCTGAGCAATTGGTGAGTGGTAGCATGCTTCGGGCGAAAGCCAAACTGAAAAGACGGAATTATCTGATTATGGATCAAAAAATGAGAAATATGTTGATGAATAATCTTTTCAAAAAGCTTAGAAAGTGTAGGTAATAAGCTGATTGGTCTGTAACTTGAGGGAAGATTTTTTGGCTTGTTGGGTTTGTGGAAGACTATAATTTCCGCATGTTTCCATGTAGATGGAAAATGACCAATGCGCAGAGCAGCATTGAAGATTGATGATAAATAAGCTAGGGCTTTGTTTGTCAAATTCTTCAGCACAACGTTAGGGATAAGGTCATGACCGGGAGACTTTTTAACGGGAAGACGATGGATAAAGCGGGACAATTCACGTGGAGTAGTGAACGAAATTCTGTTGTGCGCTGTAGGACGAAGTTGGTACTCAAGGAGTTCCCTGTCCACGGAAGAGGGAATATTAGAGTCAAGACAGGTAGTCAAAAAATGTGATCATCAACACTTTCCCTGCAGAAGGAAGAACGTTTGCCTTTTTTGGTGTTGGAGAACCTGGCGATTTCCACACTCTGCTCTCATGTTTTCCTTTAGGATTATAATATGCAGCCGAGTTTCATAAAATATGGTAAAACACAATTTATGCGAATATTAACTAAAGCAATTTTTTCTAAAACCAAATATGTAACCGACAAAGGTGGCTGTGTAAATAAAATGTTATTAAATAGGTCAAAATGTTATGAGAAATAAACCAGGTTTTGAACTAAATATTGGTCACTTATTCCATTTCCTATTAAATGAATATTTTGTACAATAGTGCAAATAAAGTAAAAACAATACCTTTTCATTAGACTGATGCATGCTCATGTAATGTAGGTATTAATACACCATGGAAAGCATAACCACTGGGTCGTCTTTTTTTTTCGCAAAATGAGGATGATAGCTACTGTACAACTTGAAACGAAGTACACTGAATGGTCAACCGGGCTGACCCCTATAAATGGCAATTTTACAAATGCAAGGGTTTTCGGTCTGACCAACATAATAACCACTAATCTTATTGATAGCAGAGAGCATGGCGCAAACCAATCAATCGCATTATATGGAGAAATGGAGCTCTTTTCATTGTCAATTTGAACTCTGCTTTAAAAATCAGGGTGAACCAACTACTGTGGCTGGTTTGGATGGGGCTGATAATAATGCAAAACAAACGATACCCTCTCGATATCCACAATATGGTTAAATTTAACCAGCCTCATGTTGTTAACAACAGAACCACTCACCATTCAGTTTTATGGGCCCCAGCAATAAAATAAATTAGCAAATGCAGTGAACTACATGTAATGCAACAGGAAAGTTGCATTACAAATAACTGACACGTGAGTGTACTATTTTGCAGGTAATTTACATAACAATTCCTAGAAAAGGATTCGGTAATACGATATTAGAAAATTACTGTATTTACCATGGTTAGAAGACAAACATTAAGTATATGATGATGATGATGATGATGATGATGATGAGGACGATGCTGATGATTTTATTTATTTTATTTATTTTTTTGTTGGTAATTTACGTCCTCCAATGTTAAGTCATATCGGACGATGAATGGAATGGGTGAAATGACGCTCAAATGGGTCCAGGGTCCGTAGAGCTTAGAGTTACCTGACATTCGTCTTTCAGGATAAGGGAAAACCCAGGAAAAAAACCTTATCCAGGTAACTCAACCTGACCGAGATTCGAACTCGGGACCTCTTGAACGTCAGGCAGACATGCTACCATCTACGCTACCAAGGCGGGCACGTAGCTCAGTCGGTGGAGCTCCTGCCTGCCGTGCTAGGGGTCCCGGGTTTGATTCCCAGCGGTGGGGGTGGGAATTTTTCTCCGACCAAGATAATTCCCCATCTTCCCCAGAGTCTGGAAGTATGAATGAGAGCGCGAAGTTTTGCGTGATCTAATGATTAAAACCCAAAGATAACGAGTTAACATCTTTAGTATGTTCCAAAGGAGACGGCCGCCGATGTACCATATCAGTTAAAGGCCGGGTATAAATGGAACAAGGAAAGATGCTCATGATGATGCTGATGATGATGCGGCTGATGACGACGATGATGATGCTTCTTTACTTGGCTTCCGATGTGGCCCACGTACTGTTGGATTTCAAATCTTGCTGACGTTTCACCGTGAAATTTGTTAGAAGCCTAACATAGTTTACGGCAGAACGTGTTTTTTGCGAAACGCAAGATTTTAAATCTAACAGAACGCGGACAACATAGGAAGCTAAAGAAGTAGAAGCCATAGGAGTCTAAGTAACCCTTTGCTGCTGCTACTGATGTTGATGATGATAATGATGATGTTATATTGCTTTACTTAAAACTACAGCTATAGTGAAGCGGAAAACTTGTTCTAAAATGTTTCTATTTCTTAACAGCTTCGATATTCGTCCCTTAAAATGAAAGCTTCATTGTTATGACCAGAGTTAAATATTAATTAATTACATTTTGTGTTAATCAATTTGTCATCGGTGTTTATAAAATTTAACATGATGTACCACTGCCTCGACGAAAACTTTGGCTTATTAAAATTTCATCCAGATTTGGAAGTTGAAGTTATAATTATTCTACATAAAGTTAGTTGTTTTATAATTTACTATTTTAAATATTTAGTTACGATGATGATAGGGCTGTAACTTATATTTTCTATATAGTTATCAGTGTCAGTTGATTTATAAATGGTAGAATTTAATTCATTGTTATTTTTATTATCTTTACATCCAATAAGGGGAGATAACTATTGTGAACTTTATAGCTTTATCCTGAAAATTTAGAAGTTTTAAAGCATAATCTACATATCTCTCAGGAACTATGGCAAAAATGGCATCCACGTATCTATACCATATTTTGAAAATTGAAGGAATAGCTTTAGTAGCTTCCTTTAAAAAAACTAAATAGATCAGCAAGAACCCATAGCTACTCCAGAAATTTCTTTAAAAATTTACATTGAAATTAAATAAATTTTGGTCTAAACACAGTTTAGTAAGTTTCATAAAATGTGTTGTATATGTGAAACGTATATTGTTCTGTTTGTGGAATATATTGTGTATTGATAGTTTATTTAGCATAAAATATATAACTATTGTAAATCATGAAATAACTTGGAATAAGAATTGTAAGAAAAACTTGTATTTCGAGCGGTGCCAGTTAGTCGAAGCGGTATTTGTAAAATTATAAAACAGAAAGGATGTTTGTAGATCAAAGAAATGATTACAGTGTGGACCAGCAAACAAACCTTGAGTATACGGGCGAAGAGCAAGTGCCCCCGTTTGCAAGCGAGAGTACAAACTCCAGTTTAGTGGTCTTCAAAAAAGTAAATAATAATGAAAGGAGTCACGTAGACATTGTTCGCGATCTTTCGATCAGCGGATATAAACCCCGATGGTGGGAACCTCAGGGGATTCTTCTGGAAACAGTATGCCGTAGTACACGGCAGTTCATCGACAGTTGTCATAGTAGGTATGACCGTACGGTCTTACCGCACGTCGCTGTAACACCCGTCCACACGTAAACATCTTCTTCAGCACCGAGTAGACTGACTGGAGCCAAGGGTTCATCCTGCTTAATGTACCGTTTGACTAAAGCTCCACAATAAACCACCATTTTCACCTGACTGCTGTTGGTTTTGTTAACAAAGGCTTAACGCCCCTCCCAGTTACCGTCGGCTTCCGCTCGGCCAAGTTGTGGTCTCACCCTGGGATACAACAAACATCCATTGACTCCTTATTCACATCTATAGAATTCAACCATTTTCTTAAAAACATTTGTCCATATCATACAATTTTAGTCATAAGGTTTTAGCATTTCTCCAATTTTCTGAGACAGTTTAAGGTATGGGCCTGTTAGATATATTGTACGTTCTTAGTTCTCAGGTTAAATTTTCGTGCTGTGCTTTGTGAGTTTAGACACATTCATGTACAGAGACAGTAATATTACCTGATTCTGTTATCGTATTTGTCATTGATAGTACGTAGACCTTGTGGACCTTTCTTTGTGACCTTTGTAGAAATTTCCTGTCATTAAGTTATACCTTAGACAGAATAAAGAGTACAGAGTAAAGAGAGAAGGGAGTGGGTTTCCTCTACACTCTCTGGTACAGCAGAAGAACTGACCGACACAAACAGATGCTTCGTAACAGCTAAAACCCTTAAAACGAAATAAGATCAAAGGAAGACAAGATTAAGGGATAAAGGTTTTTGATGAAATGAAGATCCTGTCATAACCACACTGAGATAAAGGTTATCGCCTTTCGCAAAAAGATAATAATCTCTGATGAAAGGCGAGTTACTGCATTTCAATTAGGTAAAGGACAAAGGAATGATCATAAAGCGTAGTCAAACCACGTCACACATACCTCTTTTTACATCAAGTGAATTTAGCGTTTGTGTTCCCTGGATTCAGTTCAGTTGAATCTTAAAAAGTAGCATTCTCCTGAAGCTAGATGTCGGAATACGTAATTAGATTTATTTTTATTCCACTTAAGCGTCTATCCATAAGAGCTGTTGGCCAAATACTGGAACATCGGTAATTTATGCAGCACATTAATTTTGTAAGGGTCTAAATTTAATAACTTGACACAAAGTACAGAACCATAAATTCCCGTTTGCTGAGAGATTTTACTGTTTTTAGCTTTCAACTAATGCATTCTATATTTTCCTCAACTTTTACTGTCCCGTGAAATTTATTTTCTCGGTCTGAACCAGTTAACTGGAAAAAACTCTCAACGTAAATAAATCTTTGTTGAAGTTGCTGCCAAACTTGGTTCACATTTTGTTAATGTGTATTACTAATAGAGTGGAGGAAACAAATGATTTATATGGACCATTTCTACTGCCCTTATTGGCTATTTGTTTTCAGTAAATAATAGACTCCGAAACTATAACGAGCAGTGTAGTGTGAAAAAACTTGTCATGTTTCAATATTACACGGACCATAAAATAGTCATCATGAAAATATACTCTCCCTTATGTCGTAATGGTAAAAATAAAATAGTTGAAATAGCAAACAACTATAAATCAAATGTAGGCTGGCCTCGTAGCTCAGTCGGTAGAACCTGCCGTGCTAGGGGTCCCGGTTCGATTCCCGGTGGTGGGGATGAGGATTTTCCTCTGAAAAATATAATTCCTCGTCTTCCCCAGAGTCTGGGGGTATTGTGACTTTGTGGGGTCGTGAAATTAAAAGTCCAATTGCACAAACTCAAAATGTTCATTTCCACCGAATTACAGTTGGAACACATGCCAATTACATAGAATTACGTAGCGCACACAACTAAAATACACCAGTTCATCTGTAACAGGTCCACTCTACACTCACAATTACGTACAGCTCCTCTGATACACGTACACAGTCTTCCAGTCCGTTCGTTATTACGGCGCTCCTCACGGCTGCTCGCCAAGAACTGAACTGACTCGCCCACTGTAGGCCTTATATAGGAAGATCGCTATTTCTGGAAGCTTCGCGGCTCGGAACGTCGTCGCGACTGTTCCAGACGTCAGGGGGAGGGGAAAGAGACGGTACAGTCCCTAGTGATGTTTCTCCAATCATCCCTCTCAGGGAACGCTACAAGATAAATGGGTAGGTATGGGCTGAATGCCTCCTGTCGCCCACCCAGCTGCTAGCTGGCCGTGCCTTCCAATAATTAGGTGGCAGTATGAAAGAGAGTGCGAATGTGTGAGTGATCTAATGATTAAAGCCCAGCGAAAACGAGTTAACAACTTCGACATGTTCCAAAGGAGAACGGCCGCCGATATGACCATTGGGGGGGGGGGGCGTGAAATATGGGTAACCATGTGCAACACTACCATTCTCTTCGTACGTAAAAACCTACATCTTCACAGAAATAACCACTGAAGCACAATTGATGATTTTACTTTTGGATTGAGAGTGAAAAAGTAAAAATACAGGGCATTGTAATTGTACGTGGCCCTGCCAACGTAAACCTCTTTGACAATTGTAGCTTTCCAATACGACAATACCTAAAAAACTAAAATTCTACCCTCCACCAATACATAGAACTGAAGTAAAGGAGTCATTTGCTATGAAATTTAACATCATAACGTGATTAGGAATATCATATCTAACTTTTTGCTTCATAGCTCTTGGGCTGGTAGCTGAGGCAATCAGAGCATCTCCTTGGGTAACCGGACTGATTATCCGTTTCCCCAACCAGTCCCAAGAGCTGTCCAACAAAAGATAATGTAGCCGATCGCGACAAAAAGCCGGCAAACTATTAGAGCGGAGTCAGTGCATAATGAATTGTTAATTCAGGTGCAGCTGTGCAGTAATTGTGAGTGTACCGCAGTAATATTTTTCGTTCGTTTACGTGTGGTGAAGCAACGTGAGACTTTAAAGACTGCTGTTTGTATTTCACGTCATTTTTACTGCTGCAAAGGGTGCACAAAACGTATTTTACTGCAATAAAAGGCATTTTAAATTTCTGCAAACAATACTTTACTCTAGATAGAGTAAACATGAAAAATTCAATGTCATGACCGGGATTTTAACCACGAATCTCCTGGTTTCCGTCCAGTCGCTCTTAACCTTTGAGCTACCATGGCCAACGTGTCGTCCTGACATTAAATTCTCCAGTTGACTCGTATATATCCCCGGTAGACCACTAGGGGCTCTCGCATTCGAGATACACCGTTCGTGGCGACTTACTATCGTAAGCACTTATGTACCAGGCTTCATCATTTAACTCTTATTACTTTAGTTAATTGATGGAAATTAATAATTTCTCCACACCTTAGCCTATATAAGGCTAGTGTGGAGACATGATTAATTTCCATCAATTAACTGAAATAAGACTTAATTCTGCCCACCGCCCCCTACAAAGTCACAATATTCTCACAGTGGACTTCTATTAATATCAAAATGAGCACAAATGTTGAGCATTCACAGGAAACCTCCCTTTATGAGGGAGGATATTTCTGAACATTTGTTGCAGTGATCTCGCAGGTGGCTATCAGGAATAGGAAGAATTTCCCTACAAGTTGATTAAATTATTGTAATTTTATCAAACTTATAGGTCTGAAATGAAACACTAGGTATTAAATTATTCTAAATTCTCTAGACTGAATTACGAAGGCACAATCTTACTATACAAAACTATAGTACGCCATCACTGATATTCTTTTGCAAATATATCAATCTTAACATTATGTAAAACCTCAGTGACATGCAAATTGAGAATATTCCAGAAATTACCAGTTTTTTTTTCAATACTTAAAAAAGTAATAATGATATTGTTCAAGATAAGCTGTATGCCAAAGAAAGTTTATGGTAGATTTTCGTAGCTGGTATTATCATCATTCTTTCCGGGATTATAAGCCGTGGTATGGCACACTTTCTACTCTTCTGAGGATGTAAGCAATTTTTGATACTCATGCAATGTTTGAAGACGCTATTCTTAAGCGATGAGTACTTTTTCTTTCTCAGAGTCGCGGTAAAAGGGGCTGAGAAAATTAGTATTATAACCTTAAATATTTAATAAAAACTTAGTTCTTCATAAACACTTTTAAACTCTTTGATACAATTCTATCATTAGTGTAGTATTTTTACAAACAGCGGTTGAACCATGAACCATTTCTTTTCTTGCGCACACGCTACTTATGCATGCTTGATGCACACACAAAATTGTTTTTGCATACATTCGGAGAAAAAAAGAACATATCTTACCGCTAAACTTTCATAAGCAGAAGAACAAAATCGTTTAAAACATTCAACTACATCTTATCATATTACATTGTCATAGTTATTACCGTGCTACTCAAAAGGTTACCCTGGCTTTATCTTTGTTAATAGTAACTCTCAGATAATATTGGCTGAAGTGATGCGTTCATTGGTGCTTAGCAAACATCTGAGAAGCGCGCAAGTACCCCTCTCACTCTTTCGACAATAATCAGTGCGTTATCTGAGATGTTTGTGTGAACAAAGGTAAAGCCAGGGAAACCTTTTGAGCAGCACGATAATACATCATTATCTATGTATGCACGTGAACAAAACATCTAGCTCGAATGGCAAATGTTTGAAAATAATTACCTATGTATCCCTAATATATAGCGACCTTCAACTTTTATATTACTACGCCTGCTTTGTTCTGAAAAATCAGAAAGGGGGCTTAGGTTTGCTTGCTCCTTACTTAAAACGTGCTTCAAATGTTTATTGGTCTGAATTGAGGATAGCTGCTTTAATTTCACATTTTGTATTTTCTTATGTAGCTGACTGTCGGTTATTTTTGGAAGATGTTGAACCCATTCCCTATGGTTTTATTCCGTCCCTGCCATTTTATAGCTTGCCTTCTCTGACCAGAAGAATTTCATTTCTGTATCGCGTGTAATTTATGGATCTTCTTTGTCATCTTCCAACATTCAGCCCCAACAGTTGACGACATCCACTTTACTGCTGTTCTTTAATGTACAATTTTAACTGCAAATATGATGGATTCATTTGCATTTTATAGCACTTAATGTCATCAGTTGAGCAGCTGCCTGCATCAAATTTCAATGTAACATTTACAAATATCTGTGTTATTGTTTTTATTATCATTAATTATTACAAATATTATTAAGCCTAGAGCAACTTGTTCTATTTATTTAACAAAAGAACAATGAATAAGCAAGAAGTGCTGATTTATGAAGATTAGCTCGTAAAGATTAGTGGTAACAGGTAGATGCATAACGAGGGTATAAACTATGAGTTATGACTTCCAATAAAACGTTCAGCAGCGACCAAAGTTCCAGTATCGCCTGTGCGGTTTCTGCAGAAATTAATTGCGTCTCTCCGGAAAGCAGTGATGCCAATACTATTCCCTTACCGCAGCGACATTTCCCTCGTCAGCCTCTAAGTGGATAAGACAGCATATAAATCTCCCTTGTCCATATCAGGATCGGCCTTCGGGACAGATATGAATGTTTGCTGGTCGGAGCTACAATTTGGCCCTAATTTGCAAAACACTCCGCTCCAGGCGATCTAATTATTCCCACAATGGAATTTATGGCACCCTCATTAAATGTCCTCAGCTGACATACCGGAATATGTATACAGCGATTAGTGCATGTCTGTCGCCGAGTGAGACCTAACGAGGTAAACAGATTTGCATTTACTGTCCCCTGGCAGCATCTTACTGTCCCAAGGAGTCGATCACTAGTACATCCTGCAATCTGCCTCATACTAGAACGACCCTGTTATAAACATATGCGATGGAAAGACGAAAGAGACAGTAATCTTTAACAAAACTCTCTTGGCTGCTGATTAGTGATATATACATGACTGGATTTGTCCGCACCAATCAGTAGTCTAAGAACATTTCGTTGAAGCATCTGTCTCCCGTTTACCTTCTCCAGTATAGATAGGTGGTCTGTAAAGTTTCCGGCCTAATAAAGATACAAGGCATTTTTCAGCATTTTTTTTAATTATCAACGTAGTCTCCTTGTAACACTACACACTTCTCCCAGCGATGCTACCATCTCTGTAGTCCGTCCAAATAGTACTCGGCGTTTTTCTCTGCAAAATAATTTTTTAGGAAGGAAGGTGATTGCCTCCTCATTTGACGGAAATCTCTATCCTCCGAGCGCAATTTTCATATGAGGTAACAAAATGAAGTTCCTTATGGATAATTCTGTTGAGTAAGGCGGATGGTCAAGCAGTTTAAACCGTAATTCGTAGATTTTCGCCATATCATCCACTGGGGTGTGAGACGATGCGTTGTCGTAGTGAAACAGGATTTTCTTTTTCTGAAAATGTGGCCGTTTTAACCCAAGTGCCTTCAGCTTGTCAAATAAGTATGCTCCTGTAATGTTTTTTTCCCCTTTTTGAAGACAATCGATTAAAATAACTCCATGACCATCACAAAAAAAAACTGTCGCCATCGCTTTCCCAGCCGAGTAATTATTTTGTTTTAGTCGGTCCCCCCCTTTTAGTCCACTATTTGGACTTTATTTTTGTTTCGAGCCTATAATAGTGTCTCCAGGTTTCATCTACAGTAATTGGCGCCAAACCTCGCAATTATTGCGTCTAAACTGCGCCAAAGAGCGTTGGAAATGTTCATTTGAACACGTTTTTGGTCTAAAGTGAGCCGTAGCACCCAAAGCGCCGACGGCTTTCTCATGTCTAAATGTTGATTTAACATGTGACAAATACGTTCTTTTGATTAGTTCATAGCCTCTGCTATCTCTCACACTTTAATTCGGCGATCTTCTAGTACCATTTGGTGAACTTTGGTGACGTTTCCCTCGGTTGTGGCGGTTTTCGGACGTCCCAAACTTTCGTCTCCCAAGCTCTTAAGGCCACTTTTAAATTCAGCTGCCCAAAACCTCACTGTGGTAAATGATGTTGCAGAGTCGCCACACACAGAATCCAACTCATCTTTGATTTTCGTAGGCATATTGCCTTTAAAAAACAAATATTTAATGACAGCTGGATACTCAATTCTGTGCATTTTCATAAAATCACTTTCATTAACTCACTCAAACAACTCCTACATAACAACTGAGCGTCCAAAATGGCTGAAACTTTGGAGTGTAACTGTCAACAGATGAACAACGAAATTCACTAGCTTTTATTTACGAGTGCTGCTATTTTCATATGGATGTCGGAAACTTTTCAGTCCACCCTCTGAATTTATAATAGATTCATTCTAATTTGAGACTGGTTGCACTGTGTGCAATTTGACATAAAAACAAACTGAGAGCATTACGCAGAAGGAAATTACATAGACCAGTTCACAGAAATCGTGGAAGAAAACAACTGTGTATTCGTTGGATAACAAAGAGAACCGCCTGACAGGAAGCACTTTCCAATCAGTTTTTACTGTTCCATAGTCAAAGTAGAAAAACTAAATCTTGAAAGGTAATCTTATTCTTCCAGGAAACGTTCCAATAATAAAGTAGATCAATCTGTCCATAAAATCCACATGGAATAACATTTCAGGCGGGTGGTTAGTCTTAGCATTATACAGTCAATTGCTGCCAATTGTAATTTTATATGCTTGAAGTTAAAACTAAGTGGCAATATGAACCGTTATTCTGAAATTTGAAAGAAAATAACAACGTGAAAGTAAACTTTTGTTTAAAGAAAGGAATATCTTCTTTACACCTTTAAAGAAAATAGCTAAGAAAGGCATTCTTCGTAGCCGAATTGAGCGCGAAAGGATTTATCTTGTGCAGAGACAATAAAAAATATTGGAATTATTTTCATAGGCTACTGTGTAAAAAAGATTATCACTATAAAGTTGACAAAAAGTTTTTAGTATAGCTTGGCATACATTGAAGCGTATTGGAATTGAAGGAGAGTGGAAGGTACACTGACTGGGACAGTAAATGAAAAATTCTGGTTTCAAAGAGTTTCACTGAGAGAAATGGTGACTGAGAAAAAATTACCTTAGGTTAAGATAGACTGTTGCTGGACAGGCTCCATAGTTTTGTTTCAATAGTGTTGAACGCCCACTCTTGCTGTATTCGATTCCACAAATGATAGTTTTGTTGATGGAAAAATTTCAATGGCTATGTTCAGGATATCTCCCAAATATTTTCTAGTAGTGAGGATGCAGATAACTTCAGTGAGGACAGACGATTATGGCCAGTATACACCGTGGGTCACCTTACAAGTTATTGTGTCTCTGGGTTGGAGATAAAAGCAAAATAAGAGGAAGATAGGTGGAGGCAGTGTTGACAGAGAAGGTTCTGCTCTTGGATAAGATTGAAAAAGGAGTAATTTTTGTGCACTCCTAGTGGTTCAAGGGCATCTAATTGGACTATACACCACAAGATTTCTTCAAGTGTACCATATCAACGTACCTTTTCTTAGAAGAAGGAAGAAAATCTATAATGCAAAGAAAATATTTTTTGGTAGGTTAACCTTCTACAGGGTGTATATAAATGAATATTGGGGTTTTAACTCTTTATAATATTTATTACATTAAACTTAGTTATAAATACTATGTCAAATGAAAATCAACTAAAACAGTTTTGTTTGTTGGCATCAGTGCACATGTGCGTGCAAAGTTTCTGCAGCATTCCGCTAGACAGCGGTAGTAGCAAATACGGCGACTATTAAACAGAAGGCGTTTTGTGTTTTGCAGTTTGCAAAGACTGAATCTGTAGTTACTGTGCAACGTGCGTTCCACTTTCAGTTCGGTTGTGATCCTCCTAGTGATAATAACATTCGTAGATCGTACCATCAGTTTGAAGATATCGGCTGTCTTTGTAAAGGGAAGAGCACGGGACGACCAAGAGTAAGTGAAGAGACTGTTGAACGAGTGAGAGAGTCGTTCACTCGTAGCCCAAAAAATCAGTCCGGAAGGTTAGTCATGAATTATAAGTTCCTGTGTCGACTGTTCGGAAAGTTGTAAGAAAACACTTACGGCTACGTCCTTACCGTTTACAGTTATTACAGGTTCTAAAGCCGACAGACCACGGATTACACGCCAACTTCACAGACGACATGCTTCATGACGAAGAACGATTTTATGGATCGTGTTGTCTCCAGTAATGAATCGACCTTTCTCTTTAGAGGACATGTTAACTCTCATAATGTGCGCATCTGATGCTCAGAAAATCCTCACGAGATGGTATAAATGCAACGAGATTCCCCTTAAGTGAATGTTTTTTGTACCATATCCCGGCGAAAAGTTTATGGGCCTTTCTTTTTGGTAAACCTATTGTAACTGGAACTTCTTACCTTGATACACTAGAGCAATGGCTCTTCCCTCAGTTGGAAGAAAATGAGCCAGAGAGCTTTATTTTCGAGAAAGGTGTTGCGCTACCTCACTGGCATAAATAAGTACCCGATTGGTTGAACGTCACTGTACCCGAGCTCTGAATAGGCCGCAAGGGCCCCAATGACAGGGCTTGCTATGCATGGCCTCTACGTTCTCCTGACCTAACGCCATGTGATTTTTACCCTTACGGCTTTATCAAGGATCGGGCGTACGTGCCTCCGCTACCAGCTGACCTCCCTGAATTAAGAAACCGGATTGAAGCAGCTGTTGCTACAATTATTGAATACACACTTATCAACGTTTGGGAAGAACTCGGCTCTAGACTTGAAGTGTGCCGTGTGACAAAGGGTAGTCACATTGAACATTTATAACGTTCTTGGTAAAACTGTTTGAGTTGCTGTTTCATTTGACATATCATTTATACTCGTAAGTTGAATGTAATAAATATTATAAAGAGTTAAAACTCCGATATTCACTTACATACACCCTGTATTGTGTAAAACAATGTTTTACTTTTCCTGAGAATATTGTTCCTTACATGGCAGTTAAAAGAAATGCATTTTTCTTCGTGACTTTGCTTTTTAAGTGGTAGAGGTTTTGCTTAGTGAGCATATGTGTAATTCTTAGTATGTGGAACATTGTTCCACATATGTGTAATTCGTTAGCTACGTGAAACCTATCCTTCTATTATCTATTTGCACCGAAACTTCAATGTCCGTTACCGCGTTGGCAGTATATTGTTGGCTGTACATGTCATGCATTTTCGTAACATTTTATACTGAACGAAATAACATTTTCAAAGAATCACAGACTATAGTGACTACTTTTACCTTTAGAAAACTGGATATGTATCGTTACTGACGTCTGTGTTTGATTACAAGAACTATGAGGTCTATGTATTGTCATATTTGCAATTAAAACTACAGGGGTCGTTCTGGTATTATTCAGGATTCAAATTAGAATTTCATGTTGTTTCTTTCCTGTTCCTGGAGAGATAAAAATGCTTTGTAAGGGACATACTCTTCGATAATTGTATTTTAAGAATTCAAATATCAATCTATAAGAGTCAGATATAATATTACATTTGGCTTATTACTGGTGTGAGCATACTATCTGAATTTTTTTATTAAACTACACAGGCTTCTCTTCAACTATTAAACTCAAAAATCGGATTTTCTCAAGAATTTTCGTTAGGATATTCAGGGAGAGTTTAAAAGCATATCAGTCATTTGCAGCGACAATAATGGCGTACTATTTTAAATTGATGTTGACGACTTTGATGTAACAAATAGAGAATTTTAGTTTTTATATGTTGCTGACTGTCGAAACAATTGAATGTAAAATGATAGATTGTTGACTGATTCTATGCGTTGTGTGATCACGAGAAGTAATATAAATCACGATTTGTTACGTTTGTAATAAGTGTTTATTTCATTTAACACCGAAACCCGGGATGGAACCAGGAACCTTTAGTTTCTCCTTGTCTACTTATATCTTGTACGAGTTTTCTTTCTCATCCTATTGTCATTTCCAATTTACAGTCCACTAAGTTCATTGCAGTCATTATCTTCAGCTTCAGTATTCTATCTTCCACTACTCAGAAAACACTTAAATAATACAATCAACAATGGAGTGTGAAGTCAATAGACGTCGGAACAACTTCTTTGTGACTTGACATTGGGTTGACTGACATTCGTCCTTCACACCATTTCCACACGGACAGTTCTTTTATTCCTCTTATAGTAAAATTTAGAACACCATTGTTGGGTTTTGCGCTTTCATTACCTGTTTGAAATGTGAATCTGGAAGTTTGTCAGAAGAAGCAGTAAATAAATGGTATGCTTATCAAAGTTACAATTGTTTTCACATTCCTCCTTCATTCCTGCACCCTTCAAATAAAATGTACATGTTGCATTATACCTCTGGAATGTGTAATAAACATTCTTCTGGATTAACAAAACACCCGTTTATTTGTCTCTTGATTATATATAATTAGGGTAGGAGGTTTTATAACATTAAATGTATACCCTTTAAACAATTTTATAGTTATGAGACGGGAGAGAAAACCATGCAAAAATAGAACATCAGACACTTTAAAAATAAATAATTTGACTCTTATTAATGCGGTCATTAAGGACATGCATCGCCTTTATGGAAGCGAAACCGGTTACATTGAAGCATACTTACTGTATTAATAAAGAGTAAGACAACTTTAAGCAGAAGGAACGTTAAGTTTTCAACGCATGCGTAATGTGAGTAACCAACCGTTTGCTATTTTACTTTATCACTTGGAAGGCCGAACGACATATTCCATTGGATTCAGTAACAAGCCCTTTTGTTTCCCTTGATATGAGGAAGGATTTCAATTAAGTGAATTTATACCTTATGCGGTCATTTCGGGCAAGATGCTAAAAGCCAAAGTTTCCAAGTTACGTTTACTTCGATTGTAGGCTGCTATAAGATACGCTCCGCAACGGATTATCAAAATTTCCAAGTGAGAAATGAATGAATGGAATTGATAAAGTAACAAATTAAATGAATTCGTAAAACTTCGACTTATCTCTCACGGAAAGGTAAAATTGATAGCCATAGGAAGGAAAAGGATTCCTATGGTTATTCGATATCGCTATACAAAGGGTTCCTGGACCTTGAACACCCTTCAACACTCAATCACCATGCTTCACCTCTTCTATTGACACACGCACAATTTACTGAGAGAAATTATAGTAATGTAAGAGACATATTCTGGGCTCAATTCCCATCGATCTCCGACTCTAATTTTTGGCTTCTAGTGATTTTCCTAGTCGGATTGGGTTAGACTCGAGGAGGCAGTGTGTTCCGGTCACCCGTGGGAGAACGGGTACCTCCGGCCAGGCTTCGGCCACCCGGAAGGGGCAGAGGGTTGCCTAAAAGCCTACTAGCCTGCAGAGCTAGATCACCAGGCTGTCCCACCGAAATTATTCGATAGTCTTCCCTGCGGGATTGACACACGTAAGTGTAGGGTTGACACTTCCACCCGTCTTGACGTTGTTGTCGATGTGGGGGATTTTTAGACTCAAGGTATTGCCCAAAGGAAGGAACCCCGTAGCTTTCCATCGCTCCCGGTTCGATAGAGGTCGGGTAGACCTCGCGTCAACATTTGTGGTAAAATGCTAAAGGTATATTCAACTGAAATGAATATAACTACACAATTTAAGATACAAAGTAAAACACTGTGTGCTTGCATGTGAGTAAAATGCAGTGACTTGTGGTGGCACAAAGTCACCCGCCACAACGCCTCACAATTAAGGATTGGTGGCTGAGGAAGTTAAGGAAAGGGAGATTGTAAAAGGTTCGAGGTGACTTGTAGCTCCCGCATGAGAACTCTCATCTGTATTTCAGAAGTGGGTGCGTCCTGACTGGTTGTGGGTTGAATGATTACACCTCGAATCTGGTAGACAGAAGTTTATTGTTATTCTTAGGTTCCTACGCTTGTCACCGTAAAGTCGTCGTCGGTGTGGTTGCTGTGTTTAGCGTGATGTGAAGAGCAGGGGCAGTAGCACTGCGTAGTCGAATTGGACATATTTATCGTCTTTCCTATATATTCCTCTTTGCGCTAACTCTCACTGGCGAGATTGTTAGATATTGCACTTTGTCTCTGTGCATGGCGCGGAAGTGTACTTGTTAGGCGGCGCCGAATGCGCGTCCGTCTCACGTAGAACTCAGGATCGAAGTGTTCTTACTAGCAAAACCTACTTTCTGCCATCACTTTGAATTAACCCCACTCTAGGTATTTTTGGAGTTTGCAAAATCACATGAACTATCCTCACTTGAGATCAGTGTTCAGAATTTCCAGTTTCGGACCTAACATCAGAGACGCTTTCTCTAACGATCCGCATGCAAAAATTTATGCGAAAGCATGCACTCAGCGTGTCGGTCAAAATCTTATAGCCTGTTGTCAGAAGCACGCATGGAATTTTAACAATGGGTTGGTTCCCGACTGGATGGTACCAAATTTGTCTTGAGGGCAGAACGGGCAATAGAGTAGGGTTTTTTATTTATAGGGATTGCAAAGGGAATTTACTGACCTTCGTAGAGTGGCCTTGTCACTGACGGTCTCCGGAGTATATGCTAGCATTATGAGATATGTCTATTCTGGTATACGTCATTTATTTGTATTTATTCGTTTGTTTGTGTTATTGCATTTCTGACATCAGGTTATATGTCGTCCCAGTGTTCCTAGGTGACAGGGGCTGCGTCATACAGAGCTTATAATTTCGTAATCAATAACCAAATAATAGTCTAAACAGACCTACCTTTAATTTGAAACAGAAAATTCATCACCTCGATCCAAGTTAATTTTTTTCTTTTTCTTGTTCCATTTATACCCCACATATGACTATGGTCATATCGGCGGCCGTTCTCCTTTGGAACATACTGAAGGTGTTAACTCGTTATCTTTGGTTTTTAATCAGTACATCACGCACACATTCAAACTCTCATTCATACTTCCAGACTCTGGGGAAGATGGTGAATTATCTTGGTCGGAGAAAGATCCCCACTCCCACCGCCGGGAATCGAACCCGGGACCCCTAGCACGGTAGGCAGGTGCTCCACCGACTGAGCTACGGAGCCAGCCCCAACTTAAATTATAAAGAATACAAGAAAAACATATGCAGACACGTTCCCACAAATCTTCACAATGCACCCAACTTTAGAAGAGTAAGCAGTTTATAGCACAGTCACCAGGTGGTGCCAACACTTAAGCAAGTGTAAGAGTACTTCTACAACCTACCATTCGTCACTGCAAGTCACCCCAGTTGACGGTAACGTAAGAAGTACTGTTAATGCTATGGGACTATAACGTGCACACCACAATAGAGAAGGTGTGGGAACCTCTCCGTATGACAAAAACTTTTAATTCGAAACAAAATTTTACACTTCACCTAGTTTTTAGTACAGGTAGATCAGAGCACACTATAAATGGTCGTGGTATTCATTTTACTCTGTATCTTAAGCACCGTAAACACGCCATAAATACTCGACTGTAATATCAGGCTCGTTGTAAAAGCTTAACGAGGCCACTGCTTACAAAGTTAGCAGTAACAAGCCCGCAGCAATGAAAAAATGCACAGTCAGATAGAAAACACACAACGGTCTTGTATTTTGCGGACAAATGGTAACATTGGAGCCATTAAATCTCACACCAACGTACGTTATCATGTTTTTGTGCTGTGCAACTGCATAAGCTTTGTTAAATCCTAAATGTTTTAAATTGGTTTAATTTTTAAATCGGCTATTAATGTTTATCTGCGCTAGCCTTTGTTTATGGCTTCCAGTGATTTGTACACAGATCGTCTACCTACAGTTTGGAAGATTATAACAGCATATGCGTTCTTTTGTTTTTAATTTCAAATGCTTTAATATTCTCTGCTCTTTATATCCAGTTATCTATATATAATTTAATATTACGAAAACAATGTGCAAGGTTCGAAAGCAAGCATGTATAATATATTTCCCCATAAACAATTAATGAAGTGAAAATAAAGGGAGCATTCTTTTGTTTTCTTTTCCAAATACACGTCTATATCTTTTAATCCATCACTCTTACTGTAAAACAAAAATGAAAGTTATGTAAGAACCTCCCAGCTATCCACATATCTATTTACCTGCACGTCTTCAATACGAAAATTTATTTTATTATGAATTTCAATACAGTATCGTTAGGTGCTCAAAACATTTTTATAGTAATTTACGTCCTTTAACTTTTTAAGTCATAGCGGACGATGTTTGGAATGGGTGAAATGATGCGCAAATGGGCCCAGGATCCATGGAGCTTAGAGTTACTCTACATTCGTCTTTTAGGGTAAGGGAAGACCCCAGAAGAAACCTTATCCAGTTAACTCACTTTGACCGAGATTTGAACTCTTGAACGTAAGGCAGATTCCTTGCTGCAATTCCTGCTATTTATCCCTTAGTAATACGATTCTTACCGAGTGGGATGGCTCACGGAGTTAAGCCTGTGTCCCGCATTCGGGAGGCCCGGGTTCGATTCCCGTGGCTGACCTGCCTGAGCCATGTTCTTTTCGGGGGTTTTCCCGGGTCGCTAGGCTAATACTGGGTAGGCTAATTTCATCCCCCGAATTTCTTGACCCGCCATTATCATTTCATATCATCTCTCATCTGGTGGTCTCTTTCAGGGTAGAAGTGTCGGCGGGTGTCTCGGCGGTGCATGACAAGATGATATGCTCTGGGGAAAACTACTTCCTCCTCCGGTAGGTCGGCTGCCGGCCTCAGCACCTCTGCTGGGACCATTTCGCGACCGCCAGCCAGTGACCTTTAGGGCTCGGATCGCCTGCGAGAGACCATTAGGGCTCGGCTGCTGGGCTCGTTGCCGTTCCGCTACAGGGGAGCGCGTCCGTTGTCCTCATCTGTCGGGGGAAATCTCTCTCCAAAGTAAACTGTAGGGACCCTGACCTCTGTACTGTCGTGGCTCCATGAGTCGTCCGCCCTCCGTCTGCTTCGCCTGCCGCGGGAGTCCCCACCTGGGGGCATAGGAGCAATGGGCCCAACATGGTGGCCTACGTACCGAATCCCCTCCGTAATGAGAACTTAATACGATTCTTTCATGGTGGTACGCTCAAGCGTGCCAAGGCTCCCAGCTATATACGCTTGACCCTTCATACGCGCCTCGGTAGCGTGTCTGCCTCACGTTCAATAGGTCCCGAGTTCGAGTCTCGTTCACGGTGAGTTACCTGGATAAAGTTTTTCCGGGTTTTTCCCTTATCCTGAGGGACGAATGTCGGGTAACTCTAAGCTCTATGGACCCTGGGCTCATTTGAGCATCATTTCACCCATCCCATTCATCGTCCGATATGACGAGGACGTAAATTACAAAAAACCTTCACATACATAGGGTAATATTTTACTTATTTGCCTATTCATTTATTTCATTATTTACTTATTACTTTACATACTTATGTCCTTATTTACTTATTTACATATCATTCATTCATTTGTTTAGAACAATGGATAAAGTAGCGCTAGATTCAACCAGAAACTGAAATCACCGCTGCACACACCATAATCATTTTTAACGCAGGGGTTATTTCTTTAACAACAAACTTAGGTGCAATATTAACTTGAATATAACACGCTTTTAAGTAATATAGTATGTGTGACTAATTGTTTAAACCAGTTGTCGTAACATGTATTAAAAGCACAAATACCAACTGATAAATTCGTATTAGTATGTCGGCTACCTTCCACACAATGAATAAAATGTTAGTGAGTTTACCAGACCATTTATTTTTGGTTAATTGACCTTAATTCATCCTGCGAAACTCAGTCATCAATTTATTGGTCCCTGATCAGGTTAAGGCTTTATCATAGTATGGGATAAAACGCTGAACATACAGGGGTCTTGTGGCATAACAAAAGTTAGGCAGAGTAAATTACCTTGTTAAAAAGATTGTTTGCCCTTCCAAGTGCTATCTTACCCTCCGCCACCTTTCTGTCTCTTTCCCATTCTCATTTCTCAGGAATTTCAGGGACCTCCTTTTATGTAATTCTGGTGAAGTCTTAGTATCGAGTAGTCTCGGAAAGAAAGACGACAAAATAGTAAAAGTGCTATGCATTCCATTCATAAGTTTCTCCGCTCCATTTTTATTAAAAAGAGCTATTGTTACAGAAACTTCTTACTCTTCTAGTTAATTAGATAAAACGTCAATTTACGTTTACGCATTACCAGATATAAAATGGTAAATTTTGTAAAGAGTTAAGTATATTATTGCAGAAGGCACTGTCATGAAATGTGCAATCCCATATGCTTTGCATGGCCACGAGAATAACAAACGAATAACGACTTTTACGATTAGAAAAGTGGTTGAAACTTCCAGCCAATAAGAAGAAATATTTAGGAAATCGTTAAGTATTTTACATAAACCATGCCTTAAGAGAGATAATTTGGTGCACTTGTGTTTTAGCAAATGTCCAAAGGTAATTCAGAATAAACAGGACTTCAGGTCTATTCCCAGAATATTCAATGCATAAATTTTTTTTGCCGTGGAATTATTTGAATATTTAGGAATTTTAAGCAAAATCTTTAGAAATATCTTTGTCAAAACAAATTAACAAACACTTTGCAAGTAAATTGCCGATGAAGGTAAATGGAATTTACTTAAAGGTCTTCACGTTTCATCCTTGAAAGACAGTAAAGTGAAGCGTACTTTGTTTTGGATTTTGCTGTTCAGAGACAAGTGAATAGACATATGTAGACATGCAGATATCCTTCCACTACACTATAAGTAGCAGTCAAGACAGTAGAAAGGACACAACATGTGTTAAAAGCTAAAAACTCAGAGTTCTTATTCATCAATAATCTCCTTATTAGCAATCATTTCCCGCTTAGACAAGGGTGAAATCGGAAACCGTTACATGAATTGGGGAGGGATGAGAAAGTTGGCCGGTGTTCATTTTCATCAAGCCTTTGTGCGTATCGCTTGGGTTTATTTGAACCGGTTCCAAATCCCGATTGATCTTCCTTACACGGTAGGTGGGTTGGAAAGTTGAACTTTTCAACTCGCGCCATTTAATTTACTAGACCACCTCCAGGGGTTAGTAATGATATCGGAAACCCTTAACAAGCCTGCTAACAAACTGTATCCACCCCTTCCCCTTTCTGCTGACCTACCCTCATCTTCAATGGGAAAACTTCTTGTGTTCTATAAGTGTTGACTGGAAACGAACTACTCAATGTTCAAAAGCTAAAAACAATTATAGGAGCATGCTGCACATCACTACACAACTTGCCGAACAATGGACACATTTTCAGAAAAAGAAAATTCTGTTTCACCTAGACAACGCACCATCTCACACCTCAGCGGTTGAAATGGCGAAAATCCAGGGATTATGGTTTGAACTGCTTGACCATCCGCCTTACTCACCAGATATAGCTCCAAGCGACTTCTTTTTGTTCCCTCATCCGAAAATTGCGCTCGGAGGATAGACATTTTCGTCAAATCAAGAGGTGATCAGCTTCGTGAACAATTATTTTGGACAGAAAAACGCCGAGTACTATTTGGAGGGGTTGCAGAGATAGGAGCATCGCTGGGAGAAGTGTGTAGAGTTACAAGGAAACTATTGAAAAAATAAAAGAATCGCCGAAAAAAAAATGTGTCTTTTTTAGGTCGTAAAGTTTTCAGACCACCCTCATGCGATACCTTTTCAATCTTCGCTTTTGCATTCAACTTAAACTGGAATGCTTAAATTAGAATTATTAAACTAGAATAATCGAATATGAGTGGAGCATTCGTTTAATGTAACCTGAGAAGTCTGGGCTGGCAGAGCATTGTTTTGATAACGCCCATAGAGCCAATTTTCGAGAGACGACCATCTTGGCAAAATGCAAGTTACTGGGAGCGGAGAATTAAGGAGGTTTTGGTGATTTCCTCTGAAAGAATCACGCTTAACCGTGATGCTGGATTTCAGTTCAGCTTCTGTTGGAAACCGGCCTGAAAAAGGGAAATCCGTCGAATTAAGAAGCGAAGAACAATACAGCTTGATAATCAGGTGAAGCAATTACGTTTCTTTGACACAATTTTCTATACTCACCCCATTTCCTGAGCTGGAACTTAATTTACTGCAGTCTTTTGTTCAGTAATCCGAATTTTGATAGTGTTTTGTCTTTGTTTATAGTTGTGTTGTATCCAGTATTTTATTTACGGTTATACCATTTTATAAATATTCTGATGATGGGAGATATGCACACTCCCGAAACGTTGATATCTAATCATCTTTTCATCTGGCTGGCTGCCCGAAAAGTAAGTGAGCATATTCGTCACCAAGGAAGCTTCAAGTCGTCATTGTCACTCATGGAGGAAGAGCTGACTGCTTAATGGTAAAAACCACAACAGTTTTCGACTGCAAATAAGTGTTATATGTACCATAGGGGAATAACAAAACAACTGTTTAATCTTTAATTAAATTTTTAAACAGAACTCGAAAAAATTAGCTGATGGATAAACAAAAAGTGGTATAATAAAGACAGCAGCTGATGAAGATATCAAAATAATGAATTGCAAAATTGATTGCTTAGTTTAAAATGTAAATTCGCTATGTATCTAAATATATTTGAGTGAACAATGATTATGCTTGGCAACTTGTAAAAATATAGCATTTTCGTATATATAAGCTGCTAACATGTTTGGCATTGTAATGACACTATTCTATACACGTATTGGATTTTGAGTTGGTTTTTATGTTTAAAAATTGGTATTACCTATCAGAAGATTTATAAAATATGGATTTGGATATCTTCAGAATTCGCAATGTCTTGCATCGTGAAACTAAAAATAAAGCTGCCTAAAACATTTTCTTAATCGTGTGATAACTCATGCGGCATTTGAAATTGTATATCATCCAAAAAAATTTCGTTTCCAGTGGGACATTTTATATTGAGTAATAAATAATCTTTGCTATGAAAACGACAGAACTTGAGAGATGTCCAATATTCCACATCCTTGAAAAGGTTGTTAAGTGAAATTTTGAAATTGTTGCAAATTTATCACGTATAATGCCTCAAGACCGAAATGCCATCAATATGCAAATGTGGACTTTGTGCTGATGTCATTACAGTTTGCTAATAACACTAATAACACGTAAAAGCGTAATACTGTTATTCATACTGCAGACAGACCTATTTCCACAAATTAAGGGAAGTCCGTTCAGGAAGCAGGTAATCAAACAGACAGTAAATAGGAAGTTATGTTTAAAATGCCTCCGTGGAAGGCATACTCTACATTTGTGTTTGAGTACCGGCACAGAGTTTCAAGGGAGGAAACAAACACCATGTACCGAAGTTTTCAGGTGAAGACAGCTCCAAATTTCCCTTCATTTTCGCTATTCATACCTCCCGAATGCAGGAAACTTGGAGAGGGTGGAGAAAGGGAGGGGAAACTCGATTTGGAGCGTCAAAATTGTATTTTGGGACGCGTGAAGAGGTGTGCGTGTGTTTGTGTAGCGTCGAGGAGATTACATGAAACCCGCTATGTCGATATAGGAGCACAACAAACTTAAGAATTCAGCCCAGTAGCTAAACCAGGATTCAATGAAGAAGATACTGCCAACAAAAATACACAGGGTCAACAGTGTAGGCCCTGTACAAATACATACACAAAATAAAATCATCTGACAAGTGAAACTGCAGATTATCATGTGTAACAATTGGAATTAGCTTCTTACTCTTGATAAAGTGAACCATATATATAATGTGTAGTACAAAATTTATTTCTCTACAGAATTTCACTACTTTACAAGTTATTAATATCAGAACTTTTAACTAAGCAAAACATTTTCCAAAACTTCTGTTCTGTAATCCTAGGGTATATAATATTCCTTTAAAATAATTTATATTTTATTAAGTATTGCAGAAATACTACTTTGTTACCAACGAGAAACCTCACCTACATCCATTGCTACTTCAAAAAAATATTGTCTAGTCTCTGGTGCTACTCAGGACTTTTATCTAACATATGTTTAAGCCAGATCGTGAGTGGGCAATGAAGAAAAGTCATTCGTGGCAATATGCTCTTGACGAAGTACAGAAAAAGGTATGAAAAGGAGGAATTGGACATTTTCAATCATCTCCATCAAACACAGGAAAGATCTAACTTGCAAATGTTATGATAACATTCACAGTCAATTGGGTTTTTGAAAGAGTTACACCTTGTGTTAGACTTTCATCTATTAGTTAATATTATGTGCAAAATTGATTCAAGTAAAGGAGAAATGTTAAAGTTTTCTTCTGCTACAATATTTAAGACAAAATACAAGGGCTGTTCAATAAAGAATGATCATAATTTTTTACGGTCATAATTGTTCGCACTAAAATTTAATCTTATTATATACTTTTAGCTTAATGTGAAACGAACATGCCGTAGTACTTTCATTGTTGGTACTCCTAGTTCCCGCCTGTGAGAACCAGGCAAGTTCAAACATGCTCAGTATCGCCTACCGCTGCAATGGAGGTAACACGCGAGGAACAATATGTGGCTTTGAAATTCTGCTTTCGTCACAACAAATCTACAGTTGAGACCTATACAATGTTACAGGAGACCTATAGAGTTGCCTGTTACTCCATATAGCACAACTCGAAGGTGGTTTAAAATTTTTAAAGAGGGAAAACAATCAATTTCAAAAGAAGGTGGACCCACTGCTCCAGTTACTGCTGTTACCAAAGAAAACATCAACACTGCTGCTGCCATTGTGAGAGAGGATCGACGAATTACTTCAAGATCACTTTCTGAAATACTGAATATTTCATTGGGTGCCATCCACAGGTTGGTCACAGAAACATTACACATGAGACGTGTTTATGCGCAATGGGTTCCATGACTGTTGATTCCTGAACAAAAGAACATTCGCATGCAGGTCTGCATGCAGTTAAACTTGATGTTAGAGGATGATCCGGAGTTTCTTTAAAACGTATTCATTGTTGATGAAACTTGCCTACATCATTTTAATCCTAAGAGCAAACGGCAAAGCTCATTGTGGAAATCTCCTTCATCACCAACCCCCCCAAAAAGCAAAAGTGTTTTCTTCTGCTGGGAAAGTTATTATCATCTCATTCTTTGATATTCATTGAATGGTTTATCAGCATATTTTACCTGCACACACATCAGTAAGCGGACAATATTTCAGGGATGTCCTGAAAACATTGCAAGTCCATATCAGGCGAAAAAGACCACATTTCCGTGAAGTAGGCTGGATGCTGCACCACGATAACGCGCTGCCGCCTATTGCCAATGTTGCTGCTGAATATCTTACAAAAATCAACGTGAAGTGCGTCCCTCACCCTCCCTATAGTCCGGATTTAGCCCCATGTGACTATTTTCTAACTTGAAGAAACGCCTTCGTTGGAGGCATTATCCATCATCACAAGCATTGGTGTAGGCTGCGGGGTGATTTTGAAGGATCTCCTAAAAAATGGTTTCCAGCATGTTTTAGAAGACTGGCAGAAACGCTGGGATAAGTGCATCACTTTCAGGGGAGACCATTTTGAGAAGGACCGTCAAAATTATGAGGATGAGTAAAGGCACGTTGTCAAAAAAGGGGTGATCATTCTTTACTGAACAGCCCTCGTATTTAATTTCTCAGATTAAAAGTTTAACAACCTAATCTTTTATCAAAATGTTCGTGTTAGTCGTTTCTCAGAATAAACAATTAAACAACTATCCCATAGTTAGAAAGGTAGAGGCCGGGGTTACACTCTTTTCTTATTCACACTTCCGGTGCAATATTTGAAATTTTTGTATAGAGCTCTTGTTCCAAAACAATGACTTTTTTTCGATTCGTTAGCAAGTAGCCGCAGAAAGTAAAGGTATGTTTACTATTTTAACCCGATAATGGGAGAGGCTTCTAAAACGATTTCTCAGCACAGAACCATTATTAAGGATGAAAGTTCACAGTACATATTATTGATATATGGCGACAAAATCCCTGCTAACCTTGCATAACTGGAAAGACTCTTACTAACGCTTGGTCACCCATGGGAGAGTTTTGTCACCTCCGCATGAGACGATCCTCTCTTGTTGAGAGAGATGTTATGGAAGAAATCTCTAGGGATACAAGAGCCATTCTCCAGGTCGTTACGTACAACAGCAGGATACGATACCCTTTATTACCTTTTAGAGCAAAAGTGCCTCTATGAGCTTACAGTGTAACGTGCAAAGATTTCAAAATCCTGAGAAACTACATCCCAGAATTCAGACATAACTAGAACTCATACAAGCGAAATCAATTTGACCTTCCGGAATTTTTCTTGCTTTTCTCTTATTGCTTCTCGTACAGAATAAAACGGTGATTGTTTGCAAGATTTAATTTTTTATCATTCACTGGTATATCTGAAAGGTGTCTCCATTACTTCTCTTTGTAAGCTCGGGTATTTAACTAAGTGTACCTGGCATTCTATGGTCTGGGAAATGACTGAATAGTAATTAATCTGAACCAGAAACATAGAATGAGTATATATTTCCACAGGTAGGAATTACTATTACTTCAACAACGATTATAAGGAAGAATGGAAGTGTCTAATTAGCAAATTGTAATTTAAAGGAAGTTAATTCCCTGTATCTCGGATGCGAGAGCCCCTAGTGGTCTACCGGGGAAATATATGAGTCAATTGGAGAATTTAATGTCATGATGGCAAATTGACCATGGTAGCTCAATGGGTAAGAGCGACTAGACGGCAACCAGGAGATCCGTGGTTCAAATCCTGGCCATGGCAGTGAACTTTTCATGTCGACTCTATTAATCGAATGCCTTAGCCTAGTGTGAAGAAATGAATAATTTCCATCAATTAACTTAAATTATCTTATCTTAATTCGGAACAATATTCTTAGCCTCTCCAACAAATTATAAATAAAAGTGCTAGAGATTAGTGATACATATTTTAAAATCAAAGCACCTGTTTAAGGTACGTGTACGCATAAAGGTACAGTTATAAGTGCAGGTGTGTATCTCATTGCCCTTAAAACAGAAGTTGCATGGGTACTTTATTTTACTACAGCGTTACCTCTTAATGCACGTAATTATCCACAGAACCTTCGCAGTAAACCTTTAAATGAGCAATTCCAGTTCCTATGTTTTATATACCAACCTGACGTTATACCTTAGCTTATTAGCCATGAAAACTCAAATGGGATATCTAAATAGCTTTAAAATAGTAGCTACAGTGTTTCTCACGTGGAGCGCACTGCAAGAAGAGAGCATAGCTAGCACAGCCTGATTCGTTAATACTGAGGACAAGTGGGCGTGAAATGATCTATAAAGTAAAATAATTATTGTGATGGAAGGGTCTCATGGTTACTTTTAGAGTAACTCTTCGGAGTCGCAATTACAAGGACAAGGAAAACAGGGAGAGAAATAGAAATCCCAGAGAAGATGGTCTTAGCAGTATTTGAATCACGGAACTCCCGTTCACTTTACTACTTCAGTTACCAATGTTGGTCTGTTTAACAGTGTACACTTTGTTGGAACACATACATTAATGACAGTAAAAGCAACAAATCAAATGACAGCCGTTGAAAACAGGTTTATGTATCTTTACACTCTTTTTTGCTGTAAAAACTCAAAATATCGAATATTAATATCACAGCTCCCAATTTCTTCATTTTTACCTTAAGCCAAGTAAACGACAAAACCTTTTGCTTTTGCAGGGCATTTCAGTACTCAGGCAAATACTTAGGCTACATCTGTCTCACATGCCTCTTCTATGTGCTCATTATACAATAGTAAAACCCAACACCCTACCTTTTCCTTCCTCAAATTTCGATCCAGATCTTTCTTCGGCTTACCTGAAACAAAGAGAAAAAAGATGAATTTGTACTTTTCATTGATATGAAGTATTTGTAAGTGCTCGTATATCACAAAAGATTTTGCAATTTAGGTCATGGAGAGAAACATACAGCTAGTAAATGGAGGAATTAGTGATATCCCTTTCAAAAAGTTTCCAAGATATAAATATGTATAAATAATCTTATGTATGTTTAAAACGTATATTATATTAAGGAAACATCGAAAGATGAAAGTTCCAGCGTCAAGGAATTTTAACCTAAGCTGTGAGATAATAAACGGCAGCACAGTAATTTAACTTTTATGAAAAGTCATGGAGAAACTGTAATAAAGTGGGCACAAATTACCTTAAAGTATAAGATACTGAAAATAAAACTTTAAAAGACTCTATCCGTGGATTCTGCATACATGGCGAGATGTTTCCTAGCATGCAAGGTTCAATCGAAAGAGTAGTAATAACATTAACGAATTAATCATGCAACATAGACCAAATAATGTGCTTCTGATGTCTAACACAAAAACATAAAATAAAAAATAAAACATTACACACTTAAGCATTCCTTGACAAACCATATCATTGACCCTTCTTTCTGGAGAAGTTCTAGAAATAAATTCACGTTGCTTGACAGCAGTGATAATAATTACTCCACTTAGTACTTCCAAAGTCATAACCAAACAAACCTATGAAAGAGACTTCCTAAAACATACCGTTGGACCATCGACTCTTGTAACGATGTGGTAAGTTCTCACACTGAGACTGAACAACTTGCTAGCACACAAATCATGTGTCGCTGTCGAAAGCTGAGCAACCAGACAAATGACGCCCTGGCAATATCCACAATGTACATACGGGGTAAGAATACTTGATGTAACAGTTGTTTCGATTTATATTTAGAAACGGTTTGAAAACTGTATTGATTCATAAAAGAAAAACAAACAAAATTGTGTAAAAAATATGTGTAATTTTGTGACTAGCCGTAGCATAATTGTATTGCATAAGGAACTGACGTAGTAATAAATAGACCAATCATATAAAAGTAATATATGGGTATACGAGATATACGAGAGTAAGAAAGGATTAAATAATCTTGGTGTAGAAACCAAAAGAAAATTCGTCTTTCTTCCTGGAACGCCGAAGAGAAAATCAATAATCAATAATCCTGCTTGTGGAAAAAGGGACGCGGAGAAAATGAAAGCTTTGATAGTGATCAGTGGACGTGCAGGAGTAAGCAATTCTATGTAATTAACAGTAACTTTTATTAAGGAAGTGTTATCGATATTGTGACTTTATGGGTTCGTGAAATTAAAAGTCCAATTGCACCACTCAAAAATGTTCTTTATTTCCACCGAATTACAATAGGAACACTTGTCGATTACACAGGATTACGTAATGCACGCAATTACAATTCACCAGTTCGTCTGTCACAGGTCCACTGCACGCAGTTACGCACACTTTTCCGATACACGTACATAGTCCCTTCTCTCACTGGGCGCTCCTCACGACTGCTCGACAAGAACTGAACTCACTCGGCACTGCAGCCCCTTTTATAGGAATATCGCTGTTCTCTGGAAGTCTCGCGGTTCAGTGAATCATCACGAACGTTCGAGACGGCAGGGGGAGGGGAAAGAGACGCCACAGTGATGTTTTTCCAGCCACCCGTCTTTACCGCTATACGACAAATGGGTGGGCGTGGACGAACGCCTCCCATCCGGCTCCACCGCCGACCGGCTCCACAGGAAGTCCCGACGTTCGGGTGACAATATGCTGGAGGTAACCTGCAATGATTGACTAGGAAAGAAAGTTCGAGTAAAATGTAATCCAGATGACAGAATTAAATGTTATATTACGAAATTTAAGTTATCCAAATTTTATTTCTTTCACTCGTAACTACCTTTGAAAAGAAGATATTTTATGACTCTTATTTAAACAGAAACAATATTCAAGAACCAATTCAAACTGCAACGAAGAAATCCTGTTCCACATGTCGCCATAACGTGGGACATCATCATAGTATATTCAACATCGCATGGGTACTACAAGGATGAAATCACGTTACACATGGCTTTCCAAATCTGCGGCTTCGAAATAGTTAACGTGCATCCCATCTTGAATGGAGGAATCATGGGGGAATGGAGGAATCAATCACAACGTGTGGCATCATCTTTAGCGTAGAAATCCTGTTACATTGACTACCGTCTCTTGTTTACTTAAACCAACTAAGAGCAAAATAAGACAAGAGACGACCTGTTTCAATGAATTATCACTAAATAAAACATATTATTTAATTAGTTCCAGTCCATTTTTATCATCTCTCTAGCACCTGTTAATTTTGTGTGATAGTCATTCGTTTTCCGCATACATATTCAAAGTTATCACATACCAAACATTGCATGAAAAGAATAAATAAAACATGGAGGCAGTTTCAACAATAATTTATTTAGTGAATTAATTTTCTATGGCATTGATTTCTTGTAAAATTTGTGCACCTTAACTTTATGTAAGCAGATTAAATCCCACTGCAGTTATAATTTTCCCTGGTTAACTAAAAAATTGTAGTGATATTACCCTTGATAAAATAAATATGTTGAACGAAATATGTATAAATTCGACAAATTGCTCAACAGGATCCATTCATTCATCCAAGATTTTAGAAACAGTGTAATCAAGTAAAATAAACCTTGGCATTTCAATAAAGGCGAAATATAGCACAGTTGTTTCTAACAGTATACAAGGAAAAAGAACTTCATAGAAGACGCTACGCGCAATTTCCCCCCCTTTTTTTAAAGGTCGTCCAATGTTAAGTCATATTGAACGATGGATGATTTGGACGAAATGAAATTGGGCGAAACCTAGGGACCACAGAACTAAGAGTAAGCCGAAATTTGCCTCTCAGAACAATAAAAAAACTTCGAAAAAAACCTAAGATATATAACTCATCTTGACCGAGATTCGAACTCAGGACCAAACACGCTATCACCTAAGCTAAATGGGTGGGCAAAATTAAATTCAGTTTTAGAATTGCTGAGGAAATGTTTAAGGCAATATGCCTACTCAATTACTTGAGGTGCCTGAAAAATTTAATTTTTTTATTTCTGCAAGCCAGATAATGCTGTGTTCAGTCCTCCAGGTGAAGGTGTGTATTTCAATACAGAGCCACATAAAAAGAAAGAAAAACAAATAAAGAAGGAAGGAAAACATTTGTAAACATGGCCGGAAAAGAGACGAGAAAATATCAGGCGATGTTAAATCAACTTCTGGGCTACTATAATCAGTCATCTGTATTTTATTGAGTGCATCATATTGGTTAAAAGCAAAGGCAGATGCGATGTGCCATTGCGTAAGCTTTCATAATTATTATGATCAACAATACCACTAAGAGAATTGTTTCCATAAAACTGGCGATGCTATAATAACATGAATAACCATTACAGAACTCATTTTGAAATGTCCTCGAGCTCAAAAGGATTCGCGCACAAAACACAAAGTGATGTACATTTATTTTAATTAATTATGAAAATTTTCTCGGGACTGTAATTTTTAATACGTTTCACATACAGTTCTGAATTACACCAGAGTGTATTTGGAAGCCTTGATCGAATGTAATCCCGGATTCATTCAGTTTACTATGTATATGAGATTAAACTGTCATGATTGTCTTTTGTTCTACATGTACCGTTAATCTGCTGGGATATTGAAATGTGGAAATCGAATTCATGTTGTAATGAAGCTTGAGTTGTAGAAAGCACATGAAATCTATTTGTCCACTGGCAACAAAAAAACGTGCTCGTTATACACACTATGGCATTAGCCTGTACTTTTCGCTTATGACTCAAATGGAAAACCTTCATTATATATTCCGCTCATGGCAATTCACACTCTTAATACTTTGCTGTATATGCAAATATGTCAAACGGTAGCGAAGAGAAAAGAAAATATTTCGAGTATATATCATATACAGGGTGTAAATGGATTTTAGAAGTTTATTAACATGGTACAGAAATTGAATTTTGAGTTGTGAATTTATTTAACTTCTAATGTCACACCTCATGTTACCAGCATAATAGGTAATGTTTACATTTGACTTCGTGTCCTTCTCGTGTTACTTCTCAAGCTTATAAATATTAGATCAAAGACATTGAGGGGTAATCCCTCATTACAATCCTTCTTTCATTTCGTTATATCAAAGAAATAAGCATCACCTCTCAAGATAATGTATGCAGACATTTTTTAAAAAATGGAATAAAGAAGAGGTATTTCTCGGAGTTTAGAGAGAGAGAGAGAGAGAGAGAGAGAGAGAGAGAGAGAGAGAGAGAGAGAGAGAGGATACATTATTTATGAAGTTTCAATGGGATTTCTCTGTGAGTTGTGATCTTTAACTGATAGAAGGAGCAACAACGGAAACCTGTTGATCTTATAGAAGTGTACAGTAAAATCAAATAAAATGCCGATATTTGAACCGAAAATGGTTCAAACATTGCTTGTTAGTGCACACATACATATTTAGATTGATGCGATCACGTCAAAAAGTGGACCGCACCGTGGCTCAGTGGTTAGACCGCTTGGCTCTCACCAAGGCGGCCCAGGTTCGATTCCAGGCGACCGCAAAGTGAGATTTGTGGTGGACAACATGACCCTGGGGCGGGTTTTCTCCGGCATCTCCAGTTTCTCCCGCCATCTTACTGCACCGGTGCTCCATCTTCATCTCATGTATCATTGGTGTCATCGCCTGCGGTGCCGTTTGTAGTAAAAGCGGACGTTAAACATTACAAATTTCATTTTCATTTACGTCAAAAAGCAGGTCACTTCTGCAGTTTATCATAGATCAGAACACCAATCTTTAGTAGTATAGCATAGAGTTGTCTTTCAGCTGAGAATGACCAGTGTAAGATAAACTCCAGTGAGTGCCAATTATTTCTTATTAACTTAGGATTAATATACACCTACCATAAAATCGCTAATAAGCCATTCTCAAGCTTTAGTAATTGCAGCACCTACAGAACTGAGGACCTTTGGGGCTTGGCTGCTAGGCCCCTTGCCGTCCCGTAGTAGGGGGGGGGGGGCTTTCCGTTGTCCCGGCCGTTCGGGGGAAGTCTGTAGGTAAATTGTAAGGAGCCTGCCCTCTGTAGTATCGTGGCTCCTAGAGCCCGCCGCCCTCTGCCTCCTTCGCCTCATCCTTCTTCCAATTGGGGGCATAGGTACAATGGGCCCAGCATGGTGTCCTACGTACCGTATGATCCCAGGCGACCGCAAAGTAAGATTTGTTGTGGACAACACGGCGTTGGTGCGGGTTTTCTCCGGGACCTCCGGTTTCCCCCGCCATCTCATTCCACCGGTGCTCCATCTTCATCTCATGTACCATCAGTGTCACCGCCTGCGATGCCGTATGTAGTAAAAGCGGGCGTTAAACGCTACACATTTCACACATTTACGTACCGAATCCTCTCCGTAAAGAAATCGTAAACCTTCAGATGTCACCGTTCCACCTTGATATGCTATTCTGATTGAACCTTATCCCATCGCGGTGAGGAGGCGATACGTCCCCTTCAGCTGGCGAGATGCGGGCGCTGCGGACCCTTAGCACTCGTGGTACCTCTGACGTCACCAGAGGAACCTCGGGCCGAAATGCCAAGCCCATCCCGTTGGGGAGTTGTTCGGATTGGGATGGACTCGAGAGGGCAGTGTATTCCTGACACCCACGGGGAATTGGGTACCTCGGGACAGGCTACGGCGGCCCGGAGGGGGGACAGGGTTGCCTAATAAGTCCCGGGTACTAGCCTGCAGAGCTAGTAAAAGGTGTGCTAGATCACCAGGCGGCCCCACCGAGGTTTTCGGTAGTCTTCCCAGCATGGTTGACGCGTGTAAGTGGCGTATCCACTTCCATCCCGTCTTGACGTTGTGCTCAGTGGGGCGGGGCTTTTTAAGAAATCAGATATTGCCCTATGGAAAGAGCCCCGGAGTATCCATCGCTCCCGAGTAGAAGAACGCCCGAGCCCTTGGTCCCAAGGGTCTAGGACTAATGGGAGTCGAACCTCTGCGCTTAACTTAACTGTATCTTATTCCAATACTCATTCTATTTTTAGTGCAGGCTATAACATTTTGATATATTGCTTGGTTTTCTTCTGCAATACTTTTTTTTTCAGTTTCGTTCGTACTATTGTGGTAGGCACCTTCATTTCCATTATATATATATATATATATATATATATATATATATATAACATGAATTGCTGATTTTTAGTAAAGATATGATATTTTTATATTTTTATCTATGATGCAGTTGTGAACAATCGTTTTCCACCCAAGTTGAATGTTCGTTATTTGCTATGAAAGCACAGCGTTCAACAGTTCTTAATAATTAGTTATATTTTTGTGAACAAAGTATTTATATCATATACCACCGTCGAAAAATTACATGAAATACACTGGCATTAGGTGGAGGCAAGGTCTAGAAATTGGTATGTAACTCACAGAGAAACAAATGAGACAAGAAATAAACTCATATGGAGCAAGTGATATGACGTATTGCAAACTAAGGAGTATTTTCTTACCTGTGTTATTAGGTGCTATTAGTTCAGAAAACTTGGTGCACCATAATACTGTAAATAAATAACGGCTACGTTTTGAGAACATATGTGCTATCTTACTCTATTATGGAAAAAATGTGAGTATAGCTAAAATGGCCTGTGTGAAAATATAATTTGGGTCTGCTTTTTTGTATCATTAACACAACTAAGTAACATTTTTTGGTTAACCCTCAGAAGTTTACATTTTCAGTATGACAAGAACCAAAATATCAGTTTAAATTGCCATTCAAACTAAATATGAACTGAACAGAATAAATTTATGAAGCCCAGCTCTGGGGTAAAAGTGCTTATTTATGTGTAAACAACCATAGATCTACAATACAAATCTTAGGATATAAGGAAAATTAGAACTATGTGGGGTGCTAAAATGTTTAGTCAACACGAAACAGCCGGATATAAATACCCATTTGGTTAAATAACTCCCGAAGCTTTCTTGGCGAAGAAATGTTCAAGATCGATTTTTAATCGTCTTTTCGTCTGGCCTGTTTCCCGAGAAGATCTTGAGCCATTTGGTTGCTTAAGTGATAATTCTACTAAAATATAGGCAAAGAATTACTAAAGTTGTGACACAAATAACCTCGGCAACGTCGTCCAATTGTTGATGAACGTAAATCTAATTACAGGGATATCACTTATTTATTTGATCAGTACTTTGGTC
Source organism: Mantis religiosa (assembly GCA_030765055.1). NCBI lineage: Eukaryota > Metazoa > Arthropoda > Insecta > Mantodea > Mantidae > Mantis > Mantis religiosa. The sequence continues at coordinate 52,794,163 of CM060957.1, forward strand.
TTAGCATACTTAAAGGAAAGCACTTTCTTGAGAATATCAATTTAACTTACTCTTTAAGTCAGTGAACCATGTATACATTTATACTCCACAGTAATTTGAAAACAGAAAGGGGCCTTGCCTCATAGGAATGAAACTGAGAGGAAATACATTCAAATATCGATAAACTTAACTAAATTAAATGGAAATCTGGCGATTATTAGAAGAACTAACATTCGCAAAAAATTAATTTGCTTAAATATTTATAGTATTTACATAATTAAATAATATGATTAACTTTTCAAGGAAAACCTAACCTCAATTCGGCGTTTTTATCCAGGAAACCGAAGCATATACCGATGCGAAAAAATTATGCTAAAATCTCATTTAATCCTATCACTTCCCATTCATGAAGCGAAGTTACTTAGCTTCTAACAATATGTTGTAAAAGAGAGGAAATAATAAGAAATGCACATTTATATCCGCAAGGAAAGGACATTGCATAGCAGAGGAGGTTAAGATATGCAGGAGAGTACGGAAAACTTGCGGCAGGTTGATGACAAGGCACCCACTGGACGACGAGAAGTATCAAAGTATTGATAGATAACAAATTATAATGAAATACACTGATATTTCATCAAGAGAGGTTAAGATTGAGAAGTTAGACTAAGTGCCTCTTTAAACTTAGCTATGAAATTGAATGTTCCGCTCTTGTCAAAACAGTTATAACAACTTTCTTCAAAATAATGTAGTTTTCTCTAAGTGCAGAGTTGTGCTGACCTAGAGCAATCGCATTACTTTCAAAGCTGATACATGTAGTGGAGAACCCAGCAAAGGGTGCAGGCAAGACAGTCCGTCAGTTGTAATCCATTTACTGCCCAGTCGACGTGTGAGCCGTGTCCGGATTACTGCACGTAGTGCATCGTGAGCCAGAATTACAAAATAAAGATTTTTCATGAACGTGTTCGGAATGCCTTTCTTTCCTTTCGAACAGTAAGCTCCACAACATCAAAGAAAGAGATGTCTATGAAAAATTCAAGTGGACGATCTAAACTGTATTTATTGTCGTAATGTACTAAAGTTGTCCATCCGAGGGCTCGACTGCATTGCAGTGCTGTCAGTACCAACTTTGGAAATCTAATGTTCGACGTGAGCTTTACCAATGAATTAATTTTCTTTTACTCAACTTTTATATATGCTAACTGCTTAAGAGGAGGAAAAGTAGTGTATGACAGTAATGGGTTCCTCAAGAGGCTAATCTAATTAATCGGACACTGCTATACAGATATTATCTGATAGGCATAACAATAGTTTGTTATACTTCATAGCGAATAGATATAGTTTGTTCTTTAATAGTATAAACTACATTAATTCTATTTAGTACAACAAGTACCGCTAATTTATAAGAAAATAGGAATAAATGTTTTAAAAATAACACTTTTAAGTATAGTTCTTACTTCCATGACGATTATAAATTAGTTTATTTTCACGATTTTAATTAGGACGAATAACTTCTAAGTCTACTGGTATTGCGGTTCAATGAGACTCGCAATCAGGAAATTCTGGGTCAATTTCCGCTTGATTGTGTAATCTAATTTTGGTTTTTCCTTTTTGCTACGAGGGCTGTTCAATAAAGAATGCTCACAATTTTTTTGACAACGTACCTTTACTCATCCTCATAATTTTGATGGTCTTTCTCGAAATAGTCTCCCCTGATTGCGATGCACTTGTCCCAGCGTTTCTGCCAGTCTTCAAAGACATGGTGGAAACCACTTTTTGAGAGATTTTTTAAAATCGCCTCCTCAGCCTTCATCACTGCTTCTGATGATGGATAATGCCTCCCCCGAAGACGTTTCTTCAAGTTAGGGAATAGAAAGAGTCACATGGGGCCAAATCCGGACTATAGGGAGGGTGAACGATGCCCTTCACGTTGATTTTTGCAACATATTTAGCAACAACATTGACAATATTCAGCCGCGATTATCATTGTGCAACATCCAGCCTGCTTCACGGAAATGCGGTCATTTGCGCCTGATATGGACATACAATGTTTTCAGGACATTGTTGCAGTAATGTCCAACAACTGATGTATGTGCAGGTGCAACATGCTGATAAACCATCCCATGAAATATCAGAGAATGAGGTGATCATAACTTTCCCAGCAGAAGCAACAACTTTTGACTTTTTGGGGGTTGGTGATGAAGATGATTTCCACACCTAGCTTTGTTGTTAGCTTTTAGGATCAAAATGGTGCAACCAATGCATACGAATGTCGTTTTTGTTCGAGAATCAACAGTCTTGGAACACATCGCGCACAAACACATCTCATGTGTAATGTTTCTGACATCATTATGTGGGTGCCACCCAATGAAATTTTCAGTATTTCAGAAAATGATCTTATGGTAATTCGTCGATCCTCTCTCACAATGGCAGCAGCAGCGTTGATGTTTTCTTCAGTAAGAGCAGTAATTGGAGCACCAGGTACATCTTATTTGACATTGACTGCCTCCCCTCTTGAAACATTTTAAACCACCTTCAAGATGTGCTGTAGGGAAGGACAGACTCTCCAAAGGCCTCAACTGAAGATTTGTTGAGACGAAAGCAGAATTTCAAGGCAGCATATTGTTCTTCGCATGTTACCTCCATTGCAGTGGTAGGCGATACTGAACATATCTGAATTTTCCTGGTTCTCACAGGCGGGAACCAGGATTACCAACAATGAAACAACTATGGCGTGTTTATTTCTCATTGATCTAACAGAACATAATTAGATTGAATTTTAGTGCGAAAAATTGTGACCATTCTTTATTGAACAGCCAAAAGTGGTGGTATGTAAGTTCAGAAACCTGTTTAGCAAAGATTCTTTGGGAATGTGCTGTACCTTCTGCCACTCTTTATAAATCCAACTTAGTGTAATGACCAGAAAGCTAACAAATAAGAAAATGTTACCGAATGGAATACTATCCTAGTGGGTTTAGGGATATCGTAACAATTTTCCTATCAGCTCATCGCTGCAGTGTGTGTTGCAGTTGTTACAAATAAAACTAATCTTACAAGGAAAAATCTGATCTCAAATCCTTGATATCTGCCAGTCCGGAACTCAACCATCAAGCATTGCGTAAAACTTGTAAGAGCCTCATGAAATCTAAATGGTGTAGTTCTTTTTATGTCTTTGCCTTTCGTAAGATAGAAGCCGTAAAGGTCGGTCGTAACGTGGAGATTATCCTCTGCAGTAAAGCGTAGCCAACCAAAGATACGAACTGAGCTTAATACTGTGATGTCGATGGTGATTGAAGCTGGAATAAAACTGAAGACAGGAAATCATTTCAGCAAGAGACCACAGCGACGACACCCATATCTGTCACCATCAAGCGCTCTCTAACAGTTCTTTATCTGTCTTTTACACTTCGTAGCTGAATTCAGGACTATGTTAAAAAGAAGGTGGTGAAGGAGCAAAATTCCTGTGCAAGCGCTAAAATAAAACATCGCTCAGCTAAAATTGGAATCGTGTCTGCGGAGTGCCGTCCCAAACGGGCATAATTTGTGTACCTTTCAGTAGCCATTAGATATCTCATCGAATGCAAGCGTGAAACTTCAGGGCTCTTCTCCGCAACATCACTTTAGGAACACCACTTTAGAAGAGAGGAAATTGTGTTGTAATCCCAATATTTGCATTCATAATGTGGTATCAGAATTACATATTCCCGAAATAGGTAGCTTCGCAGAAACTATACAGTATCAAATAAAATATTAATGTAAGTTTCAGAAGGTGTCACAGATTAGACTTAGTGATCCAGTTCAATTAAAAGCTTTATTTTTGTTTTGAAAAAAAAAAATAATAAGAGCAAACAGACTTTGTCTTTGGCCTGGTTATTAACACATCCCAAAACCAGAAGTCTCGGGAGTGATTCCTGACTGGAAGATGCATTTAACCAGGATTATTTCTCATCCTCACTAGTCTAGAGGTAAGGTATACATGGAATGTAAATGTGTGTTTGTTTGTAAATCAAGTATTTATAAGAAAACGTAATGTAAACACATCCAATAGGAAAGACAATTGCAAACAAGTGAACGTCACTGTGAAGAAGCAATTGTCCCAGGCAACACCGTCTACATTACCTTACATGTTAAAGCTATATAATGGAAGAAAAGTGTCAGAAACTATAGGAAGGAAAAGAAAGGCAAGGAAAAGAAAACCATTGGTTTTTGTGTCAGTATTTTTGCAAGATTGCTTTCTGAAATATAGAGTGAACAAAAAAAAGTTGCAGAGGTTCTGAACTTCTATATGTTCTCTGCGTTATGTACTTTGATTTCAAATATTAACTCAATTTGAATAAAATCAGCGGACATTTATATCTGACAATACTGTCCTTTGCGGTACGACAATTGACAGTGCATTTAGTGCCACTTAACAATGGTACGTCTGATGTAACTGATCCTGTTGCTACAAAAATCCTCCACCTCAACTGCGGTAGGTCTGCAGGTAGCATTGGCACATTTTGTTAATAATTTACGTTTATGGAATTGCTAATTCTCGACAAGTCCTTTGCACAAAAGTTTTAGGACTCCGCGGGAAAGCTTTTCTCTCTTCACAATCTCATCTGACACATGTGGTCGCCCGTTACGGGTACACCATTACCCTGTTTTGGAGCTGATTGTACCATCTTTGGTCCTTTTAACCTGAATTAAACCAAATTTTTGGTTTACGCCCACTTAACTGTTACAGCTGAACTGTGTATCGCTTGTGCCTTCAAGGTGCAGGCATGTTTATTCCAGGCTAAAAACGGCATGTAGATTACACATTTCCCGTTACTCATCAATTTAATCCGTAACTGGTGATGTGGGTCTGGAGCTACCCCGCGAAATTTTTGAAGTGACTGTGTCTTTAAGCTAGATACCTGATGCAATGGCTGATGGCTGAATACAATGTACCTTTCAGTTTGATCTCTAGCAGCTGAAAGACTAGGAAGCTGTGCTAGCCAGTGATACATTTCAAGAGTGATTTCGTGTTTGTTACTGACCGGAGTGGCATACACGCCACCTCACCAGTTCCCAAAACTTTTATTTCGTGTTGCCATTAATTGTTATACATCATTATGGTAATTAAAGGAATACTAAAAAGGTAATGGTCCTAATTTTAGTGATTGGTTAAATGATATTCTCAAAGAGTTGGAAAGTGACTTCAGTGGTGAAGGTGATGTGCTGCAAAACTTTTACGGTGAATATGATAGTATTTCTGAGGAACAGGCATGAACAAATAAAGGTCATGTTAGTGGTCTTGTAGGAGAACATGATGCTGATGCAAATGATGAGGAGCAGGCCATAAATAAAAGAGATAAGTAAAAATAGTTCAATGGTCATCTCTCAGAAAAATGAAAGACAGCTTGGCAAACCAACACAACTCGTTCTTCATTTTGCGATGCCCATCGTAGGGAGAAACCCTTATGTGACAGCAGGCAGTTGTTTTACATCCATTGAACTTGTCTTATGAGTTGCAAAAAACAGTTGACACATGTGGGAACAATGAAAAAAAGAGAGAAATACCTACAGAATTTCATCCCTTAAGGAACGAACAAGAAAATTCACTTATGTACAGATTCACAACTTACTGCACGTTTATACATTTTGCACCACAAAAAAACAGTGCCGTTCTTATCTCATCCATGCACATACAATGTGAACCGACAATGTAACCTAAAGCTCACAAGTCGTACAATTTTATAATGAAACCAAAGGAGGCGTTGATACTTTGATAAGAAGAGTGCAAATTATTCTACAAGCCGACATTCCAACCAATAGCCATTGTCTGTATTCTATGCTCTCCTAGTTAATGCTTACATTATCTTCAAATAATTTCAGGAAAATGTTGACCAAAACAGACATGACTTTGTCAAGTCTTCTGCGCGAAAAATAATTGAGCCGCAACTGAATGCAACATTCCTAAACGGACAACTGCCTCGAAAGTTACGTCAAAATATAGGGCGTATCCATAAAAAAGCTATTTCTACAGCAGCCAGACAACAGTTGCAGAAACAGGTAAGATGTGGCATATTCCCTGGAATCAAAGACAAAGACACGAATTACTTGGGATAACTGTAAAACTCCAATGTGCTCACAATGTGCATTGAGCATGTGTGAAAATTGTGTCAAGTAAACTGAGTTCCAAAGTGCTTTAATGTATTATCACTGAAGCAAAATGTTAATTATTGGTTATATTCATCACGCTAGATGGTATTCTACAAGAATTTATCGTTTCAGAAGTGTTTCTATTTGAAAATCTCAAAGAACTTGTGTGTTGCATTTTTTCATTCTCATTTACATTGACCAAATTCGAATCATATAAGTTGTGTGTTTGTTATAGTTTTCCAACAAATATGATATCGTTATGTTTATTAAACTTACCTTCATATGCCATTTCAGTATTGCACTGATATTTATAACCATTTCTGTGTCAGCCTTAATTAAGTTATGGTGTTTGTCAAGTCCCATCTCACCAGATACGTTCCAAAAGTACCTTACCTCAGCAGTTACGGGATAAATTTCGTTCTAAAATTATATTCTATATCACAGAGAAACCGTGTTATGTAAAACACCATATAGTCTTTGGTGTTTACCTTGTATTCAAGGTAGGGACATAGAAATGCCAAAAGCCCTGTCTTCTTTATTTAACCATGGGAATTAATAAACTTGAATACAGCAGATTAATGCCTAATTAGTCGCTAGGTTCAACACACTCATCGGATTTTCACCGCAGACCTCCCATTCAAGGAGCCAATGTCTTTTATTCTCGACCACTGGTAAAAATTCTTCTTTAGCTCATCTAACTTCTAGGAAAATGTAAATGTGATGTATTCCTACTAAAGTTCCTATTCCTACTAAAGTCTTAACTCTAAAATGTTCAGAACCGGACATATATCCTCTTAGTTTGGTAATTAACTGACAAACAACCCCATTTGTTATATTTCTTATTTCGAAATGCCTAACTCAAATATATAAGTTGCGGTTACATTTACCCCATGTGAGCGTATTTCAATTGAGAGCGAAGGTGTGTGTATACCAGACTTGTCGCCGTTTAAAGCAAATTAACAAGAAAATTTCAGTGAGAGGATAGTTTGTTGCTACACAGTATTTATTTGGATTTACCGAATGGTAAACACACCTTCCCAAGCTGATCTGTTACTTATAACAATAGAAGTAAATAAAATACATATGTCTAAAACAGGCTTTAAATAGAAGTTATTTCTTGTTTAGAGTGTGTAAATTAAATTAAATTTTAAAATACAATATCAATTTTCAAACATTGTTACACAATTTCTCCTCTGCAAGTTCAGCTATTCGCTATAAATAATGTAGACCATTCCACTGCATATAATAGGGTCACATCTCATGAACTAATTGAAAACAGCGAGCCGTACATATTGTATTGACCCACTAGAGCATGAAATAACAATTAATTAGATTACTGAGAGATCGTCCAATGCAAGGTGGTGTTATCTAGCGGCCCAGTTACCAGATTGGTAACAAAATGTATCATTGTAACCACACTGTTATTTCAATCTGCTTGCACATATCCAAAGAAATGTTTTAATACCTCTGGTTTCTTAAAGTGCTTATTTTCATATCTGTGGGGCTCTGCGTCACTTGTGTTTTATTCCATCACTGTAGGAGTATGTCCCGTATTGACTTGAATTAAAGTACGAAATACACACATTAGCTTATGAGCAAAGTTCAGGTCTAATTGAGTGCCTAAGGTTGAAATGTTCATAAATATTTGTTGAATTCCAAATCCAAAATTTCAAAATTTACAACTTTAGGCTACATTTATTTGTCTTTACCTTGTTGCTAAAATATGTTTAGTTAACTCGTGTGCACTGCGGCCGCTGCCTTTGACGAACCCTCATAATCGTTTTACAACCCCCGACCCTCCTCCCCCCAGACCTTTCTGCATGGTTGCCACCTTACTCGATACGTCATGGGCATCGTACGAGGTTTCGTCTGAATAAATTATCTTATGTCCATTACTGCAAAACTTCCTTAGTTTTGACAAAGGTGGGCGCTCTTCCTTTTGCATATCATCTATAAATTTCTCGGCGAATTAAATCGCATGTGAAATTATCTACTTTAGAGAAACGTTTCCTTTTTATTTTCACATTTAATTGGCGTCTTTGGTATTCCTTTCCTCACAATATTTCTTACTCCATTTCTGTGAATATCCAGAATTTATCATCAGGTTCATTGCACGACCCCTTACCAAGATTATTTGTCAGTAAATATTTATGTGTGTTCAAAACAAGCGCTTAAATTTGCTTAGAAACAGTTCCCGTTAAAACTTTGTTTTTTGAGGCTTTTCCAGTAATATATCTCGGCCCAGTTATTAACACTATTATCATCACTTTGATTATTTTCACTTGACTGAAAGTTATCTACTACTTCATTTCCATTTACTGCTGCATTTCCCTCCCACGTTCTCCACATTGTGAACGCACAACGAATTTCTGTACGAAATGAAACAGATCAACTGGAAGTTGGAACTTTGGCAACTAAGACTCCACGTGGAGTAGACATGCGACTGTCACTTCGAGAAGATCAGGGTTGCTATTGGTCCTCAACGACAGTGTTCCATTTCTGAAGTGTGGAGATAGATTTATGACGATCATTAGTGGGCGGGAGGGTGAGTTCCCTTTGGGGTGCAAACTGTACACGCGTTCACTAAACAGACTTCACCTTGGCTTACATGACACCCTGGTCTTCTGCTCTGGCAGGTAGCTTTTAACCTCAATACCTCCTTGTTACTTAATTAGTCGCTTTCTTCCCCTTCATCTTCCTTTCTTATATTCTTTACAGTTCTGGTCCATTTTTCTTTTACGTTCTGCAAGAACTCGCCAATACGTCTTACCTTCTTTTCCTCCCTGCCCGTTAACATTTTTATAGCTAATATCCTCTTCTCTAATGTTTCCCATTTTTCCTCCCAAACCTTTTTTTTCTCCACATTGTGATGTCCTCACATTCTGTTACATTGTTTTCCCTCACACAATTCACAACTTCCCTTTTCCCTACATCTTAACCCTCTTAGAAATAGTGTTCCTGTTCTCATCCAAGCTAACCCTTCTCTCTCTTGCCTATTGCAGTAATCTACATATGTTTCTCGTCCCCAATTTCTTTTTATATTCTTGTAAAATTGTAATGATTTCATATTTTATAGACTTCCCCATATTTCCTGTCTTTCTATACCTTCTATTCTGCAATTTCAAAATTTACCCACATCGCTTGTACTCCTTTCCTCTGGTGTCCATATATCTCCCATTCGCATTTTTTCCATAATTCCTCCTACCTGTGCCCACCAACTATTTCAGTTCGCTAATCTTTTTTCCTGTCTCATGCATAATTTCATAATTTCCCCTTCTTCTTTGGACAAACACCTATACCAACATTTTATTATTATTTCTATTATTATTCGATTTCTTCTTGTCTTTCTTAATTCTACTAAACTACTTCCCTAGGTGCTGATGAGTGCTGTAAGATTTGCTTCGCAATGGCGCCCACGCCAACTTCTAGATAATCCGCTTCATATGAAGAGGTTGACTGTAAGCTTTAAAAGGAGAGAGAGAATAAGACATAGATTAAGTTCAGTGCTACACAGGACTATTTAAGGGGTAGATTTTGTGTGTGGTATATGTGCTAGTGCTTGTTAAATACTTATTTATCGACATAAACCACTGTGTACTTTATCAGCACTCGATCCAGTCTCAAGAAGAAATCTCAAGACACGCCCTGCTTCTCCGGTTCCGTAGAACACTTCCGTTATTTAACACGAGACTAAAGCAGACAAATGACGATATATAATTATAAGCAACTGGGGGAAAATTTTACCATAGCGGAGTCATTGTGGTATAACTGCACCAAGCTTTCAACCAACATGGCCAGAACTAGGCCGCAGCCGTTCCATTCATAATCCTAAACATCTGCTCAGCAAGCATAACTATGAGGCTAATGTAGCTTTATTTAAAAAGCTAGAAGCCCAAGAGATTTGCCAGTTACGAAATGGACATTGTGAGTGAACGGCAATTATGGCTCAATACTTTAGACTTTTTATGCATTTCGATGAACAGTCCGTCATTGCATTTATGCTTGGCTTTGAACTTCCATTGATTTTATTGATGAATTTGAACCTTTGCAAACGAAGTGCTTCATGTCGTAAATCACCTAGCTCCAGACTTACATCTTGAACGAAATTTTTCATAAATTACTCTTCAAAGCAGATATATTCCAAACTTTCCATTGCCTCTAGTCTAAATATAAAGTATTTTGCTGATCTAGAAATATTCCCTGGCAAGAATTAAACTGACATTTTCGGCTATCGAAAATATGTTTGGATTTCCTTCTCAGAAAGGGGTTCCAAAGAATAAATCGACAAATTATCTTCAAAATATCCAGGTAGGTAAGCCCAAATTCAATGCTGTTTAAGCTGCATACCTGAAATTGGTAAATGAAATTGAGTCTAAACATACTGAAAAAAAAAAGAAAACATATAAGTGGGAAACTGCTGATTTTGAATGAAGCGATACACTTCAGTAATGACCGAGAGTAAGTTATTTTTAACTTAAAACAGAACCATCTATTATAAACGGAAACCAGAAAATATACTAAATTTATGGAAAAATTTGTAAGCCAAATAGAATTAAGTTAAAGGTGAACCATTCCATAAGCGCGGTGCTTTACCTCAGGAAAATTAAAGTAAGTAGTAATTGATTCCTTGTGGAGTATCAAAAATACTGCAATCACCAAAACCCAAAATATTAGTTTATGAAGTGAGTGAACTTGCTGGCCTAAAACACTAAAGAGATGCGGTACATACTCTTTTTCCATGGTAATTTCGTATGCTAACCCGTTCGAAATGAGAATGAGTGCTAATCAATAAAGCCGGATGTCAACGGGCTGTTCCTGTGAGTTACAAAATTAAGCTATGGCAATCTAAGAATAAGTGGTTTTGACCACGCTTTTTAAATTTTGAATCAAGACCTTTCTCATCAGAGCCACAATCAATAAAAATATGGGAAGTATAACGATGTGAGTTTAACAACATAAGAAATAATCATTCTTTTAATTCCGTGCATATAAATGTGACGTACAAAGTATTTTTTCCATGGAAAATAAAAGAATTTGGCTAACACATGCTTCACATGGAAATGAATTATTCTTTCACACTGGCCGTGTGTAGGCTAAATTGTGGAAACGTAGAGTCAGACTGAAAAATTCAATGCCATAGCCGGGATTTGAACCACGGATCTTCTGGTTTCCGTCCAGCCGCACTACCATTGTGCTACTATGGCCAACGTGCCGATATGACATTAAATTCTCCAACTGACTCGTATTTTCCCGGTAAACCACTTAGGAGTTCTCATAAACACATGAGACAACTACCTTAATGGCGACTTACTACATGTAAGTACTTTAAGGCCCGGGCTTTATAGTTAACCACTATTAGGTTAATTAATGGAAATGAATTATTCTTTCACATTGGCCGTGTGTAGGCTAAATTGTGGAAACGTAGAGTCCGACTCCACAATTTATCCTACACACGGCCAGTGTGAAAGAATAATTCATTTCCATTAATTAACCTAATAGTGGTTAACTATAAAGCCCGGGCCTTAAAGTACTTACATGTAGTAAGTCGCCATTAAGGTAGTTGTCTCATGTGTTTATGAGAACTCCTAAGTGGTTTACCGGGAAAATACGAGTCAGTTGGAGAATTTAATGTCATATCGGCACGTTGGCCATAGTAGCACAATGGTAGTGCGGCTGGACGGAAACCAGAAGATCCGTGGTTCAAATCCCGGCTATGGCATTGAATTTTTCAGTCTGACTCTACGTTTCCACATGCTTCACATGTTATGTTAAACAATGGCGAAATTTTCTTGAAAACTTCTTAAACAGGAATGAAACAACTGAACACTAACTGCACTATGGTTATCAGATTTATGTCCGAGTAATAGGCAACGTAGCAAAACCTACAACGTCGAGTAAGACTTCAAAATTCTCTTGAGCCCTTAATTGTATAAAATTGTTTATATGAATACAAAAATCTACATTCTATATTCGTGTTTAATCTGAAACGATACACATATATAGGTATAAGGGGGAAAGCAGTATTTTAAATCAGATAAAACGTTAGGTTCAGTTCTAAATGAACTAAGTTCTGGTTTCAAAAGATACATTTTAGTTATTGTTTGTTAAACTAGTTACTCCACAGCCAAATGTCATTGGCCGTATTTACAGGACCTTCTAATCCAAGAAATTTTATCCGAGAAATTATATTGTGCACTGTGGTTTTCCCTTTCTAAATGGATTCTTTGAACACACATTGAAGCGATTTTTGCCCCAAAATTATTGCATCCTACTCTGTCTATGCTCCAGATATTCTCAGACGGATAACTTTCCTAATTTTTAAGGCAGTTTGGTCAGACTCATTTTATTGTTCGCAATTTTTTTCTAATGCACATCCGTTAGGTGAACTTGGTGACTAACGAGGCCGCGCCGTGGCTCAGTGTTTAGAACGTTTGGCTCTCACCAAGGTGGCCCGAGTTCTATCACAGGGGACCGCAAAGTGAGATTTTTGGTGGACAACACGGCACTGGGGCGGGCTTTCACCGGGATCTCCAGTTTCCCCCGCCATCTCATTCCACCGGTGCTCCATCTTCATCTCATGTATCATCAGCGTCATCGCCTGCGGTGCCGTATCTAGTAAAAGTGGGCGTTAAACACTACACACATTTGGTGACTAACAGCAAGAAAGCACTATTATCGTCACTTTTGTCATTCAGTTTTGCTAAAGCGTCTAAAATAATTGTTACAGATGGTCTGCATCTCCCCATTTAGCACTATTACTTGATTTATGCTCTGGATATACTAATCGTATATTAAGTCTGAAAACTTGTCACTAATAATCTCTTGCACAAACCGGGGGTTCAAAGGACTCTAAGGTGCTTTAGCTAAAATGAGTCGATTAAACATATGCAAGCTATTGGATAATAATGACACTAGGTATTCGCGATTTACAAGGAAGCCATGTTCCCGCAAGTGCTTCAATGCAAAAACATATCAAACACCTGTTGCGGTTCCGGGTCCCCAAGATCCATGCCCTAAGACTGGAGGAGAATGATTTTCCTAACAGAGATACGGTGCTTTATGCAGGGAACACAAGAAAAACATACTTAATGAATATGTTCCACAATCTCACGAATTGCTGTACTTTTTTTTCTTTTTGTCTTCTTTTCCCTTCCTCGAAGACGATTCGGTACTGCGACCACTCTTGGTGTATTGTACCTTATGCCGACAGAGTGTTGCTTCCCCGGGAGGAAGGGTGAGGCGAGAGGAGACTGAGGGCGGCCGTCCCAAGGAGCCAATACAGTGCAGGGAGCAGGGTCCCTACATTTTCCTTAAATGGAAACCTCCCCAGCAGATCATGACAACGGACATTCCCCCGTACTGTGGTTCGGAAATGCTGCTAGCAGTCGGTTCGGAGACCAGTAACCAACCTACCGCAGGAAAGTGGTTCGCCATATCATCCCGCCATGCACCGGCACCGCCGAGACTCCCGCGGACATTTCCACCCTGAAAGATACCAACAGATGATAGATGATATGAAATAATAGTGGAGATGGAATGGAGGGACAGTGAAATTCGCAGCATTCGCCTAGCGAATCGGGAAAACCCCCGAAAACCCCATGGGTCAGGTAGGTCGTCCACGGGAATTGAACCCTGGCCTCCCGAATGTGGGATAGACGGAACTGCCTGAGCCATCCGCTAGGTTACATCTGGTTAAACGACCACCTATAACATTCATTGCCGGTAAAATGATATGTTATGATGGAGAAAACACTGTGAAATACCTTTGGTGGTTTCTTGAGCTCCCGAAAACAGTTGAACAGAACGGTTGATTTAGGAAACATCAAGCGAGGAGTGATAACTACGAGGGCTGTTATATAAAGAATCATCTTTTTTGACATCTTACCTTTACTCATCCTTAATATTTTGATGGTCCTTCTCAATATTGTCTCCCATGAATGCGATGCATTTGTCCCAGCATTTCTGTCAGACTTCAGAGACATGCTGGAAACCAGTTTTTGAGAGATCCTTTAAAATCGCCTCCGCATCCTTCACCACTGCTTCTGATGACGGGTAATGCCTCCCATGAAGGCGTTTCTTCAAGTTAGGGAATAGAGAGGGGTCAAATGGGGGTAAATCTGGACTATAGGGAGGGTGAGGGATGCACTTCACGTTGATTTTTGCAAGATATTCAGCAACAACACTGGCAATATGCAACCGCGCATTATCGTGGTACAGCATCCTGCCTGCTTCATGGAAATGTGGTCCTTTGCGCCTGATTATGGACTTGAAATGTTTTCAGGACATCCCTGTAGAATTTTCCAGTTACTGATGTGTGTGCAGGTAAAACATGCTGATAAACCATTCCATGAATATCAAAGAATGAGATGGCTATAACTTTCTCAGCAGAAGCAACCACTTTTGCCTTTTGGGGAGCTGATGATGAAGAATTCCACACTGAGCAATGCTGTTTGCTCTCAGGATCAAAATGATATAGCCAACTTACATCAGCAGTTATTATGTTTGAAAGAAACTCCAGATCTTCCTCTAACATCAACTTTAACTGCATGCAGACCTGCAGGCGAATGTCCTTTTGTTCGGGAATCAACAGTCTTGGAAGCCATTGCGCACAAACACGTCTCATGTGTGATCTTAAGGTAGTTTGTCGATCCTCTCTCACAATGGCAGCAGCAGTGTTGATGTATTCTTCCGTAAGAGTAGTAACTGGAGCAGCGGGCCCACCTTCCTTTGTAATTTACTATTTCCCTTCTTTAAACTTTTAAACCACCTTCGAGTGGAGCTTTAGGGAAGAACAGAGTCTCCATAGACCTCCTGTAATATTTTAAAGGCCTCAAATAAAGATCTGTTGAGACGAAGGCAGAATTTCAAAGCCACATTTTGTTCCTCGCGTGTTACCTCCATTGGAGCGGTAGGCGATACTGAACACGTCTGAACTTGCCTGGTTCTCAAAGGCGGTTACCAGGAGTACCAACAGTGAAACTACTACGGCGTGTTTGTTTCACATTAAGCTAACAGAATATAATAAGATTGAATTTTAGTGCGAAAAATTATAAATGTAAAAATTTATGATCATTCTTTATTGAACAGCCCTCATATGTGCATTGTTTATGGGCGAACAAATTTCTGCCAGAAAGATTGGTGTTAAGCTGATATTTAATACATTAATACAGGCGGACATCTTCGTTTAGCAAATAACTGAGAAACAAAAGAGAATGCAAAAGACGCGTCGAAACTCACGCGTTAATATTTTAACTCTGTTTATTCTGTACAAAGGTTTGGTCAGTTTGTTTACTGCCAAAGCAGGAGGGCAAACCATACGGCAGCTCTGACATACGCAACAATACTAGAATTTGTGCAGGTTTATTTCCTGTATGAATTTTTATGCAACACAGCGCAGTTAAACTCGCTGTTTGAATTATGCCGTCATTCTTTTGCACTGCTTTATTTTGTTCTACATTTATTCGCGTGCGATATATTTTGAACTAAATTTGCTACATAGAACCAATGCTTGAAATAAATCGGAAGTTGCTTGATGAAGAGCCCTGTGAGGTAGTTAAGCAGTAGCATGTTACAAGTTAGGCAAATAACACAGTAGAGCCGTTCCCGATTAGAGTGTATGACTTTTTCGTTGCCTCGCAATAAAGGACTTGCTGGCGAACATAATACCTGTTGAACTTTGGCGAAGTTTGGCTCAGGTAGAGACGTAATGTTAATGATGGTAACTTGGGTGTAATCAGCGGTCGTTACAAGAGCGTTTGTTCGCATTTCCGTTATTCAGGCGTCAGGCGATAGCAGTTTACGCGATGCACCGTTCATTGAAGCGACTCGCTCATTTACGCGCTCTCCCAGAATGTACTTCACTGTGTACATTTGTATTGCATTAGAACTGCGCCAGTGAAGTACAACTCAAAAAATATTGAGAGTTGCAATAATGTTAAGATCTAATAAGAAAACATATAATGTTCATTGGTAGCGTTTCGGAACATTTGATGCAAATTAAAATCATGATACACCAATATCATTAGAATCATATCTGGTATTTCCAAAGCTGTATTCCACCGGTTGTTTTACTACCTTCTATCAACCAATTTACAAAGCTTAATTTACGTCTACTTTGCGCTCTCATATAAACCTCTGCATTACATTGCATTATACAGTCTGAAAATAAACCGTTAAGCGCAGAGGTTCTACTCCCATTAGTCCTGGACCCGAATGACAAAGGACCCGGGCCTCCTTCGACCCGGAAACGATGGATACTCCGGGGCTCTTTCGCTCGCCCCGGTAGCGTGGTGGTAGAGTGTCTGCCACACGTTCAAATGGTCCCGAGTTCGAATCTCGGTTAGGGTGAGTCACCTGGATAAGGTTTTTACTGGGGTCTTCCCTTATCCTGAGAGACAAATGACGGGTAACTAAGCTCTATGGACCCTGGGCTGATTTGAGCATCATTTCACCCATTCCATTCATCGTCCGATATGACTTAACCTTGGAGGACGTAAATTACAACAAAAAATCCGGGGCTCTTTCCATAGGGCAATACCTGATTTATTAACCCCCCCCCCCCCCGCTGAGCACAACGTCAAGACAGGATGGAAGTGGACACACCACTTATGCCCGTCAACCCCGCAGGGAAGACTACCAAAAACCTGGTGATCTAGCACACCTTCTACTAGCTCTGCAGGCTAGTACCCGGGAGTTATGAGGCAACCCTCTACCCCCTCCGGGCGGCCGTAGCCTGGCCGGTGGTACCCAATTCCCCGTGGGTATCGGGAACACACTGCTCCCTCGAGTCCAGCCCAATCCGAACAACTCCCCAACGGGAGGGCTCGGCAGTTCGGTCCGAGGTTCCTCTAGTAACGTCAGAGGTACCACCAAAGGTGATCTGAAAGATACTTTCAAGTGAAGAACGAATCGCTGTAGTTTCTGCACATTTGAGGGGAATTACCTATCAGGAGGTTCAAGTGGAATTTGAACGGAAATTCAGTGTACTCGGTCCTAAAAGGAATTATATATTACTGCTGATGCATAAATTTCAAAGAAAAAAAAAACAGTGTGCAGGACGTGGAATATGTAGGTAGACCCAAGGTGAACGACGAAGCTGTGTAGCAGGTAAGCGATATAAGCGATCACAGCATATCATTCTGCCATGCACCGCCGAGATACCCGCCGACACTTCTGCCCTGAAAGAGACAACCAGTTGAGGGATGATGTAAAATGATAATGGAGCTGAAATCTAGGGACAGGAAATTCGGGGGATGTAATTAACCTACCCAGCATTCGCCTAGCGACCCGGGAGAATCCCGAAGCACCTATTGGTCAGGTAGGTCGGCCACGGGAATCGAACCGGGCCTCTCGAATGCGGGCTAAAGACGAAAGCATCTGAGCAATCCCATTCAGTGCCATTCGCTATTAGTAATTCTTCATAATGAATCTGGATAGGTCTGTTATAAACTCCGAATGGTACATTAGAGTTTGTTCCAGAATTTTGAAAATTGAACATATTGTACATATTTAAAAAAAAAAAAAAGAATTATTTAAATACTAAAATTACGTCATGCAATGCATTTTAAAACCAGTTTCGTAAAATAAAAGCGAATCCAATTTAAGGAATAGGCAGGTAATGTATCAATCTAGATATTATGTAACAAAGTGACCATAACAAATGAAAACCCAATGTACAGCTAGAGAACCATTACATAGAAGAATTAGCAGTAAGATAAGAGGATTGCCGTTATTGAGTATGCAAGTAGAGAGTTTAATAACGAACAAGTAAGCTGCTTGCCATATATGCCTTCAATCACGAAGCTCTACACAACCAAATATGAAACACTACGTCCATCGTCCACAGCAGAAACAGGAGACTATAATCAAAGTTGGACAGCATATATATTGAAAGAAAGTTACCCTACAGATATAAACCTTTGATAAAGCTATAAAATATTTAAGTGAAATGGAGAGACACGCCACAGATGTTCAAAGGATTCATAAATATATCATTACAAAATACGAGGCGTGTACGTAAACTTAAGTCTCCAATTTTATTTAATATAAAAAACATGTTTACTGTCAATGAATGTTACATTGATGGAAAGGGAGAACTTTCAGCTGTTTCAACGTAATCACCATTGAGACCCATGCACTTTAGCATGTGCTGTGGCAGTTTTTGTATACCCTTGACATAGCTCTCTCCTGCCAAGTTGCGCAGGTAGCGCTCAACCTCGTTTTTCAAATCATCGTCGGTCTGGAAATGTGTTCCACCCAGGTGTGACTTCAACTCAGGAAACAGATGATAATCACTAGGTGCTAAGTGTGGACTGTAGGGGGATGGGTGAGGATGTCTCATCCGAACTGGGCCAGGAGATCAGCCGTTGCATGTGCAGTATGGGGACGACCAATAATGCAAATGTCCGGTAAAAATCTTGTCAATCGTAGTCTTACTGACTTCGGATACAAAGCGCTGTAGCCTGCGCAACCGCAGTACCAGAGGGCTCCTATCTCTTTTGACTCGGTATCTGATAATATGACCGAGTCCCATAGCCAATAATTAGTGTTTCCAAGCGGCAAGCTCTACGGTGCCGATCAATAAATGCAGGCGACACAGAGTGGAGGGAGGGGAGACCACGGGGGTAGCTGAGTCTTCGTTTCCTCCTCCTGCTGCCGCCCGAAGGAGGGTGAAGCATCGAGAATGTTTTCCCCCTCCATAAAAAGGAATTCTCTAGAAACTTCGGGCCGCCGATCAATACAGGAGAGGCGACCGTCAGTTGAGTTGAGTTGAGTGAGTCGTGGCGAGCAGTGTCTAAGGAGCGCCCAGTGTACGTGGACAGACGAACGGGAGAAATTGTAATTGTGTACATTACGAAATTCTATGTAATTGTGACATTGCAATAAGGTGGAAATAAAAAACATTTTTGAGTGGTGTAATTGGACTTTTATTTCATGAACCCACAAAGTCACAACTGGTGTCAGAAGTGGGATTTCGAAGTTCTAGTTTCAAAGGCCATTGCCTCCATTTTCAACCTCTCTCCAACTAGCATCTGTTGTCTGCTCTTCTCTCTCTGGTGGAACTATGAACTTCTTTGTCAAATTATCTACTGGTGGAATTGAGTGGAGGGAGTGGAATTTAAGTGCATTAATAATTTACAATGATTAACATTTAATACTAATAACAATTTAGGAGTATTTATTAATTATAACTTGCATACGGAGTAAATAACTACATTTTGTATATTTAATAAAAAAATTACATGCAAGTTCTACAATAAATTTACAAGCCCATGCAGAGATAGGTATAACAGTTCTTAGTTAATAAAATAAATAAAGTTTTAAAATAACTATGAGGGAATCATAATATAATATATTAGTTAAAACATGAGGGAATAAAAATCGCAATAAAATGTTGCCCATTTAGAGCCTATAAAATTCTATATATTTATCTTTAGAAACTTATATTCAAAGAATAATTAATTTCTTTTTTCTAATTATTTCATTTATCATTTTTGTTCTGGATGTTTTTGCCATATTCAACTGTTAATAATAAAGTATTTTCGCATTCCCATATACTATGTTCAGGGGTACCTACTTGTCCACATGCACATAAACTACTGTCTCTTTGACCGAACTGATGTAAGTACTAGGGGTATAGCCCATGTGTTGACTGTAAATGTCTCTTTAATAATCTTTCCTTTATATCGGGTTAAAACGAGTAGGTCCGCCTACCTTTTTCACTGGTATCCCATTCATCCTGCTAGAATTCTATTATTTTATCATTTAATTCTAATTTATCTTCGATTCTAAACCCAGCTAATTGAGAGGCTCTTAAATTGTTGCCATTACGTAACCAGTAATGCGCAGTTCTCTTTCTTATCTCTAGGTCTATTGGTAAAACACCTTTGGAGATAAGTTCGCACAGCTCGCGAACTGTCACACGCCGATCTTTAAGCATTTCTTGCTTCACTTTTCTTATTGTTTCGGCTGAAGCCGAAAGCCCACCAGAACGCTGTTAGTCATGGACGCCTGTACGTCCGTCTTTGAACTGTCTGACAAACTTTCGCACGTTTTTGACGTCCATACATTGTGGTTCATAAACTTCGCATAACTGACGATGAATTTCAGTGGGGGTAGTGCCCTTCGTACTCAAAATACGGATCACTGCACGCAACTCGTGCTTGGCGGCGGAAGTGATAGGAAGCACCATCTCAAACGGTTGCCCAGCCAAGACTAATAGCTGCAACGGGGTTTTTTTTGTGGTGGGGATTTGAAAGGGTGAAACAAAGCTACATGGCAGTGTTGCCAGATCTCGCGTAATGGCGTTCCTCACGGCTCCAGTGCCTTATTGACCTTATTTTACGGACACGTCTCGTACATGGGATAAAACAAAGAAATAATAATAAAACAATAATAAACCTGATGATGGTAATGATACTACTATTAATAATTAAACTAATAAGAAACATAAGATAAAGTTTCTTTTATCAATATAAGCACAACAGGTTGATCAAGTTTAATACACATTTAATTAAATTACACGCAAACTGAATGTACATTACAATTATGTCATATTACCAGCCCAAGCTTGGATCAGTAAAACATCCTAAGAATGAATGATTGCAGTGATAAAATCAACATTGAAGGGAAAAACACAACTCAAATAATTATAAAGAAAATAGTGTTATGAGTAGGGTTCACACAAATAAGTTACAAACGCAGAAAATATTAACTGAAGAACTGATGAGATTAGGGAACTGTAGTTCATGTACTTGCAAATGCTCGAATAAAAAACCATAAAAAATAAAAGAGAGGAAAAAATCAAGGCATTGTGTGTTTAGAGGAAAATTAGAATTTATCACAGGCTATATGCAGTACAAATAATACTAATAGCTTTCTAATGTGCAATAAACAAGAAATAAAATAATATTAAAACATGTACTGGCTTTAAATGGGAAATTTACCTTTGGAATATTATTTTTGGCATAGTTCATAATCCGGCAAATAAAACTGGGAAATTAGAACGCCAACTAAACCAGCCTCCCAGAATCAGAATGAAGTACAGTGTGATCCATATAAACCTAAACCATTTCAATAGGCCATAATTTCTCTTTGAAATCTCGTAGAATGCAGAAATTTGTTTTAATGATATTAGTGGCTGTGGGAGAATTGACAAAACTGACAATGGTTGACAGCTGACAGTCTTAAATGTCCCATTTTCTTTGACACGACTGTAGACATCGAAGTTTATATGGCTATCTTAAATACACTTGTGTATCAGATGGATGATATCGAATTGAGAGAAGATGGAGCAATGTACAATAATCTAATGACACCATGGAACTTGTAACCAGCTTCTATGATAATCGAATAATCTCAAAAAGTCTGTAGCCCACAGATCCCCTGACCTAACCTCACCGGCTTTTTTCTGGTGGGGGTATCTATAAAATAGACCGTACAAGAATAGGCCATGGACAATTGATGTTCTCAGGGTATTTATTCGAACCGAAATAAGTAAAATTGGCGACGATACCCTCCATAAAACTTCAGAGCATATCGTGGGAGGAGTGCAAACATGTATAGATAGATGCTGGTTGAGGACACTTCACACATTTTGTCTAAGATGGAGATAGTGTAATGTAATCACCTAATTGTGTATTATATTCTCCCAAAGTTGCACGTGTGTCCTGTTATTCGTTCAAAAGTTATGGCCTATTCAAGTGGTTCAGGTTAATGTGGATCACAATATATCTTATATTTTATTTTTCAACTGCCAATTATTACAATGTAAAAATAAGATGGAGATAGAGTAGACTAGATTTAATTATATTTAAGAAATAATTTAAAAGCTTTTGAAATGTTATAAGGTATGTAACTGTCCATTGTACGAAACTAAAATTAAGCATATACATCAAACACAACTCAGGCTGAATAAATGCGGATAGAGATATCTTGAACGAAATTCAGCATTAAACTATTATTCAGTGGGAAAAGATAAATAATTTTGAACGCCTACAAGCAGTGAAGGCTCTACTGTGGCATTACTGCTTGGAAATGTAACTCTAAAGGGCTAATGCATGGATCAGTACAAATCGGGAGCTGAGATACCTCAGAAATTCCATGGAGGTTCAAGGATACCATAATAAAAGATGCAGGACAAAAGATATGCCATGATCCATACTCAGTGTGTATATCTGTGAGAAACATTGTGACGGTTACCACGTACTAAGATGCAAAAACTATGTGAAATCAACTTCATGCTAACGAACGTAGACTAATATGCACAACTTGTGCACAAGTCATTACTATAATATAAGGGGGCTAACTCTGGACCCAGTAAACGATGGATGAAACTATGACAATGAAAGCGTCCCATTGAATGCTCTCTGCTACTATACAAATCTCTTGTCCGGCCACTTATCACATATGCTTCCCAGGTATGGGGTTCGGCTAGCAACACTCATCTCCGAAGGCTACATCGCCACGGATGCCCCTTGGTACGTAAGAAATCAACAACTGCATAAAGAACTTGGTCTCCTTCCTCTTCACCAGTACATACGTCAGATCGCCTCTCGCTTCTTCTCAAACCTGCCAGATGATCCAGGAGCTGTGATTTACGACATCAGCGTACGAACCTGCCAGCCCACACGCCTGAAGAGACGACTCCCACAGGATTTCCTCCTTAGTGACTCTGAATGAAAAAAAAACTATGAATATTGTTTCACAATGACTGTTGTTCTTATCTCTTTGATTACTTGTTTTTTTATTAACTGTTTTTTTTCTCTCTAGTTTCACAGTGTTAAATAGATAATAGGAGCCAACTTGGTTTACCTTACATGTTATTATATAGTTAATAAAGATTCAATTAGTTAACAAGGATCTGTAAAGCATGTACTGCTGATCGATCATTAAATAAATTAAAAAAATGAATGCGTCCCAGGACCAAAATTGTGAAGTCCGTCATAATTATGGTGATGCTTACGATATTATCAAAATTAAATTTTATTAAACCTCATGCATAGCCTAAAATTTGAAAACTTTTAAGCGCAATTTTAACTTCAAATCAGGAAAATACCAAAAGTTGCGCAAGGCCAAATCTGGGCTGTTGCGGAAAGTGCCGAGGAAAAAAAGAAAATGTGTATGAAAGTGATGAATGGGCAAAAGCAATGTCGTAATGAAGCTGTCAGTCATCACGTCCTTACAGCTGTGGCCATATTGCATTCTCCAGGCAACGAACAACTTCACCTAACATTACTCATTGTCTGTCTTGGAATAGTGTAGCCATAATGCATTACAACTTTGTTGTTACAAAAATGAATGTTATTTTCCTTAAGCCTGTTTTTAGTTATGAGAAGTTTGAGAAAATATGGATCATTGAGCACGAAATTATGAATACCTCGACCTAGACATTTCATCAGAGGCACCAAATTATGAGATACGACAACTAACATGTAATAAACTAATAATGTAATAAACAAACTACTATTAACGGTCAAATCCAAGAATTCATTTCGTGTTCAGCGCTAAACGCAGAGAATTATTTTCAATTCAACTGAACTAAACTCTAGAGTTGTAATTGGCTACGATGCGGGTCACAGCACACTTCGTAAACATTTGTACATTATCGGGGTTAGGACCACTTAGGCAGGAAATTGGAATATCTCTGAGCATATACATATACGTCCTATGCAAGGTTTTGCCGTGTATCCTGACCCTCCAGTTTACTTGAAGTCCCTGAAGCTGTAATAGGGGCAGATTTCCAGGACATGGTCAGTTGTATTGGGGACATTGGATTTATTTGAAAGCCCTACTTAAGAGGCACGAGATTCAAGAGCATTGTTCCAGAGATCAAAAGAGACGTGTTTCTTCACAACCTACGCTCAAAGTTCATATAAGGCTACTCATTTTCTCTTCAATCGTTATCATCATTGGAAATTAATTGTTATTTCACACAAGCCGTGTGTAGGATGCACTATGGAAGGGTAGAGCCAGACTGAAAAGTTCAATGCCATAGCTGGGATTTGAACCATGGATCTTCTGGTATCCCTACAGAACTCCTAGTGGTTTACCGGGAAAAACACTAGTCAGTTGGAGAATTTAATGTGATGTAGGCACGTTGGCCATAGTAGCTCAATGGTTTTGAGCGGCTGGTGGCCGCCCCACTTGCGAATTGCACCAGGAAGAACAGCGTTCTGCAATTTGGTTTCTACGTAGTGAAGATGTGAAAAATATTGCAATTCATCGACCAATGAAGGTTCAGTACGGTGATGCATATTTGTCACAGCAGTAAGTCCAGGAATGGAGTAGGAAATTCGCAAATGATGGAAGATGCTCCACATCCACAACGAGTTGTAACTCCACAGAACATTGCTGCAGTTGAAGCCATAGTTAAGAAAAACCGTCGAGTGACACAGAGTGACATTGCAGCATGTTTACAGATTAGTCATGGGTCAGCACACCACAATGTGCATGATGTTCTCCAGTTTCACAAAGTGTCTGCAAGATGGGTGCCACGGCAGCTGACTCCTGAAATGAAAGAACGACGTGTTGAAGCTTGAAAAGAATTCCTTCGGCGCTTTGAATGGGAAGGTGATGACTTCCTTGTAGGAATCGTTACTGGGGATGACACCTGGGTTTACTTCTACCACCCGGAAACGAAGAGAGCAAGCAAGGAATGACGCCATCCCTCACCACCAAAACAAAAGAAATTTCCAACAGAACCATCAGCGGGGTACGTTATGCTGAGTCTCTTTTGGGACGAAAAAGGCATCGTTTTGGAGCATTACATGCCTAGAGGGACCACTGTCACCAGTGCATCATACAGAGATCTCCTAAAATATCATCTGCGGCCTGCAATCAAATCAAAGAGACGTGGATTGTTGTCAACAGGTGTCCTTTTGCAACATGCAAGGCCCCAAACTGCCCGTACAACAGTTGCAATAATCACAGACCTGCATTTTGAGTGTCGTCCTCATTCATCATACTTACCAGACCTTGCCCCAAGTGATTTCCATGCGTTTGGACCACTCAAAGACGCAATGGGAGGAAAGAAGTTCCGTTCCGATGAAGAGATACGCCACGCGGTGCATAAGTGGCGGCGCGGACTACCAAAAAATTACTTTCTAAAGGCAGTTATGCACTTTGTAAGCGCTGGAGGACCTGAACTGAGCGTGGGGGAGATTATGTATGTTGAAAAGTGATATAGCTTTGTACCACTTTGCACAGTAAATAATATTTTAAATAAATATTTAAGGCTTTCAATTGACTCACCCTCGTACTTGATGAGGTGTAAATAAGTTAAAGAATGCCTTTTATTGGTGAATGGAACAGTACTGTAAAAGTTCGGATTCCGAGCATTATGACGACACTTAAATAAAAATCCGATTATTTCATTACCGTGATACCGAAATTAAGGTTTGCCAGAAGTAAAGAATCATGATGGATGTCAAAGGAATGTTGGTTCTTTGTTACGACAAGGGCAAAGCCAGCTGAGTTGTAGGGAAAGCTTTTATAACAAAAGCAATGTAAGAAGCCGTGTCCTTAGTAGTTTCCAAAGGGGCTCACTTGAATGGTATGAATAAGAAATTCTTTGGATCATTTACAATGGCGACAAAACAGCCACAAAGGGACGTTGGTTGAAAAGGAGTTTTGAGACTGAAAGTTACATGTACACACGCGCAGCTGTGGTCATGCAGAACAGTCTTCGGCGTGAAGCCGAGAAGAAGCACTCTTCGGTGTGGAGCCGATGTGGCCAGTTCGTCGCTAGGAAGCTATTAAAAGAGTCTTCGGCGTCAGGCCGATGAGAGCAGTCCGAGGCGTGAAGCCTATTAGTGCGGTCAACCTGTTCTGTGTTTGATAATTGTCGGTTCGTAGATATATGAGGAACGAATAAATTTATCGAGTAATAAACACTCTGCATTCAGTAACTCTAAACCGAGATTGGTAACCCTTGGTCGGCAACTTCCATTTCGATGTTTGAAAAGAAGAAGCAGTAAATAAATAAATTGGAAACGGGCATTCCAGTGTTATTAAAATCTCCTTCTCACACATCCACGCATACCCTGAGAGAAACCTCATTGCTCGCCGACTTATTTGCACGCCATAAACATTTTAGTTACAAATTGGCGCCGCAACGTAGAACTCTTTGTTCGCCACATATATTTTACTACAACCGATAATATTGCTGGCATACTACAACATTCTACAGAAAATGCTGCTGTTGCCATTTTTAAGGGAGTTTAGCAAGAGCGGCAGTTTTTAAATGCAAAACGGAGTAAAGCAAAAACAAAGGAAGATTCTAGGTGTTTTTCAAGGGACCTGGTAGTTTTAATGGTAGTTTTCTCTTCGTATGCATTTATCCTCAAATTCAGTTAAACTATAAAGCAATTTCACTGCACTTCGTTAAATGTTTTCCATTGAAACTGTTTTTTCCTTTAAAAACAACTCGCACAGAAATAACGTATAATCCAATCTCACTCTTTTCCTCCACAATACAATTATGTAAAACGCTACTTGTGATATTTTAGGATACAAAACATCTACTGCCCGTGCAGCAGGGTAAATTCCATTTGCGGTGATCATCACAACTGCTAAAGTCATTTACCCCTTTCTCATGCTTGTAAATTTAAGTAGTGTACACCTTAGACTGTCCTCCGCCGTGGCATAGTGGGCTAAGGCACCATTCCTTGGTTCCGTGCCACGGAATGGGTACAGGATCGGTGCCCACTCAGCATCGTGAGAAAATTGAGGAGCTTGTGATAGGTAAGCGAACCTGGTCATGAAAAGCAATATTTCAACTGGGGTTGTCGAGATGCTGACCACTTCCCCTCTCGCTATCGGTTCGATGATCGCCCATCTCTACCTTGCATATGTGGGCATGAGACCGGCATTCGGGTTGGCAGGCCCTGGTCCGATGTGGATTGTAGTGCCACGGTTTTTCCCCCTAGCATTTTAGACAAAACATATTACTCAAGCAATTAGAACTATGTATCAGTTTTATAGAGAAAGAAATTCCATGTTCTCTCTATAAATCTCAGAAAATTCTCACTGCATTGTTCAGGATTAGTTACCCTTTTAGCATCTGCATTCATACTGCGAGACGCACTTGTTTGGGTAAGTGTTTATTGGAAGCAATTCAATTACGAAACACTGTTTGGAAGATAAGGCCTGTTTTAATCTGTTGCATCATATCCTAGAACGTCCTATCGTATTATAGCACTTCGGGTAAACTGTTTAAATCTTAGGGCAGAATTTAATCTCTAATCCTTGATTCACATAAGATCCTTTAACGGTGACGTGGCCTTATCACCTCTCATTGGCTGCTATTGCAGTATAGACTGCTGTGCAGTAAAAATTAGTTCGCTATTTAACATGGTAATATATCTTTATATGTCAAATTTATATTTTCGTAACTTTTTGAAAGACATATATTACGTAGCAGAGTCGATTTATCTGAAATGCATGTTAATTCTTAAGCGAAGTAAGGAGGAGGTTTCTTTGCTCGCAAGACCGTCTTTCACATGGCTCAAAGCACGTGATTTAGCGGTAGTGGTGACATATTTGTTTATATGACTTTTAATACTGACCTTGTTTTGAACTGGATTGGTCATATATTTCCACTTAAAGGTGGGTTTGCCAAGTGCGAGAGCTAAATTATTTTATTGGTCGTTTATTGCGCGTGTACTTATATGTAAAGTGGCGGAGTCTACCGCCAGTTTTTCGGTGAAGCAACGCAAGGGAAAGCCTTTACAAAGCGGCGAAAAAGGAATTATGTTTCATGTGTTTAATGCACTCAAAGAGAAGAATCCGTCTTTGTCAGTGAGAGAAGTCGAACAGCTGTGCTCTGAACTTACAGGTGTGAGTGTTAGATGCGTAGGAACATGAAATTGAGCAACGGGAAGACTTACCACTCCAGGGGCGATATTGCGGTGTGGCAAAGACGTTATTTAAGGACAATCAGATTATACCGGGATACAAATCGCAAAACATGCTACCTTGACGAGACTTGGGTTGAAATGAAGGACGCACGACAAGTATGGCGTGACACGACTTTTAAGACCGAAAAACAAGCATTTTTTCAAGGTATGTGTGCTGCTTTAAAAAAAAAAACAGTGGAAAATGCCGAAGGCCTTTCATTATGAACTTGTTTCAGTTTCATTGCTCATTCATTCAGTTTCAACTTGCACAGCTTCATTATAAACTTGTATTTTTGCATACCTTCATATTCTTATTTGTATGATTTTATCTGTCTTCCTGGCAATTATTATGACGTTTACTGCAGGTTTAAATGTGACGGGCAGGCACTGCCTATGGCCTATGGCGCGAAAGCATTAGCCAAATAGGATATGGTGGAAGGTAGCTGCACGCGGAGTGATACATATCAGCGTGGCAAGGTTATATGAACCAGAGATTAGGTACCACAGTGAAGCTTAGCTGCTGTAGTCCATAACGTAGTTATGATTCGCAGAGCTCGCATTAATTACACATTATTGTTCTAATTATCATCATTATTATCATCATCATTATTAAAGTTAAAAACGGTGACCTAAATTACAAAACATAAGCAGTTTTTCATTCTAGAAAACGTTTAATCTAAGTAATTTGCCTGCCATGAAAGATTTTCGTTTTATTTGATTTAATATATCTTATTAAACTAATTTTAACATTGTAATACTTTTTGTTTAAATTTGATAATATAATCTGCAGTGGCCATCTGTATTTATCTCTGTACTTCAATTTCAGCAAGTGTCGTGCACCTTTGAGGTCTCTGATCCCTATCTAAATCTTGCACGCTAAATCTGGAAACGCTGTCATGACTCCCATAATCTTCCAGCATCTCTTTTGCACTTCCGATTTTGGTACAAGAAATATCCTGCAACTGTTTCGTGGTAAGTAGGGAATACTCACGGAAATGTTAATTGCAGGGTACATAGTGAATGAATATTAACAGAACGCTGACGTCTCAAAGCGTAAAGTAGTTTTAAACCGGCCGAATTAAGTGAGGTCCCAAAAGATCGCCACAAATCGGATGTGGAAACTTTTGGCCGGACTCGCAAGAGTTGTGTAATTTGTGCATACGAAATGACTTTACCGTCAGCTACATATATAACAAAATCTATTTATACACTGTGCAATGGGTCCTTAAGCTATAATAAGCCATATGAAGGAATGTTACACCAAGTACTCTTTGCCATCTCAATCCACACCCCTTCTCCGAGAGCCTTATTCCACTTTTAAAGTGATAGTCTAACCTGAAGCTATGATAGCTTTGTAGTAATCAGCATTTATCGGGAGCTATAATATTTCAAACACAGTATTTGAATATTTTATTGAAAAATTAATTGAATTTAAATTTTTTGAATGAAATTTCCATTAATTGACCTAATAGTGGCTAACTATAAAGCCCAGGCTTTAAAGTACTTACATGTACGTCGCCATTAAGGTAGTTGTCTCGTGTGTTTATGAGAACTCCTAAGTGGTTTACCGGGAAAAACACGAGTCAGTAGGAGAATTTAATGTCATGTTGGCACGTTGGCCATAGTTGCTCAAGGGTTAGAGCGGCTGGACGGCAACCAGAACATCCGTGATTCAAATCCCGGCTATGGCATTGAATTTTTCAGTCTGACTCTATCTTTCCATACATTTTTTCTTTGTGTACCTTAATTCTATATGTATCAAGAAGTGCACCGGCTGGATTGAATATATACTCAACAGTAGGTTGGTTGGACTACTTTTGCGGGATCCTTATGTCCTTGCGTGAGTGTCACTGCGCAGCTGCCGGAATGGCTACATATTGAACAAAGAATTATAACCATTGTTGGTTGTTGTAGACTCATTCAAGTGCAAGCAGTTTATTGACAAAGATTTTCCAAATAAAATACAGCCAACGAAGAAAATGCCCCAACGATGGATTTCAATGAATGACTCATTTCATGAGCGCTTCCTAAGGATTCCCATTGTGTATTTTCTTTGGAGCTACACAAGAGATTGTGTTTACCAGGAATTATTTTTTGACAGAAATCACACACTGCGTATGTGCACTTTGGATGAATTATTATATCTAGGGCTGTATGGATCTTATTTTGGACATCTTCCTTGAGTTTTCTACACATCACACTAGAAATGCCTGCTGCGACCAGGTAGTAAGCCACTCAACCTACTGTTCAATATATGTGGGCAGATCAACAAAGAGCCCGCCTCGGTAGCGTGGTGGTAGCATGTCTGCCTCACGTTCAAGAGGTCCCGAGTTCGCATCTCGTTCAGGGTGGGTTACTGCATATGGTTTTTTTCGGGGTTTCCCTTACCCTGAAAGACAACTGTTGAGTAACTCTAAGCTCCATGGACCTCGGGCATCATTTCACCTATTCCATTCATCGTCCGATATGACCTAACGTTGGAAAAAGTAAATTACAAAAAAAAAACAACAAAAAAACAACAAAGACAGACTGATTCTTTTCACAGATTTTTATTACTGCAATTCAATGTTTACATGATCTTTTTCAAGGTAGAGTCTCTGCCAGTCCTTGAACACGTGCTGCAGACCATTCTTTGTCAGGTCCTTGAGAATCGCCTCACTGTTCTTGAGCACTGCTTCAGAGTTCTCGAATCGAGTACCCCTAAGCTTTGCGTTTAGTGATGGGAATTAAAAAAGTCACAGGGATCAAGATTGGGGCTATAAGTTGGATGCGGTACACAGCTAACATAGAGTCGAGCCTGAAACTGTATGAATTGATTTGCGACGTGAAGCTGTGCTTTGTCATAATGAAGTCGTCACCCAGTCCGAGAAACCTCTGCAATGTGCTTCCTCAGTGTAGCCAATAATGACGTGTAGTATGCTGCTGTAACAGTATTGTGAGGGGTAACTGCATGCTGGTATATCATTCCCTTACAGTCAAAAAATGTGATCACCCTCACCTTCTCTGCACATGGAACAACTTTTGCCTTTTTTGGTGTTGGAGAACCTGGCGATTTCCACACTGTGCTGGCTGGTTTTCCTTCAGGATCATAATGATGCAGCAGTGACTCATCAACGGGGATAATCGATTTTAAAAATGCATCCCCTCCATCAGCAAAGAGATGCAGCACCAAACGGCTTCTCTCCGTTTGCACAGCCTTTAGTTCGGAATTCAACAGACGTGGCATCCAACGACCACAAACTGAGGTCCTATGGAGATGGTCGTGCATAATTGTCAACACACTGCCATATTAAATTCTCAGCACTTCACTGAGCTTATGCAATATTATACGCCGATCCTCTCGGACAATTACAGCAGCTGTGTTGATGTTGACTTCAGCCGCAGCAGAAGCCGAAACGTCCGCCTTGGTGGCGTGGTGGTAGCATGTCTGCCTCACGTTCAAGAGGTCCCGAGTTCGAATCTCGGTCAGGGTGAGTTACCTGGATAAGGTTTTGCCGGGGTTTCCCCTTATCCTGTAAGACGAATGTCGGGTAACTCTAAGCTCCATGGACCACGGACTCATTTGAGCATCATTTCATCCATTCCATTCATCATGAATTAACGTTGGAGGACGTAAATTACAACAAAAAAAGGCCGAAACAACAAACCCACCTCGCTTAACGCTGACAAGTCGGTCTTCTTTGAAGTTCTTGAACCACCTAAACACTGTTGCACGAGGTAGTGCATCTTCACTATACGCTTGCTTCAGCATTTCATAAGTTTCTGTGGCTGTAGGGTTTAAACGAAAACAGAATTTGATTGCGCTGTACTGCTCCTCTCGCGTATGCTAAATGCACGTAGAGTCAACAAAATAGAGCATTACTACCAACCTACCAATACGAGAGTGCTGCCGCCTACCGAAATTATACGTAGGAACCCGTTCTGTTCAAATATTTATGTTGCAGATACGAAACTATCACGGAAGCAACAGGAAAAAAATCAGTCTCAGCCTTTGTTGATCAGCCCTGGTACATCGAGGCACAGTGTATATTTTAAATACTGCCCACACTTGCTGGTCATGAAGGTACAATATCGGAAATGGTGTATGATCGACTAGTTTTTTCTTATTTATCAGGGTTCTGTGCCGTATTTGAATGGATAGTGTAATAGTTGTTAAAGTTTCAGTTCTACCTCTCGGTAAATATTGTAGACAAGTGATGCACGTGTGTTTGCTACTCACGCTATGAGCATTTCATGCCAGTCGCTTTAATGCCCTACCAATCTCCGCTCTGCTTCTTTTGCCTTGTTTATTCAATTAGAAACTAATGGGCAGTCACGTACCTCCGGTGCACGCCATGCGAGGGATATCCGGTCGTTTTGTGGTGTTACACACAGCCACTCGATGTAAGCTTCGTCGACGTCAAAGGCATTACTACGGTAAAATCGCTTTTTTAATTTATATATATATATATTATTTGTATTTTCTATTTACTTCTCATCTTTCTTGTACATACGTTTTCATTGATACATTGAAATTTATAACATTTCTTTGACACAATAACAAAATGACTTATTTAAATTTAACATACCCTTTCTACCTGCTTGCCTCGAGTCTCGGTCTCAATACACATAACCCCTGGTTTTCCGTGTACTGATGATCATCCTCTCCCGTGTATCCCTTAATTGTTATTTATTCTTCATCAATCTTAACCATTTCTCTCTAATTTTCCCCAGATATTCACCTATATTTCTTACATTCTTTTCTCCTTTTACCAATAACACTTTTTTATTACTAATACCTTCCCCCATCCCTAAAACTGTAGCACTTTTGTTGCCAAATTTGTTCTCTCCATATCTTTGTTTGCAATAAAGTATACTATGCCAATCTGTATCCTCATCTCCACACATTGAGCATTTCCCTGTATCCTTTTCATATCTAATACCTTCCAAATTTCTAACTCCTGTCCTTGCCCAGGCAAATCCTTCTCACCCTAACTTATTACACACATCTATGTACTTTTCCCACCCCCACACTCTCTTTATTTCCCCATATATCCTCAAGATATATTCTCCCTTACACTGGTAAATATAACTTGGCTATCTAAATTTTCCAGCCTTAATTCTACCTCTTTCCAAAAGCCCCTATAAAAATATTCTTCATTTCTCCAAATATGTCCCATACCTATCTGTTCCCTCAGTTCGCTTACTTTTTGCGCCCAAGACTCTCCCCATTTGCTTCTCATCTGCAAAAGAAAACATTCCTTGATAATGTTGTTTTCCTCCAAATTAGCAACTCTGTATAAATATTTCAAGGCCATTGAGACAATTTTAACCCTTGTTGAATGTGTCTATATATTAAAAAAAACTTACAAATGGCTGAATGATTAAACATAGTCTCTTCGTGAACGTTATATATCCTTTGAATGCAGCAAGTAGAATTGTACTGTTCTGTTATTAACACATTTTATAATATCTACTTATAGTTTTAAATAACCATCATTGCTTTCTTCAAAGTAATCTCAACACGAAATTTAAATGTTAACTTTTGCTTTACCTTACATTACAGGTAGAGGAAAGCAATGCTTTCCATACAAAATACAAACCAGACATGCACGTTTAGGATCCCCTGAAGGCTAATGATTCTATTACACATCTGTGTTTCTCTTACTGCATAAACTATAAAACGAGAATTTGTATTATTACTAGCACTTCTTCTAAGGCTTCAAAATCATTATCATGAAGTTTCCTCAAACCTAAATAACCCTTAGAATGGAAAATTATTGCTATATTCGTGAAATGGGGCTGTAATGGCTTTCTGTAAACAGGTTTTAAAGGTGTCTTTAGTTACTAATAATATACTTCGTATATTGTACTTTCAGAATATAATCTGCAGATTTAATACTATCCAAATTGAACAATTAGGAAAACATAACAGATAATTACACAGTTTCTGCAGCAACATGAAGAAGCGCATAATATACGCATAATAATCTAATAATAATCAATAAAAATAAGCAGAAAAAGTGTTTTAATATTTCCAAAATGCTAAATAATATTTATGTAGATGGTAATTGTTGCAAGCCTACATCTATGCTTAAGAAAATGTTGAAACTTCAATTCTGAGTAAACAGTGAATATTCTTACAATATTTCTTCTCATGTTATTTTAATCACAGTAGAGTAGTGAAATGCACTCAAGTAACTAACAATATGAAAGCTGAAAAATAAGAGGTCGGCGGGTGTCTCGGCGGTGCATGGCAGGTTGATATGCTCTGATGAAAAATATTTCCTCCTCCGGTAGGTCGGTTGCCGGTCTCCGCTCCTCTGCTGGGAGCATTTCGGGACCGCCACCCAGGGACCTTTTAGCCCAGTCAATAAATGGTCAAAAACAGTGAATATCGGAACTTCCTCTCGTAAAGCTGAATTTTCTCCCATTAGAGAGACATTTATTCAAACGTCCCCGAAAATTCCAATGGAGCACTTCGAAGCATTTTTTTTCATTTGGCGATGAATAAAAATATAGTTTTGCAAAAACTTAGGTGGCTAAAAAGTTTAGTTTTTTACATTTCATTAATTTCTGCACTTATCATAAATTATGTTATTATAAAGGTTGTAGAATATTTATCAGGGAATAAAACTGTAAATAATACAACCTTAACAAACTTTTGGTTAAAAAGTGGTATGCGATTGGGTAAAACTCTACATTTTTAAACTTGAAGGGGTGGTAGGGGGCAAAGCTCCATTGGAATTTTCGGGGAATTTTCAGAAAATAATCCTCTCATCAAAGTCTATCACCCCTGAAAAGATCAGCTTTACCAAAAAGAGTTCCGACACAAAACCTTTATTGACTGGGCTATTTGGAGCTCGGATCGCCTGTCTTGGTACTATTAGGGCTCGGCTGCTGGGCTCGTTGCCGTCCCTCTGTGGAAGAGCGAGTTCGTTGACCTGGCCTGTCGGGGAAGTCTCTATCCAAGTAAACTGTAGGGGCTCTGCCCTCTGTACTGTCGTGGCTCCTTGGATCAGCCGCCCTCCGTCTCCTTCGGCTCATCCTTCCTCCCGGGGATGCCCTCACTTGGGGGCATAGGAGCAATGGGCCCAGCATGGTGACCTACGTACGGAATTTCCTCCGTAATGGAATCCCAATCCCAGCCATTCATACGGAAAATGACACTCACAGAAAACGTTTTACAAATTCTATAGGGAAAGAACAAACCCATTTATATTTGCAATGAATGAAACCTCATGGTTTGACAGAAACAATCTTCTAATCTGAATAAGAGTTCCATTTTGCAGGACAAAACTGAAAG
The DNA here is from genome assembly GCA_030765055.1 of Mantis religiosa. Lineage (NCBI taxonomy): Eukaryota > Metazoa > Arthropoda > Insecta > Mantodea > Mantidae > Mantis > Mantis religiosa. The sequence continues at coordinate 52,829,446 of CM060957.1, forward strand.
TTGCGTTAAAGTAAGCAGCAACTATCTTTTTTTTTTTTTTTTTTTTTTTTTTTTTTTTTTTTTCTGAGGCGTGCAGAATTAATATAACAAAATGACAGACGCAATATCGTTTTTAAAAATGGATTTCAAAGATAGGGCTTGTGACCCAACATAAACATACCAGGGCTGTTCAACAAAGAATGAACACTTTTTTTTTTTTTTTTTTTTTTTTTTTTTTGACAACCTATCTTTACTCATCCTCATAATTTTAATGGTTGTTCTCAAAATTGTCTACGCTGAATGCGATGCACTTGTCCCGCGTTTCTGCCAGTCTTCAAAGACATGCTGGAAACCATTTTTTGAGAGATCCTTCACAATCGCCTCCGCAGCCTTCACCACTGCTTCTGATGATAGATAATGCCTCCCACAAAGGCGTTTCTTCAAGTTAGGGAATAGAAAAAAGTCCCGTGGTGCTAAATCCGGACTACAGGGAGAGTGCGGGATGCAATTCACATTGGTTTTTTGCATGATATTCAGCAACAACATTGGCAATATGTGGCCGCGCAATACTGTGGTGCACCATCCAGCGTGCTTCACGGAAATGTGGCACACAATGAAATGTTCAGTATTTCAGAGAGTGGTCTTTAACGTAATTCGTGGATCCTCTCTCACAATGGCAGCAGCAGTGTTGATGTTTTCTTCCGTAAGTGCAGTAATTGGAGCAACGGGTCCACATTCCTCTGAAGTTGATTGTCTCCCCTATTTAAATATTTTAAACCACCTTCGAGCTGTGCTGTAGGGAAGAACAGGCTCTCTATAGGTCTGCTTCAATATTGTATGGGCCTCAACTGAAGATTTGTTCAGAAAAAAAAACAGAATTTCAAAGCCGCATATTGTTCCTCGCGTGTTACCTCCATTGCAGCGGTAGGCGATACTGAACATTGCCCGGTTCTCACAGGGAGGAACCAGGAGTACCAACAAAGAAAATACTATTGCATGTTTGTTTCACATTAAGCTAACAGAATATAATGATTGAATTTTAGTGCGAAAAGTTATGACGATAAAAAGTTATAACCATTGTTTATTGAACATCCCTCGTACATACCAAATTAAATAGAAAATTAAAATTTATAAATCGCATAACAACTATAAATATTATTTTCAACAGTTTTTGCGTTTAGTGGTTGAACACTCAACTAGAGAGAATAATACAAATCTCAATAGCTTTATTTATTTAAATGCGATATTTTCTAATAGCGAACACTATCCTCACTATTTGTTATTCATGAAATAAGACTTGAAGCTAAGAAAGCCATATTAAGAATACAAAGCCGAAATTTCGTGGTTTCTTCTGCATGTAATCTTTGCACAGCGTTCTAGAGCAGTTTCTGCACCAAGTTCTAGTTCTAAACTTCTTCCTGCCCGTCTCGTTACTAACGCTATGAAAGTTTTGCGTGTTATATTGTGATTTGCACTGCATGTGACGTCTTCAATTTCGAGCTCTAAAATTATACTTTTCTCTTCTTCCGCTAGATATAATGAGGGGGTAATTGGTTCACACTCCGAGAGCACAACTCTTAAGGCAAGATCTCTAATGAGACGCTACGGCTCCACTCAACCCCTTGTCACTAGTCTCGAAGTGCAAATTACTGAGTTAAACTTCAGTGCACCGTAGCTGGAGAACACACAAGAAACAAAGGAAAGAGGCATGCTAAAACAATTCTCCCGTTTCTTTATTATCCAAGAAACAGCGTTCTCTATCGCATTCTCTCTGAAGTTACGATGCGCAGAGGTTTTCCACTCAAAGCACATTCTTTTGTCTCTTCGGTTTGCAAGTTATTCCGGGAAAGAAACAGATAACTAAAGCGAAAATTACTTCAGTAACTATTCTGCTTTATTCACTGAGAGAATTATCTTAGCTATGCGGAAGTGGCATTACTACAATTCTTTCACAAATAGTCTGTTTTATTATTCCATTTTTATTCATTTACATTTCATTTTTTATTTACTTTGTTCTTAATGGTAGCAAGTTTTCCTTCATTTCAGTCAATCAAAACATAGTCATCAGTAGGGCTGGGCAGTTGAGGATCTATAAATTGTCTGAAAAGAACCTTTATAAAGACCTAAAAAGTTCTAGAAAAGACATAAAGATTGAAAAAAGGACATAAAGATTGAAAAAAGGACATAAAGGTGTTTTACTAGGCTCAGGTTTTGGCAGCCGTACACAGACGTGCCAAAGTATTCGAAACGCGTATGTTATTCTGATTCATTCCGACGACAGATATCATGTTTCTTTTACAAAAAGAGTCTTTTTCTCCCCAGAACCTTACAGCTACTACCAACTTATAACAGACTCGAACCGACGAAAATCCCAGAAGGCTATGCAGAATCTATAAGGTAAACCGCCAGCCGCGGTCACCAATATAAGGAAAGCATGATAGCATCGAACCTGGTCCCACCTCAAAATGATGTAACATTCAGTACTAATCTCCTAACACAAATCAACACTATTCAAGCTAAGGAGACATCTCGAAGTCAGCGAAAATAATTTATACATATAAAACAGCGATTTAGCAAGTAAAAGTTCCGCGGTTTCTTCTCTCACAGAAATTGTCCGATATTATATTTGAACTGCCTATTCTATGACGCAGTTGTGAGCCACATGGTGTGCATGATGGCTATATCACAGAGATTCTACGTTTAGGGCGGGAAGTTTATCGCGATTCCCGGTCGATCCACCGCGTTATATATTGCTTATATGCCGGAGTCATATAATTTAACGACCCTATACATTGTATTTGAACGTAACTCTACCTGGCTGTACTTCTTTATAAAGCAAAACTCGCTTTATGACTTTACCTTTCCGGATTTTCTGCAGCATATGTTTAAGTCGTTAAAATGTTTCCTGAATGTAAAAAGTAATGTCAGGTTGCAAATTTCCCTCCCGTTATTTTGACACATTTACTTGTGCTCTCATTAAGCCGGCTGTTGCCGATGACCCACTATAAATCCAATACAAAGGCTTTGTGCCCGCCATTGATATTCTCTGTTTAGGTATAGCTGAACTGAACCTCTAATGTGTTACCTTCACATCAGTTTCTCTACCTATTCTTGAACAAACTATATTTATAAAACTGTATTCTTTCTGCCTCACATTAAACGAGATAATCATTTCCAGAAATGGCTTTATTTGACATAACTTTTGCTAATGTTCAAGTTATCTGCCCCACTGAAATACGAAACAGTCAATACATTTATGTAAAATATTTCTTCTGAACTGAGCACACAAGTGAGATATTGCTATCATCAAACTAATGTCATCAAGAGTATAAAATTGCATTTAGTTTTTCAATGTTTGTAATTAATAGGCTTGGTCAAATAGGACAAATTTAACATAATTTTATGTATAACGTGCTTTTTCATTATTATTCCTTCAAGAAAAAATAGGCCGACGTGTTTGTTGTGACTTTCAGATGTTAAAATGACCCTACTATCTGGAAAAGTCTTCTTTTGTTTTTATCTGCTCGTGGTTAGTAGAACAATATAACCTTAGGTAGAATCTACTATTACTGCTATTATTATTACTATTATTATTGTTATTATTATAATCATCATCCTCGTCTAAAATGACTTAACGTTGGTGGACGTAAATTACCACACAAAAAAGAAAGAAAAGGAAAGAAATCTCATCTTTATCATAACTATATCATCATCGTTACTATTATCATCATTACCAACATCGCCTCTTGCACCATTATCATTAAATAGTACGATATGCCCCTTGTAGTGAAAATGTTTTTAAAATGAATCCACAGCCTTAGTAATATCATGGCAATCAACTAGCCACACTTGATAAGGGACAAGCAATCCTTTAATGAACTGTATGAGAGAAACAGGAGATCAGGCAGATCGCTAATCTTGGATAAATTTCGGACAGTTGCGTGAGCAGACAACAACGGTTTTATTTCCTTATAATGTTTTTCTTCAAGTAAGCAGCTCTGGGTGAGCGAATTTCTAATAGTTTGAATTTAAAATCGAACCGTATTAGCCTAATAAAAATTTCAACTTAGGTAAGCGACGAATGGAAAGAGGTAAAAAAAAAAAAAAAAAAAAAAAAAAAAAAAAAAAAAAAAAAAAAAAAAAAAAAAAAACCTGAGTAGCTGGAAGGCAAACTACTGGTATAAGATGTCAAAACTCTGGTACTCAAATTTTTACCAGGTCAATTTCAGTACAGAAGTGTGGATTAAAATAAGCATTAGGTTGAATAGTTAAAGTTAACCACTGGCGCGACAGCCCTAAGAGGGCCAAGGCCCACCAACCCGACCGCCGACCTCACGCCCACTTACGCGAGGCAGAGGTGGGCGATCATCCAACCGATACGGGGAGATGTGGTCAGCATCTCGGCATCCCCACAGCCGGGACCTTGATTTTAGTGACCAGGGCCGCTTACCTAACGTAAGCTCCTCATCTTTCCTCACGATGCTGGGTAGGCACCGGTCTATACCCGGGACGAAAATCTGCACCCCACGGGTGGGATCGAACTTGGTACGCTTTCCGTAGCCAGGAACCTAGGCATGAGTGAGGCAGAGCGACTGCGTTCCTTTGCAGTGAATTGTACCAACTTGGTTTTCCTGTTTTCTACACTGGCAACGTTTCTTGCTACCAGGATTTATACACTGCATTCAAAATTGGTCATGTTTTGTGCATTAACCTTCGTTCAGTGTAAAAAAGAAATTTAGGAAGAGAATTATTAGTTTCTCAGTAAGATAAAGTATGCCTCTAAAGGTAGTTTCTATAACGGAGTTGTTTACAGCATATAAACGTATTCAGTTGTTTGCTTAGAATTCTCTGCGTTACTGTTTGATTTTCGTAAAAAATAACACGTTATTTACTGGAGAAAATAAACTTGTGGGTTTTCTCAAATAGCTATTTCCGTCTCTGTGAATGCAGAGATCCCCCAGACACAAATATTTATTTACGTATCCTTCAGCGAGACTCCGGTTGCAGACCGAACAGCTGGATTTCGAAGAAACAGATTTTGCTGCAAGGTGATAAGCGAATATGAGGCGCCGCAAATGGAAAGAAGAAGCCATTTCCTTCCAACGTGGCTATAAAATGGGAAATGGATGCACGGGTGCACAATTTCAAGATTCGTAATCGAAAAAGCTTCTGAAGTCGCCAGCGTTGTATCGGTTTCTGTACACGGAGCCTTCAAGCAGTGAATCAATGATACAGTTACTCTTCCAAATTCTACGTTCGTTTCATCAAGGTGGCAACGAGAGAATGCGGAGAATTACACTTACACAGATACAAATGTCGTCATGTGTTGAGCATTTCTCTTCGGAAGTCCGTATGTGAACTGAAGTATGTATGTGTATCTTCCAAACTCTGACAGTCATACTGACACTTCGGTAATTAGTTTCTCTATCGATAAAAATAGTATGCAGAGGATGTCTTGGGTTCAATCAGGAAGATGAAATAAACGTTTAGAGATACCTTAATAAAAATATTTAGAACATATCCACATGTTTGTATGTGTGTGCGCCAACAGGAAAGCTCAGAATAGAAAAATTGGTTTAAATACCAAACTTCTATTTAAATTCGGCGCCGTCCAAAAATGAAATAGGAAGTTACTACCACAAAAATTCCCTTCACATCGAAAAATTATGTTAATTGTTTATTTCTTCCTTAATAACTCAAACATTTTATTGTAATACCATAATTCAAAATGTATTCCTGACAAATAACATGTGTACCAGCTCATTCTGAACGAAATTTCGTTTAATCGATAAATTATAAGTGGTAGACAAAATTCCAAAACTCAGGTATATATTAAACTATAGCAAAAATGAAGAAAATATTGCGTGTCTTTGAGCATATTAAACATATATTTCATTATTTTTCAAACGCTTAAATATTTAAATTTTTTACAAGTTCAGACAAACAATATGAAAAAATAAAACCATAAATGTGAAATAAAACCATTTAGAAATCTGACTCATTTATCGTTTCTGTGTCCTACCATGAATGTTGAAACAGATGAAGAACAATAATTAACGTTGTAAAGGATAGTTTACAAGGAGAAAATTAGAGCAAGTCATGGAACACATCACATCAGATGCTCGTGTAAGATATGGTACTTAAAATTATTTTTAAATATACACCCTTTGACCATAAAAATGAGCAGCTACCAGAATGAATGTGTAGTGTTTAACGCCCGCTTTTACTACATACGGCACCGCAGGCAGTGACACTGATGATACATGAGATGAAGTTGGAGCAGCGGTGGAACGAGATTGCGGGGGAAACCGGAGGTCCCGGAGAAAACCCACCCCAGCACCGTGTTGTCCACCACAAATCTCACTTTGCGGTCGCCCGGGATCGAACCCGGGCCACCTTGGTGAGAGTCAAGCGGTCTAACCACTGAGCCACGGCGCGGCCTGCAGCTACCAGAAAAATCGATTCGGGAGACATCGGAGGCATTCGCTAACGCTCCCTTCACAATATACAATTTGGGAAGGTAGAGTCAGACTGAAAAGAACAATGGTTTTAATGCCGGCTATGGCATTGTATGACTCTACCTTTCCATACTTTGGCCTACACACGGCTAGTGTGAAATAACAATTAATTTCTCCAATAAGCGCTTTAATACCACCCTGGCTTTATTTCAAAGCTAGGTATGCCATACTTGCCTTGTGGCTTGGCCGTATGCATGGTAGCCGAGCGGTAAAACTCATGTATCTCTTAAGTACGAGGGCTGTTCAGTAAAGAATGATCATAATTTTTTACGGTCATAATTTTTTGTACTAAAATTCATTCTTATTATATACTCTTAGCTTAATGTAAAACCAAACATGCCATAATAGTTTCATTGTTGGTACTCCTGGTTCCCACCTCTGAGAACCAGGCAAGCTCAGCCATGTTCAGTATCGCCTACCACTGCAATGGAGGTAACATACAGTTAAAGTTGATGTTAGAGGAAGATCCGGAGTTTCTTTCAAACGTAATCACTACTGATGAAACTTGGTTATATCATTTTGATCCTGAGAGCAAACAGCAAAGTTCAGTGTGGATCTCCTCTATCAGCAACCCCCCAAAAAGAAAAAGTGGTTGCTTCTGCTGGGAAAGTTATAGTCATCTCATTCTTTGATATTCAAGGAATGGTTTATCAGCATGTAATGCCTGCACACACATCAATAACTGGAAAATACAGGGATGTCCCGAAAACATTGCAAGTCCATGTCAGCAGCAAAAGACCACATTTCCGTGAAGCAGGCTCGATGCCGCACCACAATAATGCGCGGCCGCATATTGTCAATGTTGTTGCAGAATATCTTGCAAAAACCAACGTGAAGTGCATCCCTCATCCTCTCTATAGTCCGGATTCAGCCCCAAGGGACTTTTTTCTATTCCCTAACTTGAAGAAACGCCTTCGTGGGAGGCATTATCCATCATCAGAAGCAGTGGTGAAGGCTGCGGAGTCGATTTTGAAGGATGTCTCAAAAATGGTTTCCATCATGTCTTTGAAGACTGGCAGAAACGCTGGGACAAGTGCATCGCATTCAGGGTAGACTATTTTGAGAAGGGCCATCAAAATTATGAGTATGAGTTAAAGTACGTTGTCAAAAAAATTGTGATCATTCTTTATTGAACAGCCCTCGTACATATGAAATTTCGATTCATTAACTGACATGAAACAAGGTTAAGAAATTGGAATTATATTATTTTTATTTTTAAACATTAGTTATTAGAATTCTTACCCTCGGATATTTTAATCTATGGCTATTCCAAGTCATGCTAATTCTGAGAATTTCAATGTAAAATTGTTAGATAATATTAAATAAAAATGAAGATATAAAACATGTAGGTAACTAATGAATACAAATTAATGAGGTAAAATTGTATGGATATTGTTCACGTAAACAAATTATTATTAATTTTTTTGACACATTCAAGGAAGTCTTTAAACGGTAAATGTCCTGTGGTGCACCCCATAAGACTGTATGCTATTATATATATACTTTATCTATTACAAATAAAAATCGTGGACTTATTCTGAAAATACGGTTTTGATAAATAATTTAATATGTAGAAAAATAAAAGGAAGATGTTTTTGTGATCTTGACTTTTCCATTAAAATAAGAACATAAAATTACACAACTTCTAAAGTTCTTAACACAGCTCTACCCTAATTAGATGGAAAGTTCCAAGACAAATGAAACACGGCTTTTATTCATCACAGCATGAACATAGCGTAGAGGGCAAAGAAACAGGATATTCATGGAGTGAAACTTCTTCCCTTCATCCCACCTAACTGCCTTTCTTTAACTTTCTTCTTCACTTCGGTTGCTCGGTATGTGCTCACGTGTTCAGCTGTTAAAACCCTTGCATCCCCCAGGTGCGCATGGTATTTATTATTCATGAACTGCGCTGGGGGAGGTGATTCCATTCCCTCGCTGCACCCAGGTTAACTCAAAATGTTCCTCTTTTTATAAACATCTCTATGCAAATTAACATTTTACAACTCCCAGAGCTATTCAACTCTAACGTTTGTTAAGTACATATTTTAGTTCTAAAGCATTTGCCAGCACTAGCCTGGTTTACCTGGCTTCATTTTTAATGCAGCTGCTAAATCTGCGCTACTATGTAGTTAAACAGTGTTCTATGAAGACAATTAAGCGCAGCAAGAAGAACATAAAAATTATATCCATTTAGTCAAGCAATGAGGCTTTCTTCCTATCCACTTGCATATATATGTAATGTAAACTGGAACTTTTATGAGGCATTTTCATCTTCATGTAAACCTCAGACTGTTGGTTGTATACTAGCTTTAGACACATTGTACACTTAAGGGCGAATACGCCATAGTTTATGGACTACAGCCCCAAATGCTAAACTGAGAGATTTAAAATATTTTAAAATTGACTTACCGAAAACGGAGTTGCTAATTCTTGTCATGCCATGGAATTCTGTAATGTTGTTTAAATTTGAAATTATGAATTTTTATGTTTTTATAACCTTCAACAAATATAAAATGAAAATAAAATCTGAGGACAAAGAAATATAGGATATAATATAATTTTTAAAAAAATAAGATGTTGAAGAAACAAGGAGGACAACGGAAATGCATGGAAGTTTGCAATGAAATAACACGAAAGGATTTTTGGGGCCAGAGCTGTTACAAAGCGTTAAACGGACTAAAGTGGCAAATGTGCTCCATTGTTTTCCAAAATTGTCACTTTCATTCCTTTTGAAATGTTGTGCGACCTTTTACAATTGCTTTGTGAGCATTTGTAACGTAATGATTAACATTGTATTTAAGGGTATCACTCGCGCAATATATTTAAAATAAATTTACAAAGTCATAAACACATAGATAAATTAGGAAGTTATATATCGGGTGTCTCTAAAGCCACTATCCATTTCAATGAAAACGTAATACTTTTTTATTTTATTTTCAGATACTGGTATCTTAGTGTAAGATGTTTAGCACAGAAGAACGGGTTGCCATTGTTTGTGCACGGGTACGTGGATCGTCATATGAAGACGCCTGAGCGGAAGTTACCCGTAAATTCCACAAACCAGCCTCATCAAGGGCATACATTCGTCTACTTATGAACAAATTTAAGCGTACCGGCAGTGTGTGTGATGAGACACGTCCTGGGTGACGACACGTCTTAGCAGAAACAGTGCAGAAGGTTCAAATGCCAGTGATAGGAGTCCGAAGGCATCAATTCGACGCCTCAGTAGGGAATTGAACGTCCCTCGGAACACAGTGTGGAAAATTCTACGTTGCACTCTACGAAACTTCTGTATCACATTCAAGTTCTGCATCATCTTGAGGACGAGGATTTCGCCTGTCGTCGGGAAATGTGTTATGACCTCCTGGAATGTGTAGAGAAAGAGAATTTAGTGGACAACATTTTATTCTCCGTAGAAGCCACTATCCACATTTGTGGGAGAGTGCACAGACACAACAGCCGAATATGGGCATATGAAGAACCACTTGAAGTATCGGAGTGCGAACGTGATACACCGAAAGTCAATGTTTGGTTAGGTATGACAAACGCAAAACTGTATCGCCCATTTTTCTTTGCCGAAAGGTCAATAACAGGTAACATCTACCACAACCTGTTAGAACTGTCCGTTGAACCGCAGCTTCAGGAGGATGGCATACTGGATTCAGCTGTGTTTCAGCAAGATGGTGCACCTCCAAATTTTGCAAACATCGTCCGTGATTACCTGAACAGAACCTTTCCATGGTTACGGATAGGCAGAGGTTCACATCGGCTGTGGGCTTCCCGTTCCCCGGACCTTGCTCCTTTAGACTTTTTTTGCATGGGGGTACATCAAATCTAAAGTGTACACTAGCAAAGTGAATGGTCTGTCTGAGTTACGGAATCGTATCAGGGAAGCAGCAGGTCGAATTACGGTTGACATGTTACAGTCTACCATCCGTTCCACTACTGAAAGATGGCGTATGTGTTTTGAACAAGATGGAGGTCATGCAGAAGGGCACTAGAATATGTGTAACACTTCAAATTAATATTGATTTTTCAATCACTGTCTTCCTTCATTGAAATGGATAGTGACTTTAGAGACATCCTTTATATAAAAGCTATAACTATTTCTAACAGTGATATCTTTTTTTTTTTCCTCCCAAGATAAATGCCATATCCCGTCCAAGTTCAGGCACGTCGAAACAAACAAGACAAAATAATTGCCCTACAAATTGAAAAACAATTTTCGATACACTACACACAAGTTAAACTCAAATAGATGGAATGGGTGAAGTGATGCTCAAATGAGCCCAGGGTCCATAGAGCTTAGATTACACGATATTCGTCTTTCAGAATATGGGAAAATCCCGGGAAAAAGCCTTATCCAGGTAATTCACCCTGACCGAAATTGGAACTTGGGACCTCTTGAACGTGAGGCAGGCACGCTACCATCTGCGCTACCGAAGCGGGCACGATGTGCGTGCTACCTTGTTAGTTACTGTTTATATTAAAGTTGTCAATTTAGTTCAGCTGCTGTACATTCTTAAGGGATATGATCATATAAGAATAGAAGGCAGTTTAATTTAAGACAGTTTATTACTATTATAGCTATTATTTTTATTAGTAGTATTAGTGCACTAGCAGTATTAATAATACACTCCTGGAAATGGAAATAAGAACAGATTGACGCCGATGTGTCAGAACCACCATACTTGCTCCGGACACTGCGAGAGGGCTGTACAAGCAATGATCACACGCACGACACAGCGGACACACCAGGAACCGCGGTGTTGGCCGTCGAATGGCGCTAGCTGCGCAGCGTTTGGGCACCGCCGCCGTCAGTGTCAGCCAGTTTGCCGTGGCGCACGGAGCTCCATCGGAGTCTTTAACACTGGTAGCATGCCGCGACAGCGTGGACGCTAACCGTATGTGCAGGTGACGGACTTTGAGCAAGGGCGCATAGTGGGCATGCGGGTGGCCGGGTGGACGTACCACCGAATTGCTCAACACGTGGGGCGTGAGGTCTCCACAGTACATCGATGTTGTCGCCAGTGGTCGGCGGAAGGTGCACGTGCCCGTCGACCTGGGACCGGACCGCAGCGACGCACGGATGCACGCCAAGACCGTCGGATCCTACGCAGTGCCGTAGGGGACCGTACCGCCACTTCCCAGCAAATTAGGGACACTGTTGCTCCTGGGGTATCGGCGAGGACCATTTGCAACCGTCTCTATTAAGCTGGGCTACGGTCCCGCGCACCGTTAGGCCGTCTTCCACTCACGCCTCAACATCGTGCAGCCCGCCTCCAGTGGTGTCGCGACAAGCGTGAATGGAAGGACGAATGGAGACGTGTCGTCTTCAGCGATGAGAGTCGCTTCTGCCTTGGTACCAATGATGGTCGTATGCGTGTTTGGCGCCGTGCAGGTGAGCGCCAAAATCAGAACTGCATACGAACGAGGCACACAGGGCCAATACCCGGCATCATGGTGTGGGAAGCGATCTCCTACACTGGCCGTACACCTCAGGTGATCGTCGAGGGGACACTGAATAGTGTACGGTACATCCAAACTGTCATCGAACCCATCGTTCTACCATTCGTAGACCGGCAAGGGAACTTGCTGTTCCAACAGGACAATGCACGTCCGCATGTATCCCGTGCCACCCAACGTGCTCTAAACGGTTTAGTGAACTACCCTGGCCAGCAGGATCTCCGAATCTGTCCCCCATTGAGCAGGTTTGGGACTGGATGAAACGTCCACTTACGCGGTCTGCACGTCCAGCACGAACGCTGGTCCAACTGAGGCGCCAGCTGGAAATGGCATGGCAAGCCGTTCCACAGGACTACAATCAACATCTCTACGATCGTCTCCATGGGAGAATAGCAGCCTGCATTGCTGCGAAAGGTAGATATACATGGTACTAGTGCCGACATTGTGCATGCTATGTTGCCTGTGTCTATGTGCCTATGGTTCTGTCAGTGTGATCATGTGATGTATCTGACGCCAGGAATGTGTCAATAAAGTTTCCTCTTCCTGGGACAATGAATTCACTGTGTTCTTATTTCAATTTCCAGGAGTGTAGTATTGGTGGTTGTGATTGGTAGTGCTGGTGGTAACAGCGACGGCTACAGCGACGGCAATGATGGTGTTGATGGTGATAGTACTTAAATTAACTTCGACGGTCTAGCCCTGAAGTTCGAGGCTGTCAGATCTTGGTAGTGCTTGGCGAAATGTGGCATATCAAAGGCCATGTCTCACAAGATTAAGTGTTCCGAATATGATATTGTATTTGTTATCCACAACATGTACTTGTGAATCCAGAGAGTTGTTAAAATGAACAAACAAACTACTTTAATGTCGTGTTTCTTGATAATTTTTCAACCATCGGGATTCTGTTCTTCCAGCAACACAATTAAGGAGCTTTACAGACTATATTTCTATTCGATAGCAGTAGTAAGATTAGCCTAGGCTTGCATGTCTACGTTGGAAGATAGGTTTGTCACTAATAATGTGGATTCTAATGCTAGGTAACGCATTGCCCTCCACAACATTTATAAGAACAAATGAATCCCTAAGTACCTACATTTGTGTATCAAGTGTATGTAAATTTTAAGTAAAGAAAGATGCTGTTAGAATTCGCGTTTAAATATCTAATAGGTTATGAGAAATAGGAAGTGGAACGAAGAAATTATACAGAAAATTGGAAATATGTTGCTCTAAACAAGATTATGGGGAGTTAAGGCGTTTGTTGGTAAGTGACACTAGAATAGCGGAATGACTTTCTGAAGCCTTCTTCATTGTTCATTTTGCAAGACATGCCTTATGGGCATCACTCTGTTTCCTGCTTTAGCATGCCAGAGAGGAAAGCCGATAGTGTAGTTCTTTCTACTCTGTTCATTAACCCTAAAGTTAACAGCTCATTTCCAAGTCTCCTTTTGCTTAATTTAGCAGCGCGTCTCAAAGAAGAAAGCAGCTAAGTGTTTAAAACATCAGTGAGGCTTCATCACGTGTCAGAGCATGCAGCATGGGGCTAATGTAACTATAATATTGATGCTGAGGAACCTACACACTGTTCCAAATGCAGCTTCACTCTGCGCTCGTCCTCAGAGTGACATATTGCTTTGAAGTTGCTTCACGGCGAGAGTAGGCTTTAGCATTCATCCTCATTTGCACACGAAATTTCAGGATGGCCCAGGAGATGCAAATGAAAAATTAATCGTTTGAAGTGGTAATTTTTGATTCCTGATAAACATATATTTGAAAATCTCTGCTTTTAATGTATATTGTAAAAATATATTAACTTATATACAAATATAACAATTTGTAACTTAAAACTTCACTTATCTGATAATAAATGATAATTTCCTTATAAATTGCTGGGGATGGCAATTTCATGTAAAACTTTTACATATCTTCAGCCTGAAACAACAACGCTGTCCCCATCGTTACGAACGCTATGTGTTGATAAGTTCGTGTCAGTACTACCAAAATATGAAAATAAAACAAATTTAAAAGCAGAATTGACTGCCGATATTTCAAAATTCATTACGAAATGTTTGTTTTGTAAAATAAATATATTTCCCCAAACCATTAAATCTATCGGACCATTTAATTGTTTTAATAATTTAACTTCTGGATTTATTTCATGGTTAAACGACCAAAAATGATCTGCTGCGACTGATTTATGAGTCTATTTGTACTTAATGTTACGAAAATTTTCTTTCATTCAGGTTTATAAACTACGTTTTGTGTTTCCAATATAAACTTTATCACAATCGAAACAAACTGATAAACACCTGATTTTTTATTATTAGAATTTTCATCCTTTTTAGATAACTGCAATAAATTTTAATACTATATTTATTTTGAGGAACTAAAGTTATAATAAACTCTTTAAAAAATTTTGAAAAAGTTTATTAGCCCGAGGATGGTAAGAAAACTTTTTAAAATTATAATCATTTTTCATTTTTCTAAGGGTAGGTACATCAACAGTTTTTTGGTATTTGAATGTTTCAATTTTTTGTTTATAAAATCTTTATTACAATCATTAATTAAAACAGTATTAATATGTTTATATTCCTTATTAAATTAACCTTTATTTAGGGGTATATTTATTAATCTATAAATCAAATTATTGAAAGTAAATTTTTAAAAAGTTTACTTACCATCCTCGGGTACATCCTCGAAACTGACATAAAATATTTATAAAACGGGCTGTGCTCTACTTACTCAACCCTCTCCCCCAAAATTTTTAGAGGAAATGTGTCTTCTGAAAAAGTCTACACCTTTTTACTACAGAAACGTTTTATTACGCAAAATTATCAGAATTTGATAACTGAAAACAGTCTTCTGTTCGGTAATGCGAATTTTGACAGTGTTTTGTCTTTGTTTATATTTCTATTATATCCAGTGATTTATTTGTAGTTATTAAATTTAGTAAACATCCTGACGATGGGAGAGATGCACGCTCCGGAAACGTTGATTTCTAATCGTCTTTTCAACTGGCTTGCTTCCCGAGTAGAACTTGAGCACATTCGTCGCCAGGAAAGCTACAGGTCTTATTTTAACTATCAATAGTACTTTTATCTACGATTAATTCCTCACATCCAAACAAAACTCCATTATTTTTAATTAATAGCATTGCATTAACTTTGTTAGAATAACTTACACTTTTTATACATAATGTGGAAAGTTTAATTGAAATCTTCTTAGTCCATTAATGAAAGTTATTTTACTGAAATATGAACTATGTTTTAAATATGTGCACACACAGGTAATTTTTTTGGTTTCAGGAAAGCTCTGAATCTGTGACTGAATCTCACTATTGTTTGAAATTATATTAATATTGTTTGAATTTTTTTAACAGAAACAATTGCACATAAACCAAAGTTGCATAAAATATTTATGAAATATAGTTGCCTACACTCATAATTAGAAAATAAATAATTACAAGGACAGGAGGAAAGAGAAAGCGAGGGCGAGAGGGAATATGCCTTATTATTATTTCATCATAAATATATGTTGTTGTTGTTGTTGTTTTCAAATGCTAGGCTTTGGCAATGAAGCCATTAGCTCTCTTGCTCTCCAATATTTCTGTGTAGTGGGTCAGGCAGGTAGAACTTCATAGGTTAAAACACCTTCTGTCATTTCCTCTTCTTTGTTGCACAGAGGACAGTTTGGACTTGTATAAGTTCCTTTTCCTTTTCTGTGTAAGTGTTTGGCCAAATAATCATGTTCCGTAAGTAATCCAAAATTTGCTACTGCAGCTTTACGTGGGATTTCTGGAATAATTTCTGGATTATTAATTAAAATGTTCCATATTTTATCTTTGGCTTTGTTAGACATTGATTCGGTTTGTTTGTTTTTCTATTTACTTTTGATTAATCTTTTTATGGATGTAAATAAACTTATGTTTTATACCATCTTAAGTGTTCTAGTTTTGTCTGAATTCTGATCCGCCAATTGTGTGTTTTACATTCCACACTGTGTAATACATACCAAAACTTGTCAAATATAACTAAAAATGTTATATTATGAATGTCAAGAGAACTTGTTTGACCACCTTTCCTGAGTTAAATTACAGCAATAATGAGATCCATAGCTTATCTTCAAGTTAACTAGAAAATGTGCTGACAGTTTTTCCTGGTTACGGCTAAAATGTTTTAAACCCACAGTATGATGTGGGCCTTTAGGAGATAAAAGTCGCTTGTGAATAGATTCAAAACGGCTAAAAAGTATATAATTAAAATAATAGGTAATATAGGTACAAAAGGTGTTAGCAGAACTACAAATATCTCTAGTAACTCTATAGCGGGCATTAATACAGGGTTTGCAGTTATATCAAATACAAGTGAGAATGCAAATAGGAAATTCTGGCGAAAGTAGAAAACGCTTTTGACCAATAAGAAACTTCACACAGTAATCCGTTTATTGGAATTTCTAACAAAACTAGAAAACTTTGATTTGTTAGTTTATGCTTGTCAACTGTCTATCCAACGATATGGATAAAAGCTCAAAGAAACGGGACACGATGTTTCACATAGTCAAGTAGTTAATCGACATAAACTAATTATTTGTATCAAATTTTCAATATTTTAATTGCTGTTAATCCATCCTGAAGAACAAATACTTCCATCAGTTCGTATATCTAATTCATCAGTGATCCCTACACCATTAAGGCTAGTTCACCTTTTCACCTCAGAATTTTTCACCTCAGAATAATGGCTCTAATTTGAAATACTCGATTTTTCATTCGTCCCTCATTTCTCTAGGCAAGATACGTGCCAATATATTCCATAAAGTATCTAATTTAAACACATGTTGGATTTATGTTATCTTATAGTTTCCAATACTTCCAGCTATTTAATGAAATTCCAACTGGGTATATATTGCTTAATGAACTTGATAAAGATGGCTTCTTTTAGTGATGTATACATATGTGCAGATTTTGCTTTCTATTTCTAAATCGGTATAAAAAGCAATGAGATATCAAAATTAATACTAGTACATTTAATACATGTTTACCGAAAGAGATGGCTCGCATATAATATGCAATGATTGCAATGCATGATCTCTGGTTCGATCTCTGCTGGCCGCAAACTCCGACCATGGAGTTTTTCTACTCGGAAATGACCTTTGTCAGAGAACGTAGCTTTTCACGGACGTGGTTAATATAACTGGAAGTTATTTCCGGGAAGTTATGATATGTTTTACTGGTGGTAGATGTTCCAGACGTTCCGCTCACAACTGCCTTTGACTTTTTCAGCCGCGTCACTGAAGATGTCCACCGCAACTGTGAGCGATACGTCTGGAACATCTGTCTTCAGTAAACCACTGCATAACAGGTTAGTAATAAATTGCAATTATATTTACACAGGCCATGGAAGCATACGTTGTCTCACAGAAGGTAATTTTTCGTAAAAACTACCACAATTTTACTGTTCTTTAACATTTACGTCCTCCAACGTGAAGTCATACCTGACGATGAATCAAATAGGTGAAATTATGCTCCACATACCTTAAAATTACCTGACATTCGTCTTTCAGGATAAGCTTAAACCGAAAGAAAACCTTAACAGATAACTCGCCCTGACTTCGGAGCTATTGAACGTTTTGCAGTCACGCTATCTCCTACGCTACAGAGGTGGGCTACACTTTTAATATAGGAGCCTCTTAAGCATGTTTAATTTATAACGAACGTGTAATTTGAACGAATAGAATTATAGCGAATGTAGAATTTGAACTATTTAATCTAATAAGTAATTTAATAAACTAAACACCCTTATTTTCCAACATGTTAATTAGGGTTAATAATATTTTAGATTTGTAAGTGCGAACACGCCTGAAATTAACCGTGTTCTAAACCATAAATATCTGTAGATGACTTAGGCGGCTTTCGAACCACTGATTATTAACTTTCCTTTGCGAGAATATCCACGTTTTATGTATTCCTCTCCGAAATTAGAGGCTGGAATATGGAACCAAGGTGAGTGCTGTGGTAATGAGAGCCTTCCACCCCTGTGCACACCCGGGGGTGGGGCAGGCAGACGGAAATTAATATAAATGGCGGGGACCGTAGAGTCTGTCTTACGCATTAAGGCTCAACCTCCTCTAAGTAATGATGTTGGGGTTATTGGAGAGTGCTTTTACTTTTATTGGCATCTGACTACGGCAAAGATAAAGAAAATATATGGCTATCGATCAGCTATGTCCTTCTTAACAGCGATGAGGCGAATCGTAAAGCTAAGCACAAGAGTTCACTCTCAACACTAACCTCTGTTGTAAATTTGATCATATCTCGGGCGTGCCTGAATCCACTCTGATGACGTTATGAATTCATGAACATTCCTTTTTTTTGTGCTTGAGTGTAAATGATATGCCACTTCAGAGAGTTTCGTGCATGAATTTTGATCGCATCACACGGAATTTTTAGCTGTTCACTCACTGATCCTAGTGTTAAAAAAATTAAAGGAGCATATTTCTGATTTATCTGCCAGGTACAAAAGCTATATGATTTTACCCAAAAGTGAGAAATCCAGATTTTATTATAAACAAATTTTATTGAATCCAAGCTACTTAAAATTCAAGGTTAGAAAAAGGTCTCTCTGTAACTCTGAGGATCATAACTCAAAAACAAACATTCCCTTAAATATAAAACTCGTTAATCAAATTCAGCATCTTCCAAGGATGTAACTTGAGATGGACAAAATATTGTTGTTTTCTAATACTCGACAGTTGGAAATGGAGCCGTTAGTCTTCTTACACTCCAATATCCTCATAATTGTTCCGATATTTTGAACAGATGCACGTACACTTTTTAAGATTATTACAGTCAATTATTTCATTTATACTGCATAGTGGATAGACTGGGAACTCGTATATTCCAATTCTATCTAAATGTTTAACAACAAAATCATGTTCCGTTAATAATTTTATTGGAAGGCTGCTGAAAATTTCATTTCTATAATTACTTAAATGGGAATGATGTTTGAAACTTTTGTGAATTTTAAATTAAATTTATAAAATTTTGAAGTGGATGGATTTGAAAAATTAAAAGTACTTAATTATATTTTTTAAACTTAATTTATTTTCATTTTTTGTTCTTTGTTCTTTTAGAAATATGGTGTGTATTTTATGTTTGTTCAGAGTAAACCTTTAAAATGTATGTAAAATTTTTATTTTTATTATTTTATTTGTATTTTAATCTATAAATTATAGTGGTGCAAAGTAAACCACAACGTATGAGTTCTGTTCTTGTATTTGATGTTTTAGTAAATTATTAAAAGTGTGAGTATTGAGCCTGATTTAAGAAATTAGGTGCCGAGGTATAATATGCGGATTTTTTTTTTTTTTAGTTGGATTGGACAGGCTTCAGGTTTGATTAGGGCTGGTACGCTGATGTATTTGATGGCGATGACGATTATTAGTCCTCCTCCTCCCCCTCCCCCTTCTCCTCCTCCTCCCCGTCCCCCTACTCCTCCTCCCCCTCCTCCTCCTCTCCCTCCCCCTCATTATTGTTGTTTTTGTTATTTTGTCAATCAATGATGTTCAACTGTCAGGATCATACCAGTGACGCCGGTGTAATGGGGTTTCGTCCCATCGGAGTACTTTTACATGCAGTATATCTACTGACATGAGGATCGCCTTAAAGACACTTAACAATCATCACTCTGGGGAGGATATGAACCTGCAACTTTGGAATCAGTAGCCCAGCTTCTAATCAGTTATGGCATCCTTACTTACCTGTATGTGTTTTGTATCTATCTCCTCAAATTTACCAGTTGTATAAATGTACAGAGAGATTCGTTTAGAACGGAAAGCATTTCCTAAGATATTCTGAGAAAATTTAAGACCTGTGCTTATTTAGTTCATATAAGCATCTTCAATACATAACATCATCAAAATATCCTTAAATACATATTAAGGGCAGCTTGTTACCGAGAAATGTTCATTGAAAATGTTTATTGGTAGCTTAAAGACGCTTAGTATCCAGTTTTGGTATGAAAATCAATACTATTTTCACCATAGTCAAGCAGTAGTAAAGTAATACCTACACAAAGACTTAGGCAGAAGAAGAAACTGGACTCTGTGTATTCTAATTTTACAATAATTATGTTTTAAATCCAAAAAGGAATGACAATATAATATGATATTAATGATAAACACTAATTATTTGAAATATATTTTAAATATAAACTTTTCTATTTCATGGTTGGCGATTATGATAACAATATAAGAAATAGAGGTACATAAATGTTGATAGAATCACAACTCTTCGAATATAAGATTCCCAGCAAATGTGTAGCTTTTTAAATGAAATAAATAAACTGAATATCAACATTTAAGGCACCATTTCCTAATATCTCTGGAAATGTCACGTACTACGTTTGAAAACGTAAACAGTAATGTCCATATTTACCATTCTGAAAACCATGAAACCCAATATACCTACTATTTCCATTTCTGAAAACTTTGCATTGGATCTAGCAGTTTAGAGTGCGTACAGAGTTCTTCGAAGTCAAGATAAATATTCTTCATCGTTTGAACATTCAAGGCGTACTTCAAACATAAAGCTGCAATACCCTCTCTAAAACAAATGGTAGTACATGTTAAGCATTTAATTTTCTCCTCTATGCAAATCACTATTTTTCGTATTCATTTCACGGGGACTAATTGCAGTACTCTAATTTCGTGAACGTAGACATTTCACAGCACTGCAGCGTTCATAATTCAAAGTCGACAGCTTCTGCAAGTAATTTGTTAAGTCTGTGCAACGCTGCAGTTCCGCTTTCATTTTACTCAACACTTCCAGACACTTAGCTCTAGCTAAGAAAATAAATATTTATAGCCTACTTCAATACAGCGAGTATGATCACGTCATGCAGAAATATTTACCTGCTATTACTGCTGTTTCATTCACATTATTCTATATAAAGGAAGGTGGGATTTATCATCCTATGAAGAAAAAGAAGCAATTTCATTTTCCTTTTCTCATTTTTCGATGGTATTATGCTCCCATTTCTGTTGGCGAAATATGTCATTCTTTGCATTTAGTGCTCGTAAATCAAATCACCTGCAAGTCTGATCTTCTCATCTCATTTGACCTGATCTTCTTTACCCTAATTTATAGCACACAATCCCCTTTAAATTTAGGTTAGGGTGTCTTAATCCTCGTGGAAGAATATTAAAACACTTACCTATTAAATCAAATATTATTCTGAATTTTTGTACACCCAACTGTAAGAGTATTTACACAAAATAAATTTAAGGTATTCGATGTTAGGTTTTTATGAATATTTGATCAAACTGTAAAGGTAAGTAAATTCTATACGAGGCCTGTTCATAAAGAATGATCACATTTTTTTTGACAACGTACCTTTACTCATCCTCATAATTTTGATAGTCCTTCTCAAAATAGTCTCCCCTGAATGCGATGCATTTGTCCCAGCTTTTCTGCCAGTCTTCAAAGACATGCTGGAAACCAATTTTTAAGAGATCCTTCAAAACTGCCTCCGCAGCCTTCACCACTGCTTCTAATGATAGACAATGACTCCCACGAAGGCGTTTCTTGAAGTTAGGGAATAGAAAAAAGTCACATGGTGCTAAATCCGAACTATAGGGAAGGTGAGGGATGCACTTCATATTGATTTTTGCAAGATATTCAGCAACAACATTGGCAATATGCGGCTGCGTATTATCGTGGTGCAGCATCCAGCCTGCTTCATGGAAATTTGGTCTTTTGCGCCTGATATGGACTTGCAATGTTTCCAGAACATCTCAGTAGTATTGTAAAGTTACTGAGGTGTGTGCAGGTACAACATGCTGATAAACAATTCCACAAATATCAAAGAATGAAATGACCATAGCTTTCCCAGCAGAAACTTTTTTTGGGGTTGATGTTGAAGGGGATTTCCACACTGAGCTTTGCTGTTTGCTCTCAAGATCAAAATGATGTAGCCTAGTTCCTTCAGCAGTGATTAGGTTTGAAAGAAACTCCGGATCCTCCTCTAACATCAACTTTAGCTGCATGTTACCTCCATTGCAGTGGTAGGCGATACATAACGTGTCTGAGCTTGCCTGTTTCTCACAGGCGGCAACCAGGAGTATCAACAGTGAAACTACTACGGCGTGTTTGTTTCACATTAAGCTAACAGAAAATAATAAGACTGAACTTTAGTGCTAAAAGTTATGACCGTAAAAAATTATGATAAATTTTTATTAAACAGCCCTCGTAACATATAACAGGAAACTCAGTGCACACAAAATAGCCAAGACAACAAAAGATGGTTGCACTAGTCTTTAAAATGATACGAGGGATACCGTAAAAATATAATTATCACCCAGTATTTTTTATGTAAGGGGGACTAAAATTTTTCAGTATCATCATTGATCCCTTGGGACTTAACGTTGGTAGTTGCAGTGAATTGAGTACTTTTTACAGTGAGTGCCAGAAGTTACTGAGATGTATGATGGAGAAAATTGATGTGATTAAGTTGCTGCATTTGAAGGGCAAAATTGCTCAAAAAATTCAATACCAGATGGCGGCTGTTTATGAAAACAATTTCCCATAGTATGACCCTATTGTGAGGTGGAAAAGGAATTTTCAAACTGGTCACATGTCCCTGACAGATGAGCTAAGAGCTGGTAGACCGTCAATGACAGACGATGCGTTCACATTGAAGACAGTCGAATGTTTAATACTGGAAGACAGACGAACCACCATCCAAATGATTATGAATGAGACACCCCTTAGTTATGGCAGTGTGTTGAAAATTATTCATGATGAACTGCACATGTCTAAGGTGTCTGCACGGTGGGTTCCACGTTTGCTAACTCCTTTCCAAAAGCAAACACAACGTGACCTTCCAAGATAGATGTTGATGCTGTTGGAACAGGAAGAGGATAATTTTTTGATCGTCTGGTAACCATGGATGAATTCTGAATCTATCAGTATGATCCAGAGACAAAAAAAAAAAAAATGAGCGTGGAATGTAAACATGCCGATCCCGCCCCTACCAAAAAGGCAAAGGCGCAAAAGACAGCTAGGAAGGTAATGCTTTCAGTTTTCTGGGACTGTCTGGGAGTCATCGATACAGATTATCTTGCCAAGGGTCAAAATTTTACTGGCAAATACTACTACAATCTTCTGGACAAGTTACGAGCAGCTCTGATCAAGAAACGACGCAGTATGCCTTTCAAAAGTGTTCGTCCTCTGGCTGAGAATACACCAGCTCATTCATCTCAAGTTTCAATTAACAAAACAAGGGAGTGTGGCATCGAGAGTTTAGAGCATCCGCCTTATTCGCCCGATCTCGCACCAAGTAGCTTTTTCTTCTTCCCGGAAATGAATACGTTGCGTGGTCACCAATTTGACAACACAAATAACGTCATTAATGAAGTGCAAGAGTAGTTTAAAGCGAATTCTGCAGACTTCTACGATCAAGGTATTCGGAAGGTCAAGGAACGCTGGGCAAAATGTGTAAATCTGGGTGGTGAGAACTAACTAGCACATATTAACACAAACTCTCTATTACATTTTAAAGGGTGATAATTAAAGCTTTACAACAACCCTGGTGTTCGCAAATTTGAAACTGATTTAATCCCCTTATATGCAGAAGGAGAATCTCAGGTACTAAAGGATGTTTACTTCTCCCGCCCCCACCGCAAAAAGAACCTATAACTGACAATTAAATAAACATGTGCATAACATACCTCCATTAGTGGTTTAGAAATGGGAACGCTTAAAACTGTTAAAATTTGAGTATTTAATAAATTTTATTAATATCCACAGCAACACTATTATTGAATATTGAATATTGAATATTAGTATTTTGCTACATCTTAATAATTAAAAGGGTAACAATGGACAGCTATATGTTGTAGTTTTATTCTCAGTATAATTTCAATGCCTTCATATAAGTCAAATAATACATCTAATAAAATTAACAATATATTATATATCTAAATTAATATAAGAAGTAAAGTGTCATTCATAAACTTTGGAGAGTAATATCTTAACAGAAATGATACAAAATACTGGTTCCATAACAAAATCCTTGGAATAGGAATCCCAAAACCAAAGACCCACAAGTTTAGACTAAGACAAACAAATCG
This sequence comes from Mantis religiosa, assembly GCA_030765055.1. Lineage (NCBI taxonomy): Eukaryota > Metazoa > Arthropoda > Insecta > Mantodea > Mantidae > Mantis > Mantis religiosa. The sequence goes on from CM060957.1 coordinate 52,853,535, forward strand.
TTGACACAAGTAGTCCAAACTGTACCGGTAAAATAAGATAAAAATTGTAAACTTAGTTCCCGAAAGCCATAAAACTCATGATTATGTAAAATAATATGGCTAATATATTAAGCCCTTTAAATGTTTAAATATTTATTACAGCAGATATGAAATGTAATACATTAGGTAGCTTATTTCTGGCAATTAAAACTCTACAACAGCTGTGTAAGTTGAAATGGAAGCTTTGATTTGTTTAAACTTCACATCTGTGCATGGGTAATCGATTGCCATTCAACACCAATGTTGATGACTTTGTTAATAAAACACTTCAATAATGTTTTTCAGAGAGTACAGAAACCACTGCTTTAGAAATGTCTTTATTCTTAAATGGTTAGAATGCTAATGTTCTTAAAGAAATCTATTTTAGAAATCTAAGGATGTGTTGATCTTAAATTAAACACCTAATTACAAATATTGATAATAACTAAACACTAGTAACACAACTTCACTTATCTTATTTAAATCCTGGGACCGGTTTGAAAGCAAAACATCTGCTTCATTCTCAACCACACAGCTTGACACTCATCCACTATCTGACTGACTGGCTAACTGACCTAGACCACTACCGGAGTTTGAAGAATAACTCCTTATCTAACTGCCATCTACCGGGGACAACACAAACTTATGCATGACATCTATTGGAGGGATATCAAAATTCATTACGCGATCCTTAGTTTTCAAAATAAATATCTTCTCCCAAACCATTAAATCTATCGGTTTTTTCAATTGTTTCAATAATTTAACTTATGGATTTACTTCATGATTATATGTCCAAAAATGATCAGCCACTGCCGATTTCTCTGTCTGTCTATACTTAATATTTCTAAAATGTTCCTTCGCTGTTTTGCTTTGAAACCGGTCCCAGGATTTAAATAAGATAAGTAAATAGTGAAGTTGTGTTTCTAGTCTTAAGTTATTATTAATAACCTAGTTTACTTCACTGTAAGCGGCTTCAGTTTTTTAAATAACCTAATTACAAAATCCATACTATTATTAAAAGCTACATCCTGAGAATAAGAAAAAATGGTATTATGATATTTGAACATGAAATATAAAAAAATATGACCTCAAATTAGATTCAAATTTTAAATATCTTGTATCTTCCATTATCCTGCTTCATCTTGAAGTGCAAAATATATCTTGAACGCAGTCTTAGCAGTCTGCGGAACCAAAATAATATTAAAATATTGCACAGTGCGTGAAAATAAATCTCATGTAAACTGCTTCATATATTGGAACAGTGCTTTGTAGAACATTACAAGAATAAATCATAATGTTTAACATTTTTCTACATAAATTCATTATTTTCTGTATTGACTAAAGTTACAATTACGATTATATAACTTTGTAAAGAAAAACGTTGTACTTAAAGAAATACTCGAGCCTGAAAACAAATATTAGAATTGAATATGACAGATTATCTTTTTATTCTTCATCTAGGTTTAAAATATAATTCTGTATACTGTGGCGTTTTCCCTTGACCATTGAGCTCCTCATGCTCAAATATTAATAAGTGATTATTGCAATAATAAATGAGAAAGTACACTTTTGTTCACACGGGAGGATTAGTTTTGAAAAAATGAATTGTATATATGCAGAGGAAAGTCGTTCATTTCAAGATGTATTAAAATAGAATACGTAGTACATAGACAGGATACTAAATTTCACCCAAAGACCAAACTGAGTGCTTAAGTTCGGCGTCTTCCGAGGATTAGACATCGAGATTGAGGTTTCGCCCGTTTCTTCACCGGGCATCTTCAGAAACTTCAAATTCTGAAGATGCGCCCGCCTTGGTAGCGTGGTGGTAGCGTGTCTGCCTCACGTTCAAGAGGTCCCGAGATCGAATCTCGGTCAGGGTGAGTTACCTGGATAAGGTTTTTTTCCGGGGGTTTCCCTTATCCTGTAAAGACAAATGTCGGGTAACTCTACGCCCCATGGACCCCGGACTTATTTCAGCATCATTTCATCCATTCCATTCATCGTCCGATATGACTTAACATTGGAGGACGTAAATTACAAAAAACTTCTGAAGATGCCCGGCGGAGAGAAGGGCGAAACGTCAAGTGCTAATTTAGACAATCGACCACGGCCAAAAAGCCGGATAACACATTTTATTGGATTAACGCCGGCCGTGGAGACCTAAGCATGTATATTCTACAGTAATTGGTACGAATAATTACAACGGCTGGAGTAAACAAATACAAGCATACAGATTCAGTCAGTGGAAATCGTACAACATGGGCGGTAAAATTAAAAAAATCAAATAAAACATTTAAATAATTCCTTATATTTTTACCTATCCATTTTTAAGATGCATCTATATCTTTAAAAGTCTTCCATGCGCATATAAATTATCACCTAATTCCCCCTTTATTTGGAAAAATTTGCTTGAAAACATTGGGGGGGGGGGGGAAATTATGTAGGAATTGTTTCCAGGAATTCAGAAAGGAAGGGAAACCATTTAGTAGTATGCAAAAGTTATATAGGTATACAGTAATTTGTAAATGAATTGCATACATACCACGGTTTCATTGGGCCTACAATGTATTGTTTCATTCTTTCTTTTCTCTGACTATTTAGCGGAATCACCTTGGTCACTATCATCACTATATTCATGTATATCTGACTCATTATGCCGACTTGAAACAAAAGACTTAGAAACACATCTACTACTTCACATTTCAATTTTAAGATACGTTGTCACAATGGAAATACGAGTATTTTTGTAGCAAGCACTGCGTCCATTGTTGTCCCTAACGAGCACAGCTACGTCATTGTTGTCCATTATCAAGTCATTTTCAGTCCGCTCCAATAAGAATGAACCAAGACAAGGAATTATGCGATGTTTGATAGGTGAATAATTTTTAGTGATAAAATATCATAGAGGTGGGAAATGTGATAAGCCCTTATGCGATAAAACACGGCGTTATATGCCATTTATTCATTGCATATAGATAAAGAAAATGTCAGTTAAACATTTAAATTACATTTTTAAACATCGTCGGAGAGTTTATATTTCACTGGGTTTACAGTAAGAAAGGCAAACTTTCAGCTAAAAATAGAATTATAAGAGAAAAATCACAGCTTCCTCAATTTAGTTTTGCTAGCATGCAAAGGCGCGTAATGACGGAAAAGGCAGACTTGCCTCCAGGAAGTCGGTTGCGCCTGACTTACAGTGGCATGCTTTTTAATTAAATTAATAATAACGCCATGTTCTTCCACCCTTGCAGCTAGGGCAATTTCGTTTGTGTTCTGAGCCACTCATATTCCCCACAATCCGATGTTGCACACAAACCGTAACCTCACTTACTGTAAAAACACCAGACTCGCCTCAATGGAAATTCCTTCCTAATTATTGTCCGACTAAACATTCAGTGACGCATAAAAATGGTGGCCTTATTTGCACATTTTTATGCGGTGTGATAGCAAGCAAAACATTCCGAAGGGGAAAGAGAGGGCAAGGAGAAGGTCGTTGGAGGAATGAGGTTTAAATATTAAAGTAGGAGCTTTTCTGACAAGCGGAAAACTAATTAAACTCGACGTTTGAGACGAGCTAGCTGCCCTCTTTTCCTCTACTTGTTAACGCAAATGAGAGAGGAGTGCTTTGTACACTTGTAACCATGGTATTCTATGAGAGGCCTAGGTCGGATTCTAAACCTGCATAGTGTAACGTTTTCCCCCAGGAAACAGTTCTAGCCGTAACCCCTTTCTATTCTCTTTTTAAACAAAATCATATATTTTAACACCTTTAAATACACAATGGACTCTAGTTAAAGT